>JAQFVV010006215.1:8637949-8994304 GCA_028023455.1 Epiperipatus broadwayi
TCTTCAATTGCTTCATTTTTACTTCTGGGTTTAAAATAATATTACAATCATTTATTAGAAATAAATAAATCATAAATCTTAATAGTACTCAGATATTAATGTCAATTAATTTCAAATTGAACTTTTAATAAATATTTTTTAATAAATATTCTAGCAAATTAAATTTAAACATGTAAGCTCTCACACATGCACACAAAATATAAAATGTAAGAATTGTTTGTTTTACACCTTAACAAAATTTTTGAAATATAATTGCCTTACTTTAAAATATTTGTTGTAATATCAGATTTATCATTCTATTTTATAGTTCTATATTAAATTATTTGTTTTATGTGAGTGAACACCTATTTTGTTTATACAATTCAATAGCTTTGTTACTTAAGAAGAATATTGACAAAAATATGAGTATACATATTTTTATACAAGCATTGATTATAAAATCTGCTTGGGAAGCTATTTTTAAATGCTTTATAAAATTATATTTCCTCTTAAGCATTAGTATGAGAAAGTTTTGTACTTTATATTGATTAAATTATATGCTATTGAAACAATGATAGCAATGAATATATTTGCTTAACTATAAAAACTGTCATAATTGTATAATTGGGAAAAATCTTTATCATTTACACAAACATTCATTCTGCCTTATTAGGCACTGAGAAAAAAGACCATGGTGTTTCTTGATCTTAAACTCAGAGGTAAAAAGCCAATAAACTCACCACGCTGGCTAATGCGTGTTGGTGAGCAGCCCATCCATGTTCGTATACTATATGAATAAACATATAGTAATAACAGCTGCAACGACAAGAATGTATGGAGTGGACATTAGGAATTTGCCCTGCTCGGTTCCTTTAAGGCCTCCAAGAGGAATCAAAGGGTCTCCTTTCAGTTAATAGCAAACTCCTTTCTGCAGCATGGCCCTTAATCCCAGGAGGCTGTAAAGTCACCAACCAAGGCAGCGGTTGGTGGCCGAAGGCGGAGGGTGCTAAGAATATCCTGGAGGCGGACCCAGGCTGCCATTTGATGACGACTTTTTATTTAGGTACTTACAACTGCAGATCACTTTCAAGTGAAGGAAGATTGCAAGAATTAGAAGAAGAACTCTCTTATATTAAATGGGATATTATTGGACTTTGTGAAGTTAGAAGAAAAGGTGAAGAGACAATTGATTTAAAAAGTGGACATATGCTCTATTATAAAGGCACAAATATTGGAAATACAAGTGGAGTAGGATTCATTATAAATAAAAAGTGGAAGAACAATATTGTGGAGATTGATGGTGTATCAGACAGAGTGGCAAGATTAGTTATACAACTTAATAGCAGATATCAAATGCAGATAATTCAGGTTTATGCCCCAACAAGTTCTCACAGTGATGAAGTAGTAGAAGATTTTTATATGGATGTACAAAAGGCTTTTGATCAGAGTAAACAACATTTTAAAATTGTTATGGGAGATTTTAATGCTAGAATTGGTAAACAAATGAAAGATGAAAGTGTTGTAGGTAATTTTGGTTATGGTAATAGAAATGAGAGAGGACATAGACTTGTGGAGTTTGCAGAGAAGGAAAAACTTTATATTATGAATTCTTTTTTTGAGAAAAATGTTAGAAGGAAATGGACATGGAAGCATCCAAATGAAGGTACAGCAGAATTGGATTATATTTTGACTAACAGGAAATACATATTTCAAGATTGTAATGTTCTTAATAAATTTAACACAGGAAGTGATCATCGATTAGTAAGGGGTAAGATACATGTTAATGTAAAACTAGAGAGACAAAAATTATTAAGAAAAACTATATTTACAGTTGATATTCCTAATCTTCAGAAACATTCTAATGAATTTAAATTAGAACTTACAAATCGGTTTCAAGTATTAGTAGATTTTGAACATGATTCAGATTTGAATGAAATTAATATGAAAATAACTGATACACTTTTAAAAACTGCAACAAAGATAGCTGGTAGAAAAAAGCAGCAATTGACTAATAAAATTTCTACTGAGACTAGAGAACTTATGAAGAAAAGAAGGAATATGAAGATATGCAAGAATGATGCATTAAAAAAAATTGAATATCTCGAATTTTGTAAAATGGTGCGGAAAAGAGTTGAAAATGATATAAGAAAGTATAACTGTGAACTAGCAAGAAAAGCTGTAGAAGAAAATAAAAGTCTTAAGAATGTAAAACAACATTTTGGTATTGGTAGGAAATTTATATCTGCAATAAGGAAAAAAGATGGAATTATTACTAAAAAGAGGGATGACATTATGAAATTGGTAGAAGATTTTTATCAAGAATTATATAGTAATAAAGAACAAGTACCTCCTATATCTATTACATCTTCCGAATTGCCCAGAATTTTAAATGAAGAAGTGAGAAATGCAATTAAATGTATGAAAAAAGGAAAGGCTCCAGGTAATGATGGAATTATAATTGATATATTAAAAGAAGCAGGTGAAGAAACAGAAAAAATATTAGCAAAGTTATATACCAAATGTCTAAATGATAAAGATGTACCGGATGATTGGAAGAATGCAGTAATAATATTAATATTTAAAAAAGGTGATAAAGAAGATATTAGAAATTACAGACCTATCAGTCTTTTATCAGTTTTATATAAAATTTTTACCAAGATAATTACAACTCGTCTACAGAGAACCTTGGATTTTCACCAACCAAGAGAACAAGCTGGATTTAAAAGTGGTTTTAGTACAGTAGATCATATTCAAGTATTGAGAGAAGTTATAGAAAGGACAAATGAATATGAGTTGTCATTATGTTTTGGATTTGTAGATTATGAAAAGGCATTTGATTCTATAAACATTTCTTCAGTGATTAAAGCATTGGATCATCAAGGTATAGATCCAGGATATTGTCATATTTTAAAGAATATTTATAAAAATGCAACAGCAACAATTAGATTACACAATGATACTGGGAAAGTCAACATTGAGAAAGGTGTAAGACAAGGTGACTCCATATCTCCAAAACTTTTTACAGCAGTGCTGCAAGAAGTATTTTGTGGATTAAAATGGGAAACTAAAGGAGTGAAAGTAAATGGAGATTATTTAAGTCATTTAGATTTCGCAGATGATGTAGTTGTTTTTGCAAATAATGCTTCCGAGCTGCAGGAAATGTTGCAGGAGTTATCAGATGAAAGTAGGAAAGTAGGACTAAAGATAAATGTTAAAAAGACTAAAGTAATGTTTAATCGATTTGCTCAAAATATGAAAATAAAGATTGATTATGATGAATTAGAAAAAGTTAAGAGTTACAAATACCTTGGTCAGATTATTAATACAGATGGAAACATAATAGAGGAAATTAATCATAGAATTAAACTTGGTTGGAGTGCTTTTGGTAGAAATAACTTGATATTAAAAGGAAATATGCCTATGTGTTTGAAAAGAAAGGTTTTTAACAAATGTGTTTTACCGGTTCTTACTTATGGATCTGAGACTTGGACACTTAATAGAAGATCAATACAGAGACTTCAGACCACTCAAAGAAGTATGGAGAGATGTATGTTGGGAGTAACAAGAAGAGATCGAAAACGCAATGTATGGGTAAGAGAACAAACAGGTGTTACTGACCTCATTGAAAAAATTAAAAGATTGAAGTGGAGTTGGGCTGGACATATTGCTAGAAGAGATGATAATAGATGGACAATTGAAATTTTAAACTGGATTCCAAGAGATTGTAAAAGACCCAGAAGGAGACCACATGTAAGATGGATGGATGAAATGAGAAAATGTGTAGAGGTGATGTGGAGAAGAGAAGCTAAAGATCGGAGAAGATGGATTAAACTTGGAGAGACCTTCATCCTGCAGTGGATTGATAATGGTTGATAATGATGATGATGATGATGATGATAAAAACTGAAAAAATAAAGCCAATAAAACTTTTATATTTTAAATTATATTATACAATTGCAATGATACAGTAATATTACAATATATATATATGTTGATACAAAGATTTTCATGGGTTGCATATATAAAAGACATATTTTGCAGGTTCAACCATGTTAAAAATTTAAATATTTGTATACTGACATTTTGACTTGATCACACAAGTCATCTACTGAGTGATAAAAGGTAGAAAGATGGTTGTAGAGGCGCTACAATCACTGATTTGAAAAAAAAAACGTTAAAGTTCCACCAATAGCAAAAATGTTAAATTAAGAATGTTTTTTAAAAAAAATCTTCCCAAATAGGAGGAAGTTTGCATGTATCATCTTGCTTAAATATACAATGCTGGCCTTTTAAGTATCTCAATGGCTTCTCTGATTTTGCACTGGTAGAGATTATCACATCTGGAAATGTCAGTAAATAAAAATATTTAAATTTTTAACACAGATGAACCCGCAAAATATGTCTTTTATATATATAAAGTGAAAGAGTATAAAAAATTACTGCTTTAAATTTATATTTCCTAAATTTTAACATGGTGGAACAAAATGTGTTGAAACATTTGTGAGCAAGGTAAATTATGACTGACTGAGAGATTGTTGAGATACTTTAACATGTTAGTTAACCCACCTGTTTTTATGCATATAACTTATATTTATACATTTCTAATGAAAGCAAAATTCGTAATATAACATTTAAATGTTTGTTAACTTTTCTTTTCAAGCACATGTTGTGTTGTCTTGAATAAAGGGTACTTATAGTCAGATAATATAATCATCAGTCATAGTTTGACAATAGTTCCTTTAAAGTTATTTATTCAAAAATAAGTATTTTTACATTCATCTCAAAAATATAAAAAAATGAATATATTACATAATGATGATTAATGTATGTGTATAAAACGTTAAAATATATAAAAATGTTAATATATGAGAAAATCATGTTTGTTTATCTTTTTTATCTTTTTGAGAACAAGCGTTAACATTGTAGATTATTAATAATAATTGTATGATCAGTTGTTATGGGGTCAAGTTTTGTGTTTCACAGTGGCAAAGTAAGAGATTCAGAAACGTTTAGTATTTGAATCTATTAATTTATAGCTGTGTAAAGTTGTTTTTTTTTCATTCTCATCGTATAATGGATTCTAATAGGTAGGCGAAATACATCTTCAATCTTTTTCATCTGCCAAACATTTATAAACGCTAATTAAAAAACAAACAGAATCCATCACTAACAAATTAGTAATATTTTAAAAAGCTTTTAATATATATATAGTAACAAATGAATAGATTTCATTTTATCCAATTAAATTTAAAAAAAATCCCATCCATCCCTGAAAAGTTTATGGTTATTAAAAAGTATTAAGTTCTTATTAACACTAAGCCCATTAGTATTTTATGCACTACTGCATATCCCATAATACATTTTTTAGAGATTTAGATTTTTATAAGGATCATTTTATTACATCATCAAATTAAAGTCTTTTGAGATGTAATATTTCAAAGTATAAACCCATCAAAGTGAGAATATATTAATCAGCTTTTGAAAACATTTTACATTAAGAGTTTTTGCTATTATTTTTTTTCATTTTAAGGATTATCGATTACTTTTGATTTTCAAACTTTAACAATAATAAATAGCACATACTATTTTTAGAACTTGGATAAATTGAGACTTAATTTAAAGTATATTATTTAATTATTTATTATAAATTTAATTTCATATTATTTTTAATGTTTCAGTTAATTTATAAAATAATTTTTTTAAACAACAGTTCCATCTAGCAAATATTTTAGATAGTAAATCATCATCATCATTATCAACCATTATCAATCCACTGCAGGATGAAGGTCTCTCCAAGTTTAATCCATCTTCTCCGATCTTCAGCTTCTCTTCTCCACATCACCCCTGCACACTTTCTTATTTCATCCATCCATCTCACATGTGGTCTCTTTCTGGGTCTTTTACAATCTCTTGGAATCCAGTTTAAAATTTCAATTGTCCATCTATTATCATCTCTTCTAGCAATATGTCCAGCCCAACTCCACTTCAATCTTTTAATTTTTTCAATGAGGTCAGTAACACCCGTTTGTTCTCTTACCCATACATTGCGTTTTCTACCTCTTCTTGTTACTCCCAACATACATCTCTCCATACTTCTTTGAGTGGTCTGAAGTCTCTGTATTGCTCTTCTATTAAGTGTCCAAGTCTCTTCTATTAAGTGTCCAAGTCTCAGATCCATAACTAAGAACTGGTAAAACACATTTATTAAAAACCTTCCTTTTCAAACACATAGGCATATTTCCTTTTAGTATCAAGCTATTTCTACCAAAAGCACTCCAACCAAGTTTAATTCTATATTAATTTCTTCCATTATGTTTCCATCTGTATTAATAATCTGACCAAGATATTTGTAACTGTTAACTTCTTCTAATTCATCATAATCAATCTTTATTTTCATATTTTGAGCAAATCGATTAAACATTACTTTAGTCTTTTTAACATTTATCTTTAGTCCTACTTTCCTACTTTCATCTGATAATTCCTGCAACATATCCTGCAGCTCTGAAGCATTATTTGCAAAAACAACTACATCATCTGTGAAATCTAAATGACTTAAATAATCTCCATTTACTTTCACTCCTTTAGTTTCCCATTTTAATCCACAAAATACTTCTTGCAGCACTGCTGTAAAAAGTTTTGGAGATATGGAGTCACCTTGTCTTACACCTTTCTCAATGTTGACTTTCCCAGTATCATTATGTAATCTAATTGTTGCTGTTGCATTTTTATAAATATTCTTCAAAATATGACAATATCCTGGATCTATACCTTGATGATCCAATGCTTTAATCACTGAAGAAATGTTTATAGAATCAAATGCCTTTTCATAATCTACAAATCCAAAACATAATGACAACTCATATTCATTTGACCTTTTTATAACTTCTCTCAACACCTGGATATGATCTATTGTACTAAAACCACTTTTAAATGCAGCTTGTTCTCTTGGTTGGTGGAAATCCAATGTTCTCTGTAGACGAGTTGTAATTATCTTGGTAAAAATTTTATATAAAACTGATAAAAGGCTAATAGGTCTGTAATTTCTAATATCTTCTTTATCACCTTTTTTAAATATTAATATTATTACTGCACTCTTCCAATCATCCGGTACATCTTTATCATTTAGACATTTGGTATATAACTTTGCTAAAAAATTTTCTATTTCTTCTCCTGCTTCTTTTAATATATCAATTATAATTCCATCATTACCTGGAGCCTTTCCCTTCTTCATACATTTAATTGTGTGTCTCACTTCTTCATTTAAAATTCTGGGCAATTCGGAAGATGTAATAGACATAGGAGGTACTTGTTCTTTATTACTATATAATTCTTGATAAAAATCTTCTACCAATTTCATGATGTCATCTTTCTTTTTAGTAACAATTCCATCTTTTTTTTTTATTGCAGATATAAATTTCCTACCAATACCAAAATGGGATAGTAAATAGAAATCTACTTTTGTATCTGTCTGACTTTTTTACCATTTATGCAACAATCTGTCCATCCATTTGTCCAGCAATTAATCTGTCTGATTATCTATCTATCTATCTATCTATCTATCTATCTATCTATCTATCTATCTATCTATCTATCTATCTATCTATCTATCTGTCTGTCCGTCCGTCCGTCTGTCCATCCATCCATATCCATCCATCCATCCTATCTATCTATCTATCTATCTATCTATCTATCTATCTATCTATCTATCTATCTATCTATCTATCTATCTATCTATCTATCTATCTATCTATCTATCTATCTATCTATCTGTCTATCTATCTATCTATCAACTTCACCAAATCTCTAAACAACATTCATATCTATCTATCTATCTATCTATCTATCTATCTATCTATCTATCTATCTATCTATCTATCTATCTATCTATCTATCTATCTATCTATCTATCTATCTATCTATCTATCTATCTATCTATCTATCTATCTATCTATCTATCTATCTATCTATCTATCTATCTATCTTCTATCTATCTATCTATCTATCTATCTATCTATCTATCTATCTATCTATCTATCTATCTATCTATCTATCTATCTATCTACCTACCTACCTACATACCTACCTACCTACCTACCTACCTACCTACCTACCTACCTATCTATCTATCTATCTATCTATCTATCTATCTATCTATCTATCTATCTATCTATCTATCTATCTATCTATCTATCTATCTATCCATGTATTCATTTATATATTTACTTTTATAATTTATTTTTTTATTTTTCTACACGTTTGCATACAAATTCCTCATTTTTTTATTTTCCATTTATACCTTACCCCCTAAATAGTTTCAAAAATGTATATCTTTCATGAGACAGTTAAGCTGCATGGTGAGACAAGTTAACTCATCAAAGTGTACTTTTTTGATATTAGCAATCTTCCATTTTATTTTTGTTTTATTTTTATTCTCTCTCCATCTGTTTTTAGTGGGAAAAGAAACATTTATCTTACTGTTTTCAATAAAATAGGCTGACAAAAAATGGATCATTTGTAGCTTTTCTGTATTAAATATGATAATGCAACCATATAATTTGAATTTAATCTTTATTTTTTGTTAACTGGAAGAAAAGAATATACTTAAAATATAAAAAGTGTTATAAATAGGATTTTTTTTTTTTTTTTAGCAAATGACATTTTGTTGTAAAAGAAAGTAAAAAGCCATATGGAAGAATATAAATTTAGGATTTGTTTTATATTATCATCTCAAAATTCAGCTATAACTTTGTTGTTATTGACTTTTTATATTTTTGGTGTTGAATGGACTCATTTATTTACAAAGTGGCTGTTATATATTTTAAATATATATATTACTCTGGAAAATGTATTAATCATAAAACTTACAAAAAAAACCCAACATGGAACAAAATTGAAAATTACAACTACCAACCCTTCCCTCTCCCCCTAAAAAAATCCAGGGCAAAGAGATATTTTAAAGTGTACATTTTATTTATAGATATGTTTTTAAAAAAGTTGTGATCAATGGTTATGTATAATTGTTAGTATTTTTTTAATTGAAACATGTTTTTGTCCTCTATTTTATTTTCTCTCCAAAAAGTTATTGTATAGAACTTTTTTATTCTCATAAAAAAAGGAAAAGAGGATATTTAAGCTAATTTAATTTTTTACATTTGAAATATTGTTTTACAAGTTTAATCATTGGAGGGAGAAGCAATTCTGTTTAAAGTTAATATATGTTGGTTAATTGAATTAGTATGAGCCAACAAAATGTCAATATTGCTTAATATATGAAATTATATTTTGTTGTTAAAAATATATTTAAGTTTGAATTACCATATTTTCATATATTTGTTTTCAATTTTCTTAAATTATTAGTTAATTTATTAAATAATTATTAAAAACAGTAGTGTTAATGTTTTTATTCCTCCATATATCTGTTTTATCAATATGCAGTATGTGTGACTGAATTTCATTATAGCATAAAGTTTTAAGGATTTGTATATTATTCCATTAAAACTATTGAAATTAAAGTAGAGTAAGCTTATATGTTTATACTTTATTTTGTTCTCAGTCACACTTCCTATTGTTTTGGCATCTTGAGCTCTAAAGAGTAGAAATGGTTACATTATTTATGTATGATGAGTTTATGTTTGGATATCCAGAGAGTTCTCTGGATGGTGCAAAGATATGACCTCTAAAGTTTATTACCATATCTTCTTTTTAGATTAGAAATTAATTTATAGTGGATCTGTACACTCATGGTACCATATAGTCAGATCATTAATAATGATTAGCATGAATCACTATTCCAGCATTATTTTTATGATAGAAAGCATTCAAATAATTTTTGTATATCATGCCCTAAATTTTACATTCATTATTGAATGTTTTAAATCCACTCACATGGGTATGATTGTTGTTAGTTGATTTGATTAATTCTGGGAATATTGTTTATATCAATAACTTGTTTATTTATTTTGAACATAAATCCTGTCTCTCCACTTTTATTTACTGTATTCATATTATGTATTCAATGGAGATGATGATGTTTCTCATCCCCCAATTCATCCCCATATTTACACTTATGCTCTGTACTATTACAAATCATGCTAAATGTGGTATGCTTTTGTAATGATATGGACAATGGGGTAAAGATTAGGATGATGATATTTTCCCATCACTCTATATTTTGCTCATTGTCTGTACTATTAGTGTTTATAGGAAATTACCATTCTCCCATTAATATGATTAAATTATTTCATTATGTGGTAAATAAGTATAAGAAATCTTATTTTGTTTCTTTACTCTTAAGCAATTCATAACTATATACAATAAGAAGTGAAGTCCAAATAGTGTGATACAAAATTATATTTATTAATAATAATATATTTACTCAGTAGTAATTTTGTACATATACAGTAATTATTATATTTTACTATTATCTGTATGGGCATTTATTATTAACAATTTCTTTTGGAATCCCACTGACAATATTATGCTTTATAAGTAGTCAAACTCTGACTCTATTTGCATCTCATTTGATTCATAATTTGCATATTTATTTTTATATTTATTAACATTTCAATTACATTCTTCATGAAGAGAAGAATCCACTTAAAATATAAAAATTATATGACTAACTAACTTTATTATTATTATTAAGTTACTGTTTTAATTCACTTTGTTATTTATGCAATTTGACAAAAATGTATGTAATTTAACATTTTTAAATTATTAATTATAGTTAATATTTATTAATAATTTATTATACATACTAATTATTAAAAATATTTAAATCTTTTTAAAGATTTTAAGTATAGACAATCATTACGTAACTGATAAAAAATATAAAATAAATATTTAAAATTTTATTTAAAAAAACAGTTTTAAAAAATATATATATATTATATTTAATTTTTCTTTGTATAGAATTGGATTATATTTTGACTAACAGAAAATACATATTTCAAGATTGTAATGTTCTTAATAAATTTAACACAGGAAGTGATCATCAATTAGTAAGGTGTAAGTTACGTGTTAATGTAGAACTAGAAAGACAAAAATTATTAAGAAAAACAATATTTACAGTTGATATTCCTAATCTTCAGAAACATTCTAATGAATTTAAATTAGAACTTACAAATAGGTTTCAAGTGTTAGGAGATTTTGAACATGATACAGATTTGAATGAATTAATATGAAAATAACTGATACACTTTTAAAAACTGCAACAAACATAGCTGGTAGAAAAAAGCAGCAATTGACTAATAAAATTTCTACTGAGACTAGAGAATTTATGAAGAAAAGAAGGAATATGAAGATATACAAAAATGATGTATTAAAAAGAATTGAATATCTCAAATTTTTTAAAATGGTACGGAAAAGAGTTGAAAATGATATAAGAAAGTATAACTGTGAAATAGCAAAGAAAGCTATAGAAGAAAATAAAAGTCTCAAAAATGTTAAACAACATTTTTGTATTGGTAGGAAATTTATATCTGCAATTAGAAAAAAAGATGGAATTATTACTAAAAAGAGAGATGACATCATGAAATTGGTAGAAGATTTTTATCAAGAATTATATAGTAATAAAGAACAAGTACCTCCTATATCTATTACATCTTCCGAATTGCCCAGAATTTTAAATGAAAAAGTGAGACATGCAATTAAGTGAATGAAGAAAGGAAAGGCTCCAGGAAATGATGGAATTATTATTGATATATTAAAAGAAGCAAGTGAAGAAATAGAAACAATTTTAGCAAAGTTATATACCAAATGTCTAAATGATAAAGATGTACCGGAAGATTGGAAGAATGCAGTAATAATATTAATATTTAAAAAAGGTGATAAAGAAGATATTAGAAATTACAGACCTATCAGCCTTTTATCAGTTTTATATAAAATTTTTACCAAGATAATTACAACTCGTCTACAGAGAACTTTGGATTTCCACCAACCAAGAGAACAAGCTGGATTTAAAAGTGGTTTTAGTACAATAGATCATATCCAGGTATTGAGAGAAGTCATAGAAAGGACAAACGAATATGAGTTGTCATTATGTTTTGGATTTGTAGATTATGAAAAGGCATTCGATTCTATACACATTTCTTCAGTGATTAAAGCATTGGATCATCAAGGTATAGATCCAGGATATTGTCATATTTTAAAGAATATTTATAAAAATGCAACAGCAACAATTATATTACACAATCATACTGGAAAAATCAATATTGAGAAAGGTGTAAGACAAGGTGACTCCATATCTCCAAAACTCTTTACAGCAGTGCTGCAAGAAGTATTTTGTGGATTAAAATGGGAAACTAAAGGAGTGAAAGTAAATGGAGAGTATTTAAGTCATTTAGATTTCGCAGATGATGTAGGTGTTTTTGAAAATAATGCTTCAGAGCTGCAGGAAATGTTGCAGGAGTTAGCAGATGAAAGTAGAAAAGTAGGACTAAAGATAAATGTTAAAAAGACTAAAGTAATGTTTAATCGATTTTCTCAAAATATGAAAATAAAGATTGATTATGAAGAATTAGAAGAAGTTGGCAGTTACAAATACCTTGGTCAGATTATTAATACAGATGGAAACATAATGGAGGAAATTAATCATAGAATTAAACTTGGTTGGAGTGCTTTTGGTAGAAATAACTTGATACTAAAAGAAAATATGCCTATGTGTTTGAAAAGGGTGGTTTTTAACAAATGTGTTTTACCAGTTCTTACTTATGGATCTGAGACTTGGACACTTAATAGAAGAGCAATACAGAGACTTCAGACCACTCAAAGGAGTATGGAGAGATGTATGTTGGGAGTAACAAGAAGAGATCGAAAATGCAATGTATGGGTAAGACAACAAACAGGTGTTACTGACCTTATTGAAAAAATTAAAAGATTGAAATGGAGTTGGGCTGGACATATTGCTAGAAGAGATGATAATAGATGGACAATTGAAATTTTAAACTGGATTCCAAGAGATTGTAAAAGACCCAGAAAGAGACCACTTGTGAGATGGATGGATGAAATAAGAAAATGTGCAGGGGTGTTGTGGAGAAGAGAAGCTAAAGATCGAAGAAGATGGATTAAACTTGGAGAGACCTTCATCCTGCAGTGGATTGATAATGGTTGATGATGATGATGATGATGATTTAATTTTTAAATATATAATTATAGAAATATAATAAAAACTCAATAAAGAGATTAGGTCTTGAAAATCTATTTTCAAAAACACAATTTTTTTGCCCCATGAGAGTATTGTTTAACCAAATCATCTGCTTGAAAGGTTAAACAATTATACAAATAAAAAATGTGATTATGGGAAATTTCAGCAAATAAGTAACATATAAATAATAATTATTAATGACAATATATTAAGCTTGTTTGAAATAAAAGTTCACACTTTTCTTTATGATCAAATAGTAAGATAATTTTTAAAAAGTATTTTTGTCTACAATGATATGCTTTTCAGATCATAGCACAGAATCCAAAACTATAAAATAACATCTATATCCATTAGTTAAAAAATATTACCAAATTCACCATTTCCTTTATTTTGCTGTAATATCTTATATAAATGCAATTTATTCACTATTCTTTAAACACTGTTTAGCAAAAACCTTTCATTGTACATATATGCATACACAATCTTATGTTTCAACTGTCCCGTAGTCTTCTTCAGAGCTATGGTATAATAAACAAAATAAAATAAAATATATAATTATATAAATAATACCATATAAAATGTAGATACTAAAAAAACATAAAATATAACAAAACATAAACTGAAATAAATATAATCAAATCCAAATAAAATAGACCAGTAATATAAAATAAATAAATTATATATGTATATTCCTGACTGTATATATACATACTCATAAATGACTATTAATTTAAATATATTATTCATTTTTATTATTTTTGATAATCTCCTAATTACTTCTATCCCTTATAAACTAAAACTTTAGTTTAATTAGCTCCACCTTAATAAAATACTTAATAATTTTATTTTTATATAACTTTCAGTTCAACCTTAATTCATTTATTAATATTTTTTTTCATTTTTAAATCATATAATACCTATTATTTTCTTATTCATTCTTTTGTTATTATATATATATTAAATCTAAAAACTATAATATTGTAATCTTTTAACTTAACTACTTTTTTTTTTTTTTAAAAAAAAAAACTTTTTTATTGTTTACATTTTTTTATGGTATATAGTTATGTATTTTATTTTATTCATTATATAATAGATCTGCAGAAGAGTTCAGTACAGTAAAAATATAAGATTGTTTATGCATATATGTATAATGAAAGGTTTTTGCTAAAAAGTGTTTAAAGTACAGAAGATAGATTGCATTTATATAGTTGGAAAATAAATGAACTTTTCTAAATCATAACAATTTCTCTTGATAATTTATTTCTAAAAAATTTTTAAAAATAGCTTATAGATGCAATTTCTCTCCTGTTGAAGTGTACTCTTACTTAAAAATAACCCACATTTATATATATATATAATTTATCTGAATCTTGTTGTAAGGTTAAATCATTTCTATGTTAGTGTGGTGATTATAACAGTATTCTTAAATAAATTACTATTGACATTTTACTTTTATAAACTCTGGCCTTCTTTGCATTGAACATGCAAAACAAGAATAATGGAAAACATCCTAAAAAGATATTTTGTGGACAATTTGAGCATGTTTTTCATGGGAGAAGTACACTCCACCTATGTTATAAGGATTATATCAAAGACATTGTAAAGAAGTGCAATATTAATTGTTTTCATTGAAAAGATATGGCAAAAATGAAAACATATTGGAGAGCTACAATTACACATGGTGTTGAAGTATTTTGAAAGGAAACAATTTCTGTTGTAGAAATTTTTAAAAAAGTCAAAATATTAAGTAAATTAAAAAATATGTAAATGTATTTGTAGTTCACAAATTGGCTTACATAATGATCGCAAAACTTATTTTTAGAATACGTTTTCTTGCTCTCTCCTTTTTAATATTTTTTATTTTTTTTAGAGTTGTAATGGCCATGCTCATTTATGAGTGGTTGGTTTGTTGTTATTGTTGTTGTTGTTGTTGTTGTTATTATTATTATTATTATTATTATTATTATTATTATTATTATTATTATTATTGTTGTTGTTGTTATTGCTGTTGTTATTATTATTATTATTATTGTTTTATTGCTATTGTTATTATTATTATTATTATTATTATTATTATTATTATTATTATTATTATTATTATTATTATTATTATTATTATTATTATTATTATTATTATTATTATTATTATTATTATTATTGTTGTTGTTGTTATTGCTGTTGTTATTATTATTATTATTATTGTTTTATTGCTATTGTTATTATTATTTGATGATCTGCATGCTTAAAACATGACTAAAACACATTTTACATTGGGTAGAAAATAAAGTTCTTTTAGCCAGTGTCAAATAATAGTGTAAATTTATTTATCAGATAGTGATGACTTGGCAATAATGGCAAAAACATTTTCTGATATTATAAATCTTAGGGTTATCTGTAAATTAACTATATAATGAACAGTTATATTGTTGCCCAAAATATCCAGGATTTTAAATGAAGATGTAAGTCATGCAATTAAAGCTATAAAAAAGGAAAAAGCTTCAGGCAATGATAAAATTATAATCACTTAAAAAAAGCAGGTGAAGAAATGGAAAAATTGTTAGCAAATTATATATCAAATATCTAAATGATAAAGATGTACAAATGTTTGAAAGAATGCAATATTAATATTTTAAAAAGGTAATAAACAATATATTAGAAATGATTGAACTATTAGTTTTTTATCAGTTCTATACAACATTTTTAGCAAAATAATTACAATTCATCTACAGCAAACTTTGGAATTTAACCAAACAAAAAAATCAACTGGATTTAAAAGTGGTTTTAATATAGTGAGTTATATCCAAGTATTGAAAGAACTTGTAGAAAGAATCAATAAATATGAATTACCATTATGCTTTGGATTTATAGATTATAAAAAGACATTTGACTCTATAAGCATTATTTCAGTGATTAAAGTATTGAATCATCAAGATATACCACTAGAATTTTGTCATATTCTAAATAATATTCATCAAAATGCAACAGTAATAATTGGATTACACACTGATACTGGGAATATTAATATTGAGTAGGTTGTATAAAAAAATAACTCCATCCGTAAAAGCCAATAAACATCACATAATCACCATTTCTTATGCTTGCTTATAATTGTTATTAAAACAGGCAAAACTCTCCATACAGTATTGCCACTCAATGCAAGCCTTCTGGCATCCACTGATTACTCTGGCTTATACTGAGTGGCAATACTGCATAAAGAGTTTTCCATCTGTAAAACATTTTAGAAAAAGTTTGCAAGAAGTATTTTGTGGATAAAGTTGTGCAATTGAAAGAGTAAAAGTAAACAATTATTTAAGTGATTTAGATTTTGAAGATGATGTAATTGTTTTTTTTCTTCAAATAATGCTTTAGAACTTCAGGAAATGTTGCAAGAGTTATAATATGAAAAAAACAAACAGGGATTAAAGGTAAATGTTAAAGAGTTTAAAGTAATATTCAATGGATTTTCCCAAAAAAAGAAAATAAAAATTGATAACAATGAGTCAGAAGAAGTTAATAATTACAAATACATTGGTCATATTATTAATACAAATTGAAACCTAATGAATGAAATTTATCCTAGAATTAAACTTGGATGGAATATTATAAAAAAATATACCTACCTGTTAGAAAAGGGAGATCCTTAATAAATGTGCTTTACCTGTTCTTACTTATGGATCTGAGACTTGGGCACTTAATAGAAGAGCAATACAAAGAATACAGACAACTCTGTAAAATAAGGAAATATATATTGTACTCTTCCCGAGAAGCTAAGTACAAGCTATTAATCAATTGTGTATTCAAACTTGCTAATTTAAGTAAAATAATAGCTAGCTCATCTAAATATAATAATAATTGCTCACAAAATGATTAATTATTGGTCACAAATCTAGTAAACTACTGCTAAGTTAATAATCTATTAATTAACTAATCAATTGAAATACCAGCTCATTAACAATTGAATTAATTTAACTACCAGCCCAGTCTTTTTACAAACAGTTCGGTTAAATACTAAAATTACAAGACTCATAATTAAAAGCATTTAGTAAGCTACAAATATAGATTAACATTAAAAATATACCCAAAAAGATATATCCGCAATGGCATAGAAATATCATCACTACTTACTTCCCTATAGTATCAATAATATCGCCAGGACTTACATATTAAATATAATTTTAATTAATATTCTAAAATTAAATTAAGTACTAAACTATTTCACATTCATTTACATAATGAAATAAACTCCTTTCTTAAATAAAATCTAAAACATAATTATAATCTTAATCTCATGTTCTTATTATTATTTTTACAAATAACACATTAATTAATACAGTCATATGTAATGAGGGATTTTACTTATACCTTATATAACAACAATAATAATCAATAAAAATAAATCTACTCAATTTTTTTTATTTCTAAACTCATTTAACTAATTTACTAGTTATCCAAAATAAATTAAAATTAGAAACTACCACAAATAATACTTATTATCTTAAATAAACTCAAAATAATTTCATCTTTTTATGCATTATATTTATCATTGGGTTTTCCACATGGCATTTAAAACATCAACCTTTGTTGTAACTATTAAATAAGGTAATGGAAAATTTGCATTATACAATTTTTAAAATTTATTAAGTAATATCTTCAATTATCATAATATAATAATTATAGTTTATCTTCTTTAAATTATGTGCAATTATGCCAGGATATAATCAATTCTTATAATGCATGTGTGTTGTTAGCATGATTCATAATCACTTAGACATAACAACAACAACAAAAAAACTCTAGACATTTGGTTAATTAAAAACAACATTAACAATTTATTATCATAACAAATATAAATTTACAAAATTTACAAATATTATATTTACAAATACGAAATCATCATAATTTTTTTTTAAAAAAAGATTACATTCAAAAAAGTATATTTACACAAAAGGCAAATAATTTCAACTTCAAAATATTTATTATTATGGATTAATAGTAGATATTAATTTAATTGAACACTTATTAAAATATTCTAGAATTTTCCTAGATTAAACATTTAAATAATTTTACCCTTTCATAAAAATAAAAATATTCTTCTATCATAGTACTTTTTTCTAATTCTATGACTATTTATACATTGCAATACTATTATTCCAACAAACACATATATAATTACTTGTTCATAAAATGAAATGCTATTTTATAATGAATTATTTACCTCAATAGTCCTATAAAATTTTTATATTTAACATATCTATCATATGAATATCTTATATATTATTTTATGCAGTTAAGAAAAAAATGTTCTTGAATAATAATTTTCTTACTCCAAGACTCCATCATAATATAATTTTATAATAACTCTATAACACATATTTTAACTTAGGAAGGCAGAATAAAAATCAATCACGGAAGATATTGCTGAAAAGGTCAATAATGATTCTAAGCTGGAAAATACTGATATGCAAACATTGCCTATTCAGGATAGATCACCTTTAAATGATGACGATAATGATAAGGAATATTATGGAATAAACACTAAAAGAAAAGAGGATAATTTGGAGAGTAATATTCATATAAAATGACAAATCTATTACCAAATCATGAATAAATCACTAAATATAATATCAATTAATGTGAGAGGTATGAATGGAGGTGATAAAGCAGATAAAGTTTTGGATTACATTGCATCTCAGAAATATGATATTATAATTTTATCTGAAACAAAGATTAATGATAAAACATCCCCATGGATTATTGAAAAACTCGCAAATAAAAATTTATTTCTGTACAAACCTAACATGAAATCATCACAAGAAGTAGGATTGCTAATAAATATGAGCACAGGTATAAGAAATATACAAAAAATATTGTTACAAGTAAACTATGTAGTAGTGTCTTTTGTCATTTTTGACCAGCTTCATTGCCTAATTGTGGTGTACTCGATTTCCAAGGGTAATGATATATCTAATGTGATTCATAGCGTTCAGAATAAGTTGTTACAAAAGCCGGGTATTGTGGTGGTGGAAGGTGATTTCAATTGCTCCTACCAGAATATTCCCAAACTATTAGAACAGAAATTGGAAGTAATTGCAGTATACCCATTGAAAATGAAATATGGCAAAGATGCCTATTCATTTTTTAACAGTAGATACTCTTCACTGATTGATTTGTTCTTTGAATCCAGTGCTAAAGTTAAGGACTCATTTATTGATACTTCCCTGGTAGCCTTCTCAGACCACTTAAGAATACTTCTCCAGATAAAGAATTATAGTATAATAACAAATAAAAGATATGCCTTTACTATAAAGAAGAACATTAGGAGTCAGATATACTTTTCGGTCGATCAGATATCTAACATTATCATAGTGTTGAATTATTACAATTGGATTTCAAACCTGCCTCCATGTATTTCTTGGCATAAATTCAAAAAAATTATTTCAGACTTGTGCTGTGAAGTTTTGAATAATATGATGTCCCAAAATCAAATGAAAAATAGAATAATAGAGATTAATAAAACACTGAGTGTCATTTCTGGATTAGGAGAAAATAAAGATCTGGTTGGTAAACTACAAGAAGAATACAATAATATATATAGGAGAATGCAAGAAGATACATATACATTAAGACTAAGGAAATTAATTTCAGGGCTTGAACACATATTAAAACCAACCATTAATTATGCAAAAATTTATATACCTCACACAAATGGTATCTCATCTATGAAGACAAGTGAAGATTCTCTAATATCAGGTGATGAGGTTGATGAATATATGGTTGAAAGACTGAAACAGACCATGGGTAATCGGGACATTGATGGTGAACAATATAGGATAATGACAAAGCAAACATTGAAGAAATATATTTTGTGTCAAGAAATTGCAGAAGAAATTAATAGATTGAAAATGCAAGCAGTATTGGCTAATGATGTGATCCCAGCATCAGTTTATAAACAAATCAATTATCTTATGATAGGGCCTATGTTAAAATATTTTAATCAGATGTGCTCGCAAAGATTTGAATGGCCCAGCATAAATAAAAGAGTAATCTTTAGTGTTAACAAAGAAAAGAACACAAAAATTCCTAAATTTGAAGACCTAAGAAATATATCAATTGAGGATATTGATTCTAAAATACTGGCTAGAATCCTACAAAGAAAATTGTTTAAAAGTGTCAGTGACAAAATTTCAACAGTGCATCATGTTGTGAAAGGTAAGAGAGTGATAAACGCAGCTCTTAAAATACAAGAAGCTATCAAGTATGCCAAGGCCTTGAATCTGACTCAATACTTTGCATTGAAAATTGACTTTAAATCTGCATTTGACTTGGTTGACTGGGCTTATCTCTTTAATGCCCTAAATGGGCTGATAAAAGATGATCAATATTTAATAAATGCAATAATTAATTATATTACTAATAATAAAATTTCCTATAAAAACTTTATGAGGAGGTCGGAATTCTTCATCCCTGGTAAAGGTATCCCACAGGGTTCACCATTGGCAGCACTCTTATTTGCTATTCATGTGGACCCTATGTTAAATAAAATAGAAACAATAATTAATGGAATCTACTTGCCCCATTTGGAAGTTTCAATAAAAGTCATGGCCTTTATAGATGACATAATAATTTTCAAAAACAGTTATAATATTGATATAGTTATGAATCAGGTTAGAAAATTTCAACAGGCTACAGGATCAGTAGTACAGTTTTCTAAGTCAGCAGCTTGGCAATTGGCAACAGGGAAAAGAATACCAAGTGAGTTTTTAGCTCAGCCTAAGTTATTTCTTGGCCTCCCCCTGTACTTATCCAAAACTAAAATGAATTGTCAGTTAAATCAACTCGTAACAAAAAAAATAGAAGAAAGAATTAATAGTTTTTCATATTTTAAACTCTATGAAGTGACTAGAACCAAGATTTTCAATACAATTGCAATAGGAGTCCTTAACTATTATGGACCTTGGTTGAAACTATACAACAAAATGATCCTAAAGATTATACAGATGGCAAAGAAATTCATATGGGGAAAGAAATCTAGCCTCCTCTCAACCTCTACAGCAACCAATAGATAAAGGTGGGCTTAATTTAATCAACCCAAAAGCTTATGTTAATTTTATTACTGCCAGGGCTTATTTGAACATTATGAAGGATCAGTCCTTTAGTCCCCCTACTGGTGATATAAGAATTTACAATGAAATGGGAGCTGAGAGAAGATCACATCTTGCTGACATGTTTATAACATACAAAGATTTACAAGATGATCTAAATGTCCAAAGTCTAGATGGAATAAAATATAAAGATTTAACAAAAGGAGATTATCATAATGAAAATTCTTGGTTGGGGTGTTCAATGAAAAGTGTTCTTAAAAAATTCCACTCGATATATACACCTCAACATCCATGAAATTTATTTTTAAGCTGATAAATGGAATTTTGCCGACTACCTCCTACTTTAATAAAAGGCTAGGAATGGGTTTGGATGAAATGTATATTTTGTGTAAGAAGAGCAGTGAAACATTTACACACCTGCTAGATGAATGCCATACATTCCGGGATATTAGATTAATAGGTCAAGAATTTACCTAAAAGACCTATTAAAAAATAAGTGATTAGTTTCAATCCACATAATGCAAATGTTATAATCCATTCATTGAAAACAATATGGGTAATTAGATGCTTTTTGGTTTTTGACAAGAAAAAATTCAATTGGCTGAGAAAGCTTGATAGAGATTGGAATGATTACTTTAATGTATGTTTAAAATATTGGCCTAGGAATACTATTGAATCGGTGTGGGGAGGAACTGCTCCTTCCACATTTGAAATATAGTAGGAAAACCCATTTCCAGTCTAAGAATGTATTAGTAAGGTAAAGAAAAAAAATGTATGAGGTGATGGGGAAAATGCCATGAGTATTATGACAGTTTTGAAGAAATGTTGTTAGACAAACTTAATATAACCTTTATAATTATGTAAATATCATTTGTGTTTAACAAAGAATATTACTTTAAATAATTTTTTTTTTAAACTTAGGTCTATTTTTAATTATGAAATAAACATACAGTTATTTTAGTAATATATTTAAAAACTATATATAGTATCTATTCACTTTATTTCAATGATATTCATCATATTCAGGTTTTATTTTAGTGAATACCCTTTATATTACTTTCACATACACACTATAATTTTTGATCTCTCGGAATATTTTTGGAATATCAAAACATTTCACAAAACTTCATTTAACATTCTGTTGATACATTATTTGTTTAATATTTCACTCTTCTTGCCTTACACAATTCTAAACATCCCAAACCAGTGATGATAATAGTGATTAAAAGTGAGGGATTAAAAACTACAAGAACTATGAAAAACAATGAAAACATAGATGTAGAGCTTAAGGTCACATATTTTTTATATCTACCTTAAATTCACATCATGGCTTCTCTCTGAGTACTTACTGATTTACAGAAAAAATGGTACTGTCCATGAATCATAAAAACATACAGACCTATGTTAACTGTATTACAGTTGATATTTAAAAGCTCTCTTGCACTACAGGATTTCTTAATCCTACTCTCCCAAACCACTAACTATAAACACTCTGCAAATTCATAAAAGCATCACAAAGAAATTTTAAACATTTCTTCATAACATAATTTCTACTTTGGTACATCAAGAAGATTAAATATGCACAAACAAATGATTTTAAATATTTAATGTATAACTACATTCACATAATTATTTGTAAACTGATTCAGAGATCAAGTATCTAAATAGATACAGCTTATAACATTTATATTTATATATCTAAAAATATTCTAACATGAATAAACAATAAATATAATATTCAGTTTATCTGAATTAGCATTTGCATTAATAAAGACCAATAGTGAAATTCAACATATTTAATAAAATTTGTCTTAATCATATTATTATGGTTATTATATTGATTCTCTAGACTTAATTCCATGATGTTATAGACTTATTGCTAATACATGAAAAATGTTAAGTTTTCTTCTCTTCTTTTTTTTGTATCAAATATTAAATATAAAATTATAAAATAATGTATAAATTTTAAAAGTACATCTTAATAATAATGATTCATATGCATATTAAATTATCTAAGATAAATTTCCTTAAATAAGAAAAAAAAAGTTTCCTTTCATTTTTTTACACTGAAATTCCAGGAAAGCACTTGTAACAATAACAACAATATTATCACATTTAAAAGTTTTTTTCTCAGTTCATTTGATGACATACTGTAAAATTAGTTCATTTAAAGAAAAATCTCCAAATTTTCACAGAGAAGCATTATAAATAATTTTAACAATATTAATAGTAAGCTATTTTGTAATGCTTCCCACACATATTCACATTTGCATATTAATAATTTTGAAATAATATTTTTTTAATCACATTATACATTTAGAACGTTAGTCTCTGAGTTAGTATATATTTTAATAATATTCATAGTCAACTTACAACTCTTCTTAGAATAGTTCACATTTATTATTTGAATAACTTACAAAAATACTTGTTAAACACATTACAATTATACAAATATTTCTTCAGGTTAGTATATATTCCTTATACTATAAACATTCGTGAATTACACATAAAATGAATAGCAGACACTAAATCCATTTTGACTAAAATAATTTGTTAGCATTCACCTTTTGTGCTCAAAATGAATAAAAATTGGAAAAAGTTGTTAATAAATTTCAATAAAAAAATATTAATAGCTTTATCAAACAAAAATCTATTTTTATTATGGTTACTTGTTAATGCTAATAAAAAATGTTCTTTAATATATAATACATGAATATATTTGCCTGTTTAATGAGGTTTATTTAAATTTATGAAATATAAATAACTCAGTCTGTTACAATCCAAATGTCAATTTTCTTGTCTATATTAAGATCTTAGACCATAGTAAAATGTGAATAACTTATAGAAGTTGTCTTGACAACAGATTTTAAAATTTATAGTTTGGGCATATCATACTATAACTGCCCTAACTTATGTAAACTATGAATCTTCATATCTATAAATAAAAGATAAATTTCCATCAATAATTTAAGTCTAAGATATTAATACAGACAAGAAAGGTGACACTTAGTCTATAACAGAGTGAAATATTTATTCTTTTGGAAATTCAAATAAATACCTTTAAACAAACAAGTAAATAGTGGTTTTTAAAACTTTCAAATTCCACTGCTATTTATTGTTAATTAGATAATAAATCTTATTTTTCATAAAGGTATAATAGCCTTTTAAATATAATCACATGATAACAGCTTGATATTATATAATCATGAATCATATTTTTTTATGAAGGCAATCTATATAAGTAAAAGTTGAATTCCTATTTTTCATTCTGATTTAATATCTTAATACAGAAAAAGTCTTTCTGACATATTTTATTGATAAATATAAAAGATGTCATTTAATAATCAAATTATAAACTTTGAAAATGCTCAAATAATCTATGCTTATTTGATTAAAGAAATTAATATGAAATAAAACCAACTAGCAGTAAGAAGAAATAGCACTTATCAAGGATTAAATAAGTTCAAGAAATATACAAAGAAGATTTTGAATGTATGTGCAAGTATCAATTATATGACTTTTAAGATTAAAAATATTAATATAATGAAGTAATTTACTTTATATGGCCTGATAGATCTTTAGCTTGAGCTGTGCACCTACTTTCCAAATACGTAACTGGATCATTTGGCAACCTCATGGCAAATGTAAAACTGAGTTTATTCATAAAGAAACCCTAAACTTTTCACTAATTAGGCTTAATTTTATATATAAATAATTGATTTATTTTTCAAGCTTAATTATTGTAAATGTGTTTTATATGACTATCTTGTTTAATGGTTAGTTGTAGTGAAATAATTTAACTTATGGAAGACCATTGTGATCATTATTGTTATTTTAATATGCATTTGATTAACTTAACATTATTAATTTAAGAAGAGTGATTTATATATACGAAGAATTGGCAGTGATGTAGTTAGATGAGAAAAAAGAACTTTCTAAAGAGTATATATGTGTTATGCAGAATAAGTAATCTATTTTTATGTGATATTGGGATCAATTAATGTATGTTTCAGACATTGTCATTGAAGTTTACAATCATACAAATTTGTTTAGATATATTTCCAAATGAGATTATGTGTGTGTGTGTGTCTATTATAGTCACATAGATATATATTTTCAAGATTTTGTTTTTTTATCATTGCATATTTTATCTCATGTTTATCTTATCAACCATCTATCAGTGAAGAAAGTCAGACAATATTTTCACATTCTTTCGAAACAATTTTCATTTTTGAGTTGAACTTAAAAATAATGTATGGAATAACTTAAATTCATCAATATATATTAAACGTACTTAAAACTTTCACACCCCAAACAACTCTGACTGTATGTTGCCTATATATATATATGCAAAAAAACTGATGTATGTATTTTTATTAAATACATTAATATAAAAATAGATACACTTAACATACAATTTGTTTTATTTTAACTTATTTTATAGCATATACATATATATTTTTTATGTATTTACATCTTCACACATATATAAATTATAAGCTATTTATTATATGTATTGACTTATACAGTCATAACTATAATAATGAATTCATTTTGTGTTTGAAAATCAAATGTGACAAAAGAGGCTACTGCATTGATATAAACAACACTTGGAATATTTATTATTCCAGTGTTTACTTATATATGTTTTATTAAATAAAACATGATATCAAGGATAGTAAGAGTATACGTTACCTGTGATTTGATTAGCTAATTTGTTTAAATTTTGTTTGAGTAGTTAATTTCTGGTTTATTATCTATCCACATTAGACTAAGATAATGAGTAATTTAAAATATATCAAATGCATAGTATCACTATGAGAAATGCATTAATAAATATGAAAGAAAGAAAACTTGAAAATATTGATATGTTGCTTATTATTTTAAACATTAGTTTTTGGACCTATATTATACATTTGTTATATATATACAGTATATGCATTCACTACATATATATCTGGACGCACGCATCCAATATCCCAATTGTATTCGTATTTTGGAATGTCGTTATTTGTAATTTTTCGCTGCAGAATTTAAAAATGGACACGTGATTGAGAGTACTGTACTTATTAATGGTATTTTAACTTAATAAATTATGATTAAATTTAATAATATTTATAACCAAATTTAAAAAGGAAGATTATTTTAAAAAATCTTAAATTACCCTTTTATGAACCTATATATTACATAGGATTTTATAGATTAAATTAAAAAGTTTTTATAAAACTATTATTATTCTTGTTATAATCATAAGTTATCATGTTTTTTTTGGCCTAATTTTAATAAATATAATTTTCAGTAAAAGAGTATTACACGAACATTTATTTATGCTTTTTTTTTTTTTCCACGTATGAATAAATACTATATTTATTATTTAAAAAAAGTAAGAAGAATTTTTACTATTAAAATATCAATAATTTCATTCTAAAGATTTTTTTTTATGTTTTGCTTATTGTTTCTATGGGTTACATTTAAAAATGTTCAACATTTTATTTATTTTACTGAATTCGGGTATCTGTTATTCAGTGCATGCTATTAATAAATTAAAGTTTAGACAAATAGATATTTTTAAAAATCCTTGATAAAAATTGGTTTTTTTTTTTTATAAAAAATATTTAAAATAAAATTAGAGAAATTTGTTTAGACATTTCAATTGATTTAGCGTTTGAAAAAATTGTTTATTCTTTAAATAAATATTAATCAAATTTAATTTTATAGTTTTAGATAGATTAAAAGAAAAAATCAATACTGAAATAAAAAAGAGATGAAAAAAATTATTCTAAGTATGAACTCAGAAAAACAGTGTTACCATTGGTTGCCTATTTAAACACTAAATATCATGTGATCAATGTTTCCTGTACTTACATAAGTTGTTAAATCAGAGGCAAAAGTCTCCATACAGTAGTATGATTCAGTGCAAGCCAGCATAATTGATGGATGTAAGAAGGTTTAGGGCATAAAATCCCTATCTCATAGTTTTTTAGTTAAGAAAAAGTAAAAAGTAGCTGCTGGAGAGTTGTATTAGATCCTAAGATCTAAGTGCAATGCTCTCAGATTCAGGACTTCTCACTGATGATACCATAAGCTAGAAACTAGTCTGGAGATATTGGATGAATAGGCACTAAATAGGAATTTTATGCACTAAACCGTCTTGTATCCATTGATTACTCTGACATGCATTGGGTGGCACTGCTGTATACTATATACACAGTAATTATTTCAATTTTCTAATTTGACAATCTCTATTCTGTATCACTAAATTGAATTAATTTTTAAACTTCAATATTGAAATTATTTTTAAAAAAATTGTACAAAATTGTATTACTGCAAAATGAAATGTTACATTTAATTTCGCATTGATTTTAATACTATAAAAATATAAAAGTGATTTGCCTCTTGTATAATTAAGAAAGTGAAGTTAGTTGCTAAAGAAGCAGATAATTTTCAAATACGGAAAGTGATAGATTAAATTTTAATGCAGAGAATTTCAGTTCTCAATTCAACACTATTTCTGACTTAACATATTGATCTTTTGAAAAAAAAAATTTTTTTTTCTACAGTTATGTTGAACAAGTTATTCACTTTAAAATGAGTGTGGTGTATTTTAAATTATCAAGCATTTTATAAACTTTGTGCAGTACATATATTTTATGAAAGTCAAAAAATTGTAAGTTTTATCGTTGGATATATTAAAATGCATCATTTTTAGAAACTATATTTAAATAGTTATAGAATGTTGCTCTATTGAATATGATTTTGTAAAATTATTTTCTTAGAAATACATTTTTAATAATGTTTAAATAAATGGAGCTCTTAAATTAACAATTTTATAATGAAGAAAGTTTATTTTGTTGCAAGTAAAGTGGTCAGCACAGCTGCCTTACAAGCAGTTGTCCTGGGTTTGTGAGTTCGCTTCCCGGCCGATGCTTTGACACATGAAAAAAGAAAAAAAGGCATTTTACTTCATTTTCATCTTTGTTCAATGTATTAAATAAGTAAAATTAGTGAATGATAGACAGTCCCTTTTCAAAATTAGTGAATGATAGACAGTCCCTTTCTCCCATATTTTTGCATAACTGAAATATTTTTTTATTATTCACAATAAAAGTAGTTGCCAATTATATAATAAAAATAATTGAATAATTAGTTTGTCAGAAAATACAAAGTAGTTTTAATTTTCAAGTTCATTATTTTTCTACTCTCTAATCTACACAATGGTTTGACCTAAAAAAAATAAAAGATATATATTTTTTATTCTGTTAAGTAGAATTGATAATCACTTGAAATTTAATAACTTTTTTAATACTTCCCAAATGTTTTGTAAACTTTATGCATTTCTGATATTAGATATAATTATGGATTTAGGTATATTGAGATTATATAAATAGAAACATGCATCAATATTTAAGTATTTATTTACAGGAAATTTTAAAACGTTTTTATCTTTTGCCAAGATAATTAAGTCTGAATAAATACATATTCTTAAATTTATTATATAGATAGCTTTCAGTTTGAATACATTTTCTATCAAAATTAAATTATTTTTTATCATAGTTACTATTTAAAATATTTTTAAGACTACTAAATTAGCTAAAGTTTACAAAATTGTAAGGTATTACAATTAGATTAAGAAATTAATATACATATATATTGTAAAGGATGGAAATATCCACCCTTTCCATCAAAGTGTCATTTTTTGAAAAAAAATTATTTAATTTGGCTTGAACGTAGGAGTTTGTATATAGTTTGTGGTTGTTAGTTGTTGTTATTTAGTTAATTTTATTTTATTGTGATATGTGCCTTTATTGGTGATTGTGGAGTTTAAATAGCAATGATAATATATAAATTTGTATTTATCTGTGTATATAAATAATAGCATATAAAATTGCTACTATATATTTATTTTGTATTCTATTTTTGGTAATTGTTTATGATATAATTTTATTGTTTATTATTTATTTATTTTTGTAAACTACAAAACTGATTTTCTATGTAATATTTTGTTATTATTGTTATTATTTTAATATTAAATAAAATCAACAATTGTTGTAATGAAGATTTTTTTTAAGTTAGCACATGAAAGGTTTAAACAATGGACAGAAATTATTGTAGCAACAAAGTAGATAATTGCCATTGAAAGGAAAGAAAGCAAGACTTTTACTTTAGTCTTTTCTACAAATTTCCTTTTTGGCATAAATACAATTATTGGATTGAGATATAGAATTAGAATAGCAGGCTGAGACAATAGGATTACTGTCCAGGGGTTTTGAACCTTTTGCCTATCTTATTTCATGATTAAGATCTAGTGAAAATACCCAAATTATTACCAAGCAACCATTTGAAAGGAAGACCATGAAATAAATAACTATTTATCAAATACAGGATTCTATAAGTAATCACGAATTAAATAGTTAAATCAGTTTATCATTTTAATTGATTTGTCATCTTTTAACTCAGATAATAAAAAGGCAATGCCATAAATTAATTGCTCAAACCAAAGCACATGAATTCCCAAGTTTTCCAATGTTACTTTTTAAATTATTTCACCCGCTATGGGGTGGAAACAAAATCAAAATATTTTAAATAAACAAGAAACTGTAAATGATAAAGAAAGTTAAGATCATATAGGTAACTAAAATTAATCAATTTGTTTATTTATTTATTTTATGCATGTTAAAACTTATTTATTTATTTAAAACTCATTTTGAAAATAGTTGTGTTATATATATATGTCAATTTGGAATTTTAATCGGTCTTTATAATTTAAAAACATATTCATTTTCCATAAATATTAAAACTTATATTTATGATAGTTTATTTATGATGTCTATTAATAGCTTATTTTAATATCTTAATAATAATAAAAATGATGCCAAAGGCAATTTATTGATTAATTTTTAAAAATTTTTTTGTCATAAATCTTATATACAAGTAAATTGATTATAAATTCCAAGTTAATGACAGTGATTGTAGATATTGCACTTCATTTATTAGTAAAACTTGTTGTGTTTAATTTAAATGTATTACATATATACATATGCCAAGCATAAATATTATGTATGATTTAAACTAAAAAACAAACAAAGAAAGTGTTATTTGTTTGTGTGGAGAATCATTTTAAATATATATAAAATAATAGATTGTGCCTTTTAAATTATATCGTTATTTAATATGTTTTTAATCACTTGATTATTTCAATTTTATTATTGGATATATTTTAAAAGGGTGTATCAGGTTATAGTTATTTAGCATCAGAGTTGTAGATTAATTTTCCCCATACATTATCTAGAAGTTATTTTTGGTTGTTTTCTCATCCCTGGTGTTCGCCTTAAGACTAGGTAAATTCCTAGAAATATACCGTTTCACCAGCCTTCACCCAACCAAAGAGGAATTTTTCTATGTTATGAACGCAGAAAAGTCCTCACATTATGTTGGACGGAGGAGGCGGCGACAGAAGCCAACACAAAGAGACTTCTTCCTATGATAAACACAGAAAGAGTTCCCGACGGCTGCTGGTTATGGCTTTTTTCTATGCTAAAAGCAAAGAGAAAGAAATGCCTTGATTGGCTGCCATAGTAGTCGATTTTGTTCATCATTTTCTCATAATAGTAGAATATCTATTCTCTCTGTAATTTCGGGTGAGAGTGTGTGTATTTGAAGCAGTCGTAGTTTTTTTAAATTTGATAAGACGTCTATTTTTTTAATGTGTTGTGACTTACTTTACTGTTGTAAGTTTAGTAATAATGTCCTGAAGATTCCATTATGAAGGGGTAACCCTCAAAAATTGCTTTTAAGGGTGCAAAAGGGAAAAAAATTAAAGGATCACGTGAAAAGTACCGTTTTCATGAGAATTCGTCCATGACTAGTTACTTTCGCTATATATATACGCACAAACAAAAACAACCCACTGTCTAATTATTAGGAATTACTTGTCTGAAAAATAAAATTAGTCGGGTATTATTATTTTTTTTTGTTTTGTTACATTTATTATTTCAAAATAAGATTAGTTTTTATATCTACACACTAACAAAAACAACCCAGTTCCTGATTAATTACTGTCTTTAAAAAAAAAGCAAATTCAATGGGGTTTGATTTTTTTCAATGGAGTCTTTGAATTATGGTTTGTTTGTTTTTATATATACACAAGATTTACCAAAAAAAAAAGAAACCTACTTTCTGATTAATTACTGTCAAAAGAAACGCAAATTAGTCGGCTATCATTTTTAAATTTAGTATTTCAATAATGGTATCCTTTTTATATAGACAGTCTTAACAAAAACAACCCACTTTCTGATTCATTACTATCTCCCCCCCCCAAAAAAAAAAGAAAACAGAAATTAGTCGGGTATCATTTTTCAATCGAGTTTTTTAATTACGATCCTTACTAATTAATAGTAGTTGGGTATCAATACTAAATTGTAGTATATAAATTACATTATTTTTGATAGATTTAGAATTACATCTTGCAATAAAATGATTGGTTTACTCTTGACCAAAAATACTGTAACTTTAAAAAAAGACACACATAAAGTCCAAAAAAAAAAAATGAGAAAAAGCCCCGTAACTTTAAAGACACACACAAACTCAAAAACAATCTAAGATTAATAAACATTGACTTATTACATCTTGCTTTTGAATCAAATTATTGATTTACTCTTGCAAAAAAAATACCGTAACTTTAAAAAGACACACCTAAAGTCCCAAAAAAAAAAAAAATTCGAAAAAGCCCTGTAACTTTAAAGACACACACACAAACTCAAAAACAAGATAAGATTAATAAACATTTACTTATTACATCTTGCTTTTGAATAAAATTATTGATTTACTCTTGCAAAAAAAAAAAAAAAGACCGTAACTTTAAAAAGACACACGTAAAGTCAAAAAAAAAAAAAAAATCAGAAAAACACCATAACTTTAAAGACACACACCCACAAAGTCAAAAACAAGATAAGATTAATAAACATTTACAAAAATGAAAACTAACATCATATAATAGTATTAGTTAGTAGAATATTTTATTACAAATCTAAGAAATCAGATCTTTTTAGATCAAATCGATCATTTAGGTCCGGCCTGGAATCGTTATATGTATATGTTTTTGATTAGCATCAACGCCATCTTAAGGTTGTAACGATATATAAATATGTCGTTACATTAATTTAAAATAAAGACTTAAAAGTTCGCAAATAAAAGTAAAAAAAAAAAAAACTAAACGCTAAAACTAAAAATGTTTGTTATACGTATATACATTCGCACAGATGTTAAACTTTAAAAATATTTTTTTTTTCATAAACAAAAAAAAAAAAAAAAAGTATTTGAACGTATTTTTTTTTAATAAAAAAATACAAGATTGAAATAAAAACAGGTATTAATTAATTCCTGTAATCTAGAAAGGAAAATGGTTGTTTATTAATTATCTAAAAGCTGTTTAATTAAAAAGTGAGATGGAAAGTTAGATAAGAGAAGAAAGAGATTTTAGCTTGACAAATGGAAGCACTAAGCTTGGCCCGGACCATAATGAAAAAACAGATTAGTACGTTTTGTTCAGTGAATCCTTGTGGATGATATAAAAAGAAAAAATATTGAGTTCAAGGAGCTTTTCCAACTTATTTTTGGGTCTCACAAGAGCCTTGTCGTCCTCACTCACTTATTTAAAAATGCAAAGACTGTGATACCAGGACAGAACCACAACTCCACCTCCAAAACATCAGACCTCTTCCAGGAAAGTTCATGGGAATTGCAACGGAACAGGGACTCCACCTAACAATAGAACTGAACAATTTAAAACAAACCTTAATCAGAACTTTCAAGTTGAACAAATTAATAAACAAGCCGACTTATTTAAAATGGCTCTTATCTGACTTTTTAAGTTTTAAATGAAATTAATATTTAATTTTATATCTTCGATTTTAAAAGAATCATTTCCTTTTAATATTTTATTAGTAATATTTTATGTGATTATTAAATGCATTACATTTAGTTGTCTATAGGCTCATGGTTTTGTTAATTAGATGTTGTTTTATATTTGATCAAAATATATAGACATTCGATAAATAAGATACCTTACGGAGTATCTAAAAGTATTTATTCGGTCTTTGTATTGGTGACAACGCAAGTATCTTATGGTGAATACTATTGGGTTACTTATAAGTTCCCTCTGCGATTGTCGGTATCAATAATTTTGTATTTTGATCGTTTTGTTTATTTTAAATTTTTACGGAATTGTAATCGATCTATACCCAACATTTTTAAATAAATCTATGCGAACGTATATAAATGTTAAAATTAAGTCGGGCGCGAATGGCTATATAGTTTTGTAAAGTTGTATTAAGGGAGGGTAATCTTAGGTTATTCATTTCGTAGTTGAATTGGTTCAATGGATTGGATATATTTGTGTAATTAGTAAATGTAGTATGAGATCCGCTACGGGCAGGATTATAGATATACGCCACACACCCTCTGTTTGCCTATGGATGGGTTTGTAAGTTGGCAGAAGACCGCAGTCCATTCCTATGGAGTTTTTGTTTATTGATCTACTTGCCAACAGATGTCACATTCCTGTTGGTGGAGAATCAATCTCTTCTCTATTTCTACTTATTGTTCAGATGTACATTCCTGACAATATAGTATTTTGTGTTGTCGTATCATGCTACATTGAATACATGGATGTATCAGATGGATTGGCGCCAGTTGATTGCGAAATTTGTTGCCTAAGGTTAAATCAGGGAAGAATATTTTCCTTTCAAATGCAGACCTATGTAGTCCATTCATACTCGACCCTCTAAATAAAATATTAAACATTATAGCAAGCTATTTTAAATGTAAATTTAAAAATTAAGATAAAAATCTAAATGTTAAACTTATTCCTCAGATTTAAATATTATTTTATATGTGCATAAATAAATATTTTTATGTGTTAATTTCTGGCAGTGGCTTTTATTATTTTATTCTTTTATATTTAAGATATAAAATTTATAGATTTTTATCTCGGCGTCTCCGCTGAGCTAGTGACAATGGGCTAACGATCTAAATATGTAAATAAAGTGGAATCCTAACAGCGCGTATCTGCCTACTTTATAAATTTTTCTAGGCTCAAATGCCTAGATGGCGCCCTTTGGTAGTGCGGTGCGGTGCGATGCGATCTACCACTTTGTTTGGATCGTTATAAGGTGAACACCAAGGATGAGAATACAACTGTTATTTTGATATGTATTTTGTTTGTCTATAAAAGTCATATAATATGGATCATAGATATATATATTTTGTGGTAGATATTTAATGAAGCCTGGATCAATGACGTTATGAATAAAATGTTGAAATTTTGTAGGCTAAGATGGAAGCCTTATATCAATAATAAGTATAAATATTTGATGAACATGATAAAAGTGTAACATGGTTTAATGTAAATGAAGTAAATATATATATATAAACATAGCATAGTGGGGAAAAAATTCTTATGATATTTAGTGTTATTGTTTTATTAATCAATACAGCCTTGAGAAGCACATCTATGGTATTAAATTATTACTTAAACAAACTATTATCAACTTATCACTTTTTTATTATTTATTATGGTTTTTATATATGATAATTGGTGAATGATTCTCATGCAAACATAAATTCCAATTTATGCTTATTGCTCATAAGTATTTCCATAAGACTCATGTTTAACAAAATTGGAAATTTGAAAAGACAACTGATTTTGTATGTTCTTACATATATTTATTGCTGTTTGAGAAGATCTAACCACAATTTAAAATAAAGCATATATAATTTGTTTTATAAGAAATGACTCGGTGTTTTTATTTAAAATTTGTTAATCTCTTTATTTTCTCTTTTCAGTGCAAAAATCATTAGTTAAGTTGGTAGATTTACAATCAACTAAATGATAATATTGTGTTTTGTTAATCATTCATTTAAGCCATCATTAATTGAAATATTAAGTCATATAATCTTTGTTTATAAATATAAGTTGGATTCAACAAAATTCCCTTTGCTTCCAATTTGTATTTTAGTGAATAATCAAATCACAATCAAGTTAACCCTGAGAGTAAACCACTTAATATATCTTTATCATTGTTCTTTAGTATTCAGGTTTATTTTACATATAGCTAGCCCAGGAAATGATTTGGATAATAATTAAACCACATTCACTCATGCATAATATATCTTCTGATGCATGGATGCAAGTTATCAACAATTGCTGCCCAACTTGTAGGATATTCAAATAAAGGTTTAGTATAACAACCCAGTTCAATGCACATTAAATTTATTGATTGAGTTAGTTTATATTTTGTTATATATATATTTAAGAAAAATAAATCAAAACCTGAGATATGTTACAATGGAAGTGAATCATCTATTCCAATTAACTCCCTACCATTAGGACGATTGGACGTTCCATTACAATATATATATATATCTGAACCATTACCAACATTAATGTAGATTTTTTTTCTGACTATGTAAGTGTTTAAGATTCTTTAAAAAAACATTAGTAAATATATAATTTCAAAGATTATAATAACACTAGCTAACTAAATTTAAATTAAACAATATAAGTATAAATGAAGACTTTTGTAATATTGAATCCTTTTGAAAGAATTTCATTTTGTAAGACCCCCATCTATGTATGGTCCCTATCGTTGAAAAAAAAAGACCTTTCATCTAAGGATATTAGTCATTTATATGAATAATAAATACAACAAATATTGCTAAATCAAATTAGTAATAAACAAAAAATTCTGTCTCATCATAAGTGAATGAATTTAATATGAACAAAAATAAAATCTTACCTTCATATTAAGTTTACTTATTACCCTAGTCAAGTCACTTTGTAAAGAGGACATAAATTTTATTAAATAAAAAAAATATTTAACTCAATGATTTTTCCACTTTCTTTTCATCTAATAATTTTTTAATATGGATTACTCCAACGTAAGTAGATTTTAGCAGCAAAAAAAATAAAATTAAATATTTATGCATGTTGATATGTAAAGATGATATGATGTATTGAAAGTTTATGGTATTGATCTATCCATTTTCATAATTCTGAGTAATAATGTTCATTAAAAATAAAGTTATTTTATCTTCCAGTCATCAATCATTGGTGAGGCAATCAGTATACTCCATTATTCCTAAATGTTCCTGTTATGTGAACTGAAATCCCCATTCATAAATTATTTCAATTTTAAGTTGGATATTGAATTATATAGATGGAATATGTATATATTAGGAATTTCATTAGGAATGAGTAAATTACACTGCTTTAGGTTAAAATAATAGCATTTGATCCTATAGCAAATTGTCTTTACTCATGATGCACTTTCTATAACCTGAAATCTTCTTAAAATAATTTTGTTTAGATATATAAATGTTTTTGATGATATTTATCTTCCTTAAAATTCAAGTTTAGAACAATCTCATTAAGAATTTCTCTAATTATTATATTAAAGATAATTTTGTTTTTGAAATTATTATTAATAATATTAAAGAGTAATTTATTTGCCCTTTTCTTGTGTAATATTAGAATTCTCTGCTAATGAAGATTTTATATAAAATAAGTAAAATTTGTTCAAACTATTGGTCCATCCTTTTAATGTGTTTAGTATTCGAACACAGCAAAATTAACTGTGTAGTGACTAGTTCATTTGTAAAAGAGAAAGTTAATTTGGAAATTAGTTGATGTAGTTTTTATAGTAGAATCAACTACCACTAATTAGCATGTGTTGAGTTACTATTTCATTTCACAATTTTGTATTTGATTATTGTTGAATGCATCATAATTAATAATTGCATAATTAAGTTATAATTTTATTTCCTTCATGTTTAGTTGCTAAGATATGGCTTGACCTAAGGTTATCTCTATGTTTTGTGTTTTGATTAGTAATTATTAGTTAACTTTATAAATATATTCATTTATATATATGAATGATTAAAATCTAAGTATACTTTTGTTATTAAAATTTTATAATATAACATTTAAGTTATATATGTGTGTATACAGGTATTTTACCGCAAAAGAGTAATGTATTTAATATAATTGTAAACTTACAATTATATTTTTAAGTTTATGGTATGATATTGCACATAAACAAGTGAGCTTAATAAGATTGTAAGTTACCCTTATACTATTATATATATATATAGTAGTGCTGAAAACAGAAACTTGGAAAGATAGTCTTTACCAATACAATGACTGTTGCTAAAAACAATAATAATAAAGTAAAGGGATGAATGCATTGATTCACAGTGTTTGCTTAATATATGCATGTATATAGTTTGGATTAAATAAATAAAAACATAAATAAAACTTATCAAAATACATGTCGGTAAAGGAATTTCATCTGTGCAAAAAAAAACACAACAGCTTAAAATTAATTTTATCCATATATATATTAAAAAATCGATTAGCTTTTTAGATAACAAAAATGAATCCATAATCTGGTATGTCATAGTAATTAAAATATAATGAAAAAAATCAGTAATCTATTATGTATTATTAATTAAAAAGAAAAATGGGGAAATTTTCTTAAAGATAATAAAATGAAGAAAGGGCTACATTCTTTTTTTTTTTTTTTAAGTGTCATAGCATCAGCTGTGACGCGAACCCACAACCCGGGCAACTGCATGCAAGGCAGTCATGCTGACCTCTTGACCACCAATGCAAAACAAGGGCTACATTCTTTAACATTGGTTTAGATGATTTTAAAAAAATCAGTTTTAGCAGTTGCCACTGAAAATAATAGTACAATTAAAAAGGATTGTCTGTGAAAATTTAATTCATAATATTAAAGTTAGAAAAAGCCATTTTTCTTTTTGATCTATAACTTTTATACAATTATTTATATCACTATCCTATAAAATGTCTTTTCAAATATAATCTGGATCAAAAAAATAAAATAAAAATTTGTGGCAGTTATTTGGTACCCCCCCCCCCCAGAAAGTGCATTTCTGCTTAATTTAATTATGTGCTAACTAGCCATACATATATAATCATCTCTATAGGGCTGTTTTGAGCTTGATCCATGAATGTCATAACACCTGGATAAGTTAAAACTCATCTATGCCTACAAAGAATGTGAGTCCTCATTGTTTGCAACTGAATATTTCAGGCAAGGATATCAAAAGAAAAAGCCGTTTTTGAAGAAAATAATTATATGAACTGGAAAAATAATATGCACTACAGGATGTGTTTATATTACAGTATCAATAACTGAATTTTATAAGTGCATATGCCATGGTAAGGTTTTTTTTTAAAAAAAAAAACTTTAAAAAAAGATCTTAGTTTAATGGATTCAAAATCTGTGTAATCCAGTTATTATATTTTCTTTGATTGTAAAAAATGAGTTACTTTTATTTAATCATATGTATTTTGTATTCTTCTTCATTATGCACATTTATTCTGAAGTAATTACTTGAAATTTGTGTGTATATGTTAAGGTGTCTTGTAAATAAATTGTTACTATTTTATAAATTCTTATTGCCTGTACCATTTATACCAGTTTTTATTTCAAATGCTGATGCAAGCATTTATAATTTTCTCATCAATAAAATATTTATAATGCTTAATGACTAAGAAAAGGCCAAATATTAGCAGGAATTTTAAAAAATAGGATAATTCATTCAGAATTTTCTTTTCACATGAAAATATGGCATTTAGGTAAAGACTGTAAACCAGGGGTCCCCAACCTTTTTGCATTTAAAAGCACATTCTATAATACCGGCTAGGTGGCGGGCACCATTTATTTTTTTAAAGTAAATTTATAGTTGGATATTGTTAATAATACACATAATGAACAAAAAAGTATTTATTTCAAAAATAAAATTTTAACATATAATTAATATTTATATTTTTATGTAAATTACTAAATTATATATAATATTACAAGTCAATGTGATCTTTGGCACTGCACTTCATTGGCAATTGCTTCATAATTAGGGGAGTATGATGATATTCCTGCTCATAAACAATCATCAAGATGTTCATCACTCAGTTGAGATCTGTATTTTGATTTTATGATATTCATGATTGAAAACAATGATTCACACAAGTATGTGGAACCAAAAAACGATTTTATTTTGTATGAAGCTCTTTTCAAGAATGGAAATTTATTTCTGTCAACTATATTCCAGAAGTTTTCATGTGATACATTGGATTTTAGGACAATGTCATTCTGAAGATACAAAATTTCTAACTCCAGTTCTTCTGCCCTAACTTGAACAAGCTCTGCAATTTGTGCAGCTATTTTGGTTACATTTACTTGGCAAGTAAAAGGATTGACAAAAAAGGTGACCATTGTCTCAATGATATTAAACTGTTGAAATTGTTTTTCAAACTGGTTTTGAAGTAATTGACAACTGACAACAAATGATAAAAAGTCAATTTCAGCATCGCCTATCATTTTTTCCATATTTGGAAAATGTACAAGTTTCTTCATTTGCAGATGTGATATCCACAAAACCAGTTTGACTTTAAATGAATTTACAGATCCTATCATTGTAGATATATGTAAGTTTTTCCCTTGCAGCTGGAAGTTTGAATGATTGAATTTTTTCATTATATCTGTGATGAAACCCAAATCCACAAGCCAGGAAGAGTTCGTTAATTCAACAAAATTTTGATTTTTAGAATTGAGATAATTTTTTATTTCTTCAATTAAATTGACAAATCTTGAAAGAGTTTTACCCTTACTAAGTCAATGTACTTCACTATGAAGTGCAAGATTCAGTTCATCAGAATTTTCCAATAAGTCTTTAAAAAGGCAGTGTTGTAAAGAGGCTGCTCGTATAAGGTTTACTATTATAGCAACTACTTTCATGATGTGTCCAAAGGGAGGTATTCTTCCACACAAAACTTCCTGGTGGATAATGCAATGGTAAAACATAAAGTTAGGAAATGATTTGTCTTTCTTGCAGTGGATGATAAATCCATTGACATTACCAACTATTGCTGGTGCTCCATCAGTGGTTATTGCCAATAGCTTATGCAAAGGCATATCTATCGATTTTGCATATGTTAAGAATATGTTGTAAATATCCTCATCTGTTGTTCGTCCTTTCATTGGTAATATTTTTAGTAATTCTTCTTTTATACTAAAATCACTAAATATCATTCTCACCATAACTGCTAACTGCGCTGTGTCTGTTATGTCTGTAGACTCGTCAAATTGTAGTGAGAACCATTCACATATCTCCAAATCAGTCTTTAATTGAGTTTACAAGTCTTTGGAAATGTTGTGTATTCTTCTTGTGACAGTGTTGTCAGACAACTGTAAGTCTTGTATTGCTGACATAATCTCATGTTTGTTGGAAAATCCCTCAAATAAGAAATCGGCACCAGTCAGAAATGCTTCTTTTAACAATTCCCCATCCTGGAAAAACTTTTTCTTCTTTGTGAACATGTGAGAAATTTTCAAAAAAGCAATAGTGGCATTTTTAGATTTTACCACAGGCCTACTGAAAACTGACTGTTTGGCAGACAGGTTCAATTTTAGTTGAGATATTTTCATCTTTCTTAATTCAGATTTAAGTGGATAGCTGGTATTAAAAGTGGAATGGATTGTCTGGAAGTGATGTTCAATATTATGTTTTTTCGCCACTGCAATACTACTGCTGCACAACAAACACACACATTTATCTTTAATATTGACAAAACAATGTGATTTTCCCCAGTCAGTATTAAAATTATAAGTTCTTTGTCTTTTACTCATTTTGGGGTTAGAATTTTTGAAATTTGATCTTTGAAAAATAAAGAGTATGAATCCAACTCCGACTTAGTATTTCTCAAAATGGCAAACTTGTATGCACAGATACAATTTATAAATATGCGCACAGCAGAGAGATTGGTGTCTGTGTTAACTTTACTTATTCTGTGCTAGTGCAGTCTGTAGAGAAAGACCGCACTTGGTGGATTGAGAGATAGACTCTTTTACATTGTAAAAGTATAGTATTCCCTACAATTTGATCACAATATAATACAATAATTTATAAGAAATTTTAAAAATTAAATTTATTTGTATCAGATAAATAATTTTTTATTGTGTTTGGATAGTGGTGGGTGCCATGGTGCCCATGGGCATAGGGTTAAGGATCCCTGCTGTAAACAGATTCCTTTCTTATTACTTGGATTGAATAAAATTATTTCTGAGTGATAAAGCCTATATCAAATCACTACTGTTGATTTTGAGGTCTTGATTGGGAAATATACTTCATTTTTAGGTTCAGTCATCACTATCCTTATATTCTTTATATAAAGATTCCAATTAGAGCTATATTGAAAGCTCCTCCATAGAGGTTACTGATGTAATATATAGTTTAATAGTAAAGTCCAGTTATTAAAAGAAGTTTGCATCTGTGCACTTAAATATGTTTATTATATAAAAATAAAATATATGTTAATTAAAAAACTATTATAATAGCAATAAAAATATTAAATATAATGATAATTATTATATATAGTCTTTTTAATCCACTGAAGTACTTTCAGTTAATTCCTTAACCCTCCTCAACTGCTTTTAAACTAAAATATATATATATAAATAAAAAGAATATAATTAATTGACAAGATGATAATATTAAAGTTCAGGATTCATGGGATTTGAGTTGATGATACTTCTTGCTTCTGTTATATTTTTTTTTAGCTTAACAGCAGTTGAGGATGGTTGAGGAATTAACTGAATGCATTTCCATGGATTGAAAAGACTGTATGTAATAGTTAATTACCATTATATTTATTATTGTTATATATATATATATATGTTACACACATATACAATCATATATATATATATATATATACACATATGTTATACAAACATACACACACATAGTAATTTGCAGTGAAGAATTTTATATCTAATGTTTTGAGATTAACTCATTGCAACTGTTTAAATGTAATTATATATCTCTCTACTATATAATTACATATAAATATATAGCACTGCAAATTATTATTTATTACATAATATTGGAATTAAATCATCATTAATAGGATTAAAAATAAATATCATTCTTGCCAGATATATCTGTCAATCATCTTTAAAAATATTTAGAATAAATTTCTGATTGATAGAATTTTCTTCTGTTTAGTAAAAACATTGTGTAATCAATCATCTTAATACATGAAAGAGGAAAGAGTTAACAACGTATTTGATATTTTTTAAATTTAAAAATGAATTGTCATTTGCTAACACTAGAGGATTATTTGTTCATACTGAATCAGTTATAATGAGTTAATCTCAAAACATTATATATATATATATATATATATATATATAATGTTTTGAGATTAACTCATTATGACTGATATATATATATTGTGTGTGTCCTTTGGCTTTGCCAAATAGGCTAGTGTTTTGTTATTGTTGATATTTAACTAGAAAAAAGAGAATTTATTAAGTTCAATGATCTTGGTAAATTATATACACGTAGACAAATCTAAATAGTCAATGATTAAAATATTTCTGGCATGAAGATATAAATAATATTATGTTTTAATTAATTGCTTTTCTAAAATATTTTCAACCTATAATTAAAGTATATGTTAATAAGTGAAATCTAAAATGTAGCTAATCATATTAGAGAAGTTTCAATTATTTAATACAAGTTAGAATAACTAGATTAGTGCCTGAAATAATTATATTATTAATTAAAATTAATTTAATGTTAAAATTTAAGCAATAGTTGTTATAATTCAAATATGGTATTTATTTAAAATAATTTATAAATATAATCAGTCAATTTGTTTAAATAATAGCATTAAAATTGAGATAGAGATTAAACTAAATTAGTTTAATTTTAGATAAGTAAATTTATTGTTATCCAAAGAAACTTGAGATTAAATAATTAAAAGACAGGAAATGATTTCTAAATGTGTGAGTGAGTGTGCTTTTAATAATATTTTTAAAATTTATTTATTAATGGAAATATTTCTTTGGTTATTAATATTTAATATTATAGAGTATTTTGTTTAATTAGAGGATTAAATAAAATATTAGTAACCATCTAATACTAAAATAGTTTAAAGAAGTTAATAAAATTAGGCAATATTTATTTTATATTTTCTTATTATTTATTTTAACACAATAATTTGATATTTGTAAAATTCCTTGACTATCACATAATTATTTGGCTGGTTTGTTACTAAATTTAGATTTAGACTATAAAGACCAATTGACTGTTAATTTAAAGGTGGCAAAATCAATAGAAAATAATGTTTTCTGTCAATCAAAATGACTATCATTAGCAAGCTATAAAAAGATGCACCCACACATTTGGGGAGAATTACATTAAAAGAGCAGTGGCAGCAAAAGGAAAAAAGCAGAGTGAAGAGAAGAGAAGTTTATTTTCTCACTGTCCATAAGAATTGCAGAGGAAGTTTAAATTTTGAAAAGTCAAAAGTAATAGAGAAATTTTAATAAGTTTTTTTTTTGTTGTTAAAAGTAAAAATGAATATGTAAAATTATATCAGCTACTGATTCTCATCCAATGTTATTCAGGGGATCTAAATCAAATGTTAAAAAAATATTTAAACAATATGTCAATTAATTATCTAAAGATGATGAAAGCATTGTGTTCTGGATTTAATATGTTACAGGCATTCCATTTAAATTATCCCAATTCAACTAAAAATTGTATTCATGGCAAACAGTTTTAAAATGTTTATTGTCATTTGTCTCAAATAATTTTTTTTAAAGAAATAATTATTCATGAAAGAGAAACTCATTGTTGTAAACATTAATGATTTTATTATTGTAGTAATTAATTAGTTATTTATCATACTGACTAAAAGGAAAATTTTGAGTGATAAAATTTTTGAGACTTTTACTTATAAAATGATATTCCTAAATTTGAAGAATTATTGATATGGAGTTTATATCTTTGATAAAATATTAAATAATCAACAAAAAATTGTTATTTTCTATGAAATGACTATACATAGCAATTACTTTAGAGATGCTTGAATTTAAAGAAAAGTTTTTTCCAAACTGCTATATGAAAATATTTAAACAAACCATATTATATATAAATGTTTCATTCAGAAAAATTGCTTACTTATAGAAGAGATTTATGTGATATATCCTATATTAATATTACTTAAAAATCTACTTAGCTTAAAAAAATTGTTTAGAAGCAAACCATTATATTAAATATTGTGTTGAGAAAAACCCTAATTGAAACAGAAGAAATGCTAAATTAAAATTAACTATCTACATTAAGTAAAGTGAAATCAGTGTAATGTGTTAAAAAATGTTGAACTGTTCTGTTAAGTGTATGTGTAAAAATTGATAAAGTAATGGCCATTCATTTATTCATTTGTTACTTATAATATTTTGTTTGTGTGTGCATGTGCAAAGTCTTATGGAGGGAAGAACTATCAATGCAATGTGTTTGTTGAATTATATTACCTGTGTGTGGAGAACCTACTTACATATTGTATTACCTATGGTTGGATCAGAAACTATGTCAGATTAAGTACTTGAGTTTATATATATTTTAAATGGAAAAGAAAAAAAAGATTGTTGTATTAATAATTTTTATATTTTATGTGTTCACATTATTGTATTATTATCGTTACCATTAATGCTACTCTATGTTACATAATGATTTAGTATTCAGTTATTTTAAAGAGTGTTGTGGTGTCCTTTATTATGAGAGGCATATTTATAATGAATGTTAAATGTTTATGAAAATGATGTACATTTCTTATTTCTTTTAATTGCTTAGGGCTACATTTTTATCCAGTCATACTTGACAATTATTATTAATAAGTTTTATGCATCAATTTAGTATTATATTTATTGTGGGTTTAGAATTAATACCTCTCTAGTATATGTAATATGTGTTATCTGACCATTGTGTATTTCCAATGCATGTGAATTTTATTTTTGCCTTGATGGTTTGGAGATTGATTTAGCTCTTTCATTACTATTGATATTAAAATAATTTAATATTTTATTAGGAGATAGATGACTACTCTCTCCAATATAGTTGATATTTTCATTGAGTGATATTTTCTCATATTTATGGTTATAGGGTCTTGGTTCATTTCCATATATTATATACATCTAAATCCCAACATATTTTATTGACTTCAGATAGTAAGTGTATACTCTGAGTTCATGCCATCACAGGTTTATAGCTTTATTAACTTTTCCTCTTGGAAGTGTTTTTGTTATTATAGATTTACCACAGTGTATGGTATTGTTAATATTTAATATGTTGATCATTGATAAATTTCATTATTATAAAGTGTATCATCATCTTCAGGAACATGTTTAACTCCCAAAGTGTAGGTTGAAAGTTTTGATGTATAGTCTGTTTTGCTGTCCTTTTCCAGCAATACATGAAATAAAACAGATAATGATTTATTCAAAATTGTAAATTGATATTATTAGACTAAAATAAGCAATCTGCATCATAATCATCATTATTATTCAGAAGCAAGTCATCGCTGGACTGGTAAGATCTCAAAATCATTTAGTTTTACTCATTTTTGGAAAAATAGCATAGAGGTTGTGGGAGCATATATGTAACCTCTGAGAATGATTTAAAGGTTTATTATAACTTTAATAATTAATGACCATAGATTTAATAAATAATGCATGGTTAGTAAATTTTAATAATTAAATACCATAGAATTAATAAATAATGCATAGTTGGTAAAGCTGAAGATTATAAAATTATAGCATTATTTGGGGCATATATTTTTCAGAAAGATATTAAGTGTGCACCTTAAATTTATTAAAGTTCGATTACTTGTACAGCACATAATATTTATTTAGAATAGTGATAAAATAAGTATTTAATTTGAAGGATAAATTTTCTTATAATAATTTTAACTAGTCAAATGGGCTTGTCCTTCTAAGACCATTCTGGGTCATGGATATGTAATTCCATCATGTAATGTGTTAATTTGAGTAAATTGTAAATTGTAACCTATTCTCTTGTAAGTGATTGTGTTAGACTGTTGTAAATATTTTTTAATTCTTTATAATAGACTTCCATGGTATTTCATGTTTATAAAATTTTGTTCATTGTAAATAAATGTTCTTTTGTTTTTTAATCTGGTGAAGTGTCTTTATAATGTTCTTAGTATTTTCTAAATCCATATCAAGAAAGCTAAACATCATATATTTTATTATGCAAATATTTTCAAATATTTATTCAGAATACAGACACATAAATTGAAATATTAAACTATTTAACTAATAATGATTTTGCAGATGCGAAGAGTGCATTCAAATAAAACTATTATTCATTTAGTCTATTGATCACTATAATGTAAAATGTAATTTATCTAAATAAGACTGTGTTTATAATCAATTATTGTCTATTTCCACATAAACAAATTATTTATGGTGTTGATGAATATTTTGAGTGGTCATAAAATCCCTCTCCCATTCATGGTATTCGAATGTTTTTCTAGTAGAGGATTAGATTATTCCATATTTAGAGTTTGACACAATTTTATCTTAGCTAAATTATTTATTAAATTATTATGATTACTCAATAATAGGTAGACATTAACTTGTCAATTAAGTGTATGTCTGCTCAAGTCCATTGCTAGGATACCATTGCTTTAACAACAATGTGTTCATGGAATAAAATATTGAGAAAATTTTAATATTAAATATAATATAAGAACCATGAGATTATAATACTTTAATTTTATGAATAAAAACTTATATCTATTGCCAAAAAAGATAAAGTGGTATAACAAATCAGTAAGATTTATAAAAGCTAACTATGTATTAAATGTGGATCTGATCATAGCAATATGATGATGAAGAAAGACTTAGAAATGTAAGAGTATGTTAGAGAGGAGATGATGAAAAAATTTTTATTATAAGAGAGAAATTAATACCCTTGCTATTTTATCATTTGTGTTATGAATACTGACAGCTTTTAAAAGTGTTGCAAGAGTGAGTTAAAATTTCTCCTCCTCTTAAATTTATTTAGTTATACTTTATAATGTTAGTAATTATTGTTATTGCTGTAACTCTCTGTATTCTCAGCATAAATTATTGTGGTAGCAAAAGAACCCTGAGCTTAGCCAGAGTATTGACTTTATATAGCTTGATGCTTTAGCCTTAGCATAGCCTTATTTAGCTTAATAGTTTTCACACTCTTATATATATACAAATAGGTTAATAGAACAAATTTTTCAATTATTAAATATAATTTGTATTAATATAATAGATAAAACGTAAATATTTTTATGTATATTATAATTAAAATCTGTTTTATTTTACTTATTTGCTATGATATTACTGATGATATATTGATTTTGAAATGATATTTGCTTTTTCATAGAGTTTTATAAAGTGGACAGAACTAGCCCTACCTTGGAAAAGAATCATATCAAAGTCATATCAAGGAGATATAGTTATGGTCTAACAGAATGCAAAATAGAGAGGAATCCAAATAAAATTGAAAATTAGATGAGTTAAATATGTTCTATTTTACAGCAGCTAATTATATGATTTAAAAAAAGCAGTCTATAGAGCCCAGTGAAGCAAGAAATTTATTGCAAGTCTTTATATGTCATAGCATCGGCCGGGACGCGAACCCACAACCGTCTGCAACCAACTACTTGCTTGCAAGGCGGCTGTGATGACCTCTCAGCTAACAATGCTTGATTTATTGCAAGTCTTTTTACAAAACTTACAAAAGAAATATAAAGTGGAAAACATTACTAACAGGGTTTACCCAACTGCCAGGTGAAACATCTTTCTGTAGTTTTTCAAATTGTTTTTATTTTGCCAACTAAGAATAGTTAGAGCACTATGTTAATATGGATATATGCATATTTTTCTTTTATTTCGTGGTTATTAATTTATTAAATTAAATAACATTTTGTTATATATATATTCCATTGTGTGGCATTATTAATATTATTTTTTTTTTCTTTTTAAATTGATAAATTTGTAAAAACTGTCTTGTAATTTTATCCTAATGAATTTATTTAAAATCTCTATGCAGAAATTTATGAACATGAGAATTACAAGAGCAGATCTCATCTCATGACATATTAAAGTGACATAATTCACAGCATGAAGATTGGAACTTTATTGAAATTTACTGCAATTTTCTAGAATCACTATATGGGACCTACCACCTGTTTCTGTAATGATAAAAGATCACTGTATAATTTGTTTCAAAAGATTACATCACTATTAAACAATAGAGTAAAAAAAAAATTGATTAGAATCATTCAATCTGAAATTCCAAAATTGATTTATTTTCAAATATTACAATAATTTAAAAAATAAACACTTCTCCAAAGTTTTCATCTTTTATTATCGGGTTTAATACATTCATATCAAAACTTGATTGTGGAAAAAAAATCTCGTTATAAGTGAGACAAGTAAAAGATCACCGATAATGAATCTACTTAAATTAGCTGGGATTTATAATATTGCTGAAGCAAGATTTAATTAGGATCGCAGTCACGGCCGATGTATCCATTAATAAACACAAATGCTTGGTACTCATGACAATATTATATTAAATTTTTTAAAAAAATGTCTGTGTAATTTGTGCTGTAATGCCTATTTGATTGCTAAAGTTTTAAAATTAACTGTCTTTTCACGTGATCAACCGTCACACGACCTTTGAATTAAAAAATCTTTTACACTTTTTAAATTAAAACAACAATAAAAATGTACTACTACTAATAATATTAATTTATTTTCGCAGGATTAAGTCTCTCATCCTGTTTCTAATAACAAGTCGTTTTTTATTTGTTTCATTGAACAATATTTGTTATTTTAAGAATAATCATTAGATTTGATAAAGATGGTTTTTAAAACTAACGTCATTTTTATTTCATAATAAAATATTGTCGGCCAATATTTTAAGTTTAGATTTGCTTTATATTTTTGTTATAAATTAACTTTACAAATAAATGCAGACTTGTTTGCATATATTATGTTTCCCTGATAATAATGCTTAAGAAAGTAGTAAGTGAGATGTCAATGTGAATATTTAATTATATATAAATAAAAAAAGGGTAGATAGATAGATAAACAGGTAAAAAGATAAGAGAGTTGGCATGCAGAAGACAGCCATCAGGCAGGCAAGTAAATAGATAGGTAATTAGCCACCATATTTCTTTATAATAAATAATGAAATAACTACTCTTTCTTATTGCATTTCTGAAGAAGATTGCCTCAGTAATCGAAATTATAAACTATAAAAAAGGGTGGTAAATAAAGTATTGTGTAACAGTAATAAAGTGCATGGACAATTTAGTATTATATGGTAAATTATAAATACTTTATTCTATAGGAGCTTATATGAAAATTCAAATAAATTTTAAATACTGGAATTAAATAAACTGAGATGCAATTCATAGATCTTGAACCCATGAATACATCATTCCACCAATGCCTTAAACCTATAGACCATAACAGAGTTCTGAACCATATATACAACTTCCAAAAGCTTAAATAATAATAAATGTAAACTATTGGTTGAAAAACAATAACAGTATATTTTCTTTCTTAATAATAAAAATTGCATTTAAAAATCACTTTATTATTTTGTGATCAGTTATTGTTTTTGCTTTTTATTTGGCATTCTAGCTTAACTTTGAATATTACTTTTCAGAAAAAAAAATAGTTAAAAATCTATTCAGTGACCAATATCAGATGGCTATTTCATTAGGCTATATTGTGACTTACTGGAAACATTTCAAGCTTGAATGAAGAATCTTCACCTATTCAAATTATTTTTCAATTATATCCAAATCTGAACCTCAGATTGTGGGACAAAGTAAATCTAATTTATAATCATATAAACTTACACTTTATCATCATTCCATGCTCTTGATCTAAAATTGAATTGTATACTCTATTCACAACCATTATTTTTTAATTCTCTTTTTAAAGTGACTATATTTCTTTTAGTCTTTTTTATTAAAGTGTATATAATTTTTTTTATTAATATCTTTGAATTGCTTAATTCATCTGCTTGTTTTTTCCCTCCCTTTTTTTATTATAAAATTTTAACATTTTTTCTTTATAAAATAAATATAAAAAATCAAAAAATCATAGGAATGTTAACCATTAAAAATAAAGTATAATAAAAATATCATTATTTTCAATATTTGTATTTTCAATATTTTAATGCACAATTAATATTCTCATGTTTTCATTTACTATGTGATATAATAAGCTAAAAAATATAATTTAAATAAAAATAGAAATGTCACTATATATGGTAATGTGATATAATGTAGTATTATTTTTTTAGCATATTATTAAAACCATTGCAAGTAAGAAGATTTGTAACAATGATAATAAGAATCTGATTTTGATGTTATTATTTTGACTTGCTTACTTAACAAGAGAATGTATGTTAAAATCTCTTAGGATGACTTTTCAGATAAGAAGTTAAAATATTGGAATTTTAGCATAAATCTATATAAAAGATTTCAATATTTATAACAGTATATATGATAAAGGATTTAAATCAAAATAATGTTATATTAAAAACACTATGAAACAAAACTAACCAATATTTTTCAGCAAATAAGAGAGAAATAGTATTATATATATATTGTAACTTTTAGTTTTTGCTAGTAAAGCTAAACTCCCAGTTATTTAATTTACCTAAGTGTTAAAACTAATTTTTTTTAATAACTTAATTTTATTGAACTTAATTTTATTAAGGCTTTACAATTAAATGACAAATAATTTATAAATTATTATAAGCACTTTAATAAGTTTTAATTATTATTAAGAATCATTTTAATATTTTTATTATATTTTGATTTGAACTTATTTGTAGTTGGAATTAATTTTCAATTGTTAAATAGGAAAAAATGTCCTTGTCTAATTATAAAGTATTACTAAAAGCTATTAATAGCAGAAGTCCTTTCATGTAGTTTCTAAGGTCTTAAAATTAATGTTTAAATTAAATTGTAGTAATATTTAAGTCTAAATGTTTAATATTAGATATTATTATTCAATTTTCCTGCTTATAATAAAACATTTCTGTCTAAATTATTTATTCATTAAACTTTATTTGTTCATGCTAATATCATAGAGATTAAATTAGTGTAAATAAAGTTAAGCTATTTAACTTAAGGGATAAAGAGTTAAATTATTACTATTAAAAAGTTGTTTGTTTTTATTAAAAGAAACTTTGGAAACTGTGTAGGACTGTGCTAATATTTATTAATTTTGGTTTTCACTTCCTTGTTCATAATATTTAAATAACATTATTATGAATTAATTAAAATAATGAGCTTATTCTGGATAACTTCTAATTTATTTAATATAGTTTAGAATTGTTATAAAGAGTAATGTAATATTATGTTCAAAACAATATAAGTTATACTGTAATATTTTATTTTTAGTTCATTTTAATAATTTTAATTTCATAATTGTTTTTAGAATGCTATATTTTTAATTACAGCCAAGACTTTATGCAAATGAATTTCTATTTTTAGTTTGATTTTCCAAATACCAAATTAATTTTTAAATTTAATATAAGAGATCAAGAGGTGTAAATTTAAAACTATCAATTTTCAATCAATCAAATCAATCACATGATTGGTGTAGAAATATACACACTGGATGAGTCTGCACATACATAGTGAAAGAACACATAGGAAGAAAATAAACTTGCTTATTTATTTTTTAATTAATTGCAGAATTAATCATAGGTTTATTTATTTTTAAACAATTTTATTTTTGTGTAGTAATGTGTCCTGAAACAAGTTTTAATTCATGTACTAAAACTTTAAGCTAAAGTCTATTTGGAATTCCAAGGTCAACAATTTTAAAAGAAAAATAAAATGGAAAATTTAAATAATTATTTCTCTGCAATTGTTGAATTATATTTATTCAATATTAACATTTTTTGCAATTTTCAATTTTATACTTAGAATAAATTTTATTAATAGTCAAAATAAGAGTCATAGATCATGTGACTCTATCTCTTAAGCTTGTAAGTTATAAACAATGAGGATTGCCATGTAGATGTCTGAAAATTTCAGATTTTCCACTCAGTAGATAACTTTTAGATAAGTGCTTGGCTTTGGGTTGGTATTTTTAGATCTAGTATAAGCACGAAACCATGGTCAGGGGTTTGGGAGGGGGTTCCTGACAGAAATATTTTAAGTGCTGGCTCTGGCTAAGCATTTATTATAAAGCTTGTAGAGGAATTGGCAATGCTCATTGTTTAATAAATTTTATTCTAAATTTAGTATTTCTTATATCTTAAGTTAAGGCTGTTGAAGACTTGTGTTTTAAAATATTTATAGAAGTTTTTTAATATTTTTAAAAGCTGTACTTTAGTATTTAAAGAATGTTAAAAGTATAAAAGACTTATTCAAAGACTTTAAAATGTTTGGTGGTCTTTAGTAATGTTTTGAAATATATCATTTCAATATTATTATAGTTAAACAACAGTTTTCTCTGGGATAAATTCATTTTTCTTTTAAGAAATAAATTACTTTAATTCTAGATAAAAGAATCTTTGTATTAATTTTAAAATGACATGCTAATTTCTTATCATAGTGAATTATTTATTATCATTGCTTCTTGAGTGAAAGATAGTTACTTGCTTATATTTCAATTTATGCTTATGCAAGCTTGATAAGTGAAAACATATCTCAAATATATAAAATAAAAGATTTATTAATTTACTTTTCATTGGAAAAGCATTGTCCATAATCATGTTTAAGAAAAAAATACTATCTTACCTGTATCATTGACTTTTTACTTAATATTCATTGTTATAATTATTTAAATACGTCTGGACAAAATAATAGAAACAACTATTTGTGCTAAAAAACATCAAAATAAACTATATTCATGCTATAATGAATTATAATTTGTTACATACAATTAATTTTCAGTGAAACCTACTTTATTATATACTTCATTGTTATTATTAGTGCTACAATGTGAATTTATATCCTGTTCTCTCTTTAATAAAATTTGTTCATTCTCTAAGAATATTTGCTTCTAGATCTCAGTATTGATTTATATTTTTCTGGAATGAATGAATAAAAGTTAATTTAAGGCTGTAACAATTTGTTAGTGCCTTACTTGTTTTAAAAAAATATTTAAGGAAACTGAATGACCATTAATATATTTGTGTGCCTATGTTTTATGGACATCTCTTATATAAAAATAAATCTGAATGTTGTGTATCTAATATTTTAAATGGCTGTAATTTCAACAAATGGACAAATTTTATATATTTGAATAACTATCCTGAATATTGGTGAAACCCCTAGGATGAAGAATTTTAATAATTTAAAATTTGGTATAATGTTAAATAATAATTTTATGCATTTTGTAATTTATTATGTATTTTATTCAGTTATATTATGCATTCTTGTCTGATATATTTTGTGCATTATTTGTTAATTATAATATCCAGAAGTTCATAGGTATTTACTAATTTATTAATATTGTATTATTTTAATATATCATTTTAAAAGTATTGCTTTGCCCCAGTCATGAGTAATTTATCTATCTAAATGAGGGCATTTGTGCAAAATCAGTGAGGCTGTTGTATAGTATTATTTTACTATTTATTTCATGCCATATTTTATTAGGTCAAATTTGAAAAGTAACTTTGTTATCAATTTTCTATATTAGTTATTAATTATTATATTTGTTAGGAAACAGTGCTGCTTATCTTTTCATTATATTTTCCAAGAGATGGTAGCTGGTCTCGTTCTTGATGATATTATTTTATTAGTACATGTATTTTATAAAGAGATTGTGGCATTGTCTCTTTCTTATGATGGTATTTTTTCATGAGTGGTATATATATTTTTAATGTTTCATATTTTTCATAAATGCTTTGTTTGAGACAATTTCTATTGTTCATAATATTTATGGTGGTTCATTCTCATTTTTCTCATATTTTATGAGACAAAGGTCCTAGCATATTTATTTGCCCTCAAAATGTAGGCACTCTTTGGATTTTATTCCTTGATTAGATTCACTGCCTTATTTATCTTCTTCTCTCAGATCATATTTTGTATGTAGCCATATGTGGTGTACCACATGATTTCATTATTATTATGGCAATTGATATTGATATTTGTTTATGAGGCGTATCATTTGTTTTCAGTTGCACTTTTGACTACTGTTAGTGGAGATTAGAGATGATTCTGGTGTGTAAATTGTTTTGCTATATTTTTTCTGCATTACAGAATATAAAACTGATAGTTCATTTATTAAAATTTTTTAAATATAAATTTTAGGCAAAAATAAGTAATATGTATGATCGTAAGCATTGATTGATCGCTGGATTGGTAAGACATGATTGGTATCATTCTTGTGATATTATATTGTAATTGGTATGCAAAAATGTTGAATATCTTGTAATAATGCTTAAGTTAATAAATGTTTTTATCATTCAAAAAAAATACATGGCTTATTGTAATAATATCCATGTCAGTATGATTATGTCAATCAGACAAGTTAAAATAGTTAATTACAATTTAATTCATAAATTTATTTGTTTATTACCTTAAACTACAACGTGTGAAATTGTATTTTTTCAATGCATTAAGATCGTATAACAATGTATTTAAACAGTTCATTTTAAGTCTGTAGATTTCCATAATTCTTGTTATTGAATTAATCTTATTGTGTAAATAAATGTTATATTTTATTGTTAAATTTTTGTGTTTGATTTTAATATCATCTCAATCACATATCAATTATTCAGAAATCTTAACATTTTATGATAAAAATCTTAAGATGATATGACTAATTACACAATTATATTTCTTCTTATTGTTTAGAGTACATGCACAGAAAGTTATGTGAAGAATACATTTAAAGAATAAAGTATTTATCCATTTTCTTAATCATAAGCGATCACTATAATTCAAGTATTAAAAGAAAACTGCTTTTATGATAAAATTATTATCTGCATATTCATTATCCATCATAAATTTTTTAAATTATTTATCTCAACTTTATAGTAAAAGTTAGTATAAGGAGTTGCCAAAAAATCCCTTATCCACTCTTTGTATTTGCATGCTATCCTAGAATATTATTATTGTATTCTAAATTAAGAGTTTCTATGTATTTTACTTTAAAGAAAATATAGTTTTTATAATTGGTTATTTATTATTGTAAATTAAGTACATATTATCTGAAGAATAAGTATATGTCTCATCATATTTTTACTAGGATACCATTCATTATTTAATAGCTCATAAATAAATAAGAGTGAAAATTTTAATATTAGAAATACCTAACAAAGAACCTTGATATCTTATTATTGTAATTAATGACCAAAAGGAAATTGATTTAGCAAAATAAATTATTATGAAAAGTAAAGTGGCACAAATAAAACTTAAAAAATATTACTATCCTTTATCAAGAATTTTGAATTGTGAATCAGATCATTGCAAGAAAATGGTAAGAATAGTGGTGGTGATATGTGTTGTTATATTGGAGGGAGGAATAAAAAATATATTATGAGGAAGGACATGTTATAACTTAAACTACTCTTTGGTATATGCTTTCAATATTCATCATCATCATCAACCATTATCAATCCACTGCAGGATGAAGGTCTCTCCAAGTTCAATCCATCTTTTCCTATCTTTAGCTTCTCTTCTCCACATCACCCCTACACACTTTCTTATTGTATCCATCTCATATGTGGTCTCTTTCTGGGTCTTTTACAATCTCTTGGAATCCAGTTTAAAATTTCAATTATCCATATATTATCATCTCTTCTAACAATATGTCCATCCCAACTCCACTTTAGTCTTTTAATTTTTTCAATGAAGTCAGTAACACCTGTTTGTTCTCTTACTTGTACATTGCATTTTCAATTCCTTTTTGTTACTCCCAACATTCATCTCTCCATACTTCTTTGAGTGGTCTGAAGTCTCTGTATTGCTCTTCTATTAAGTGTCCAAGTCTCAGATCCATAAGTAAGAACTGGCAAAACACATTTATTAAAAACCTTCCTTTTCAAACACATAGGCATATTTCCTTTTAGTATTAAGTTATTTCTACCAAAAGCACTCCAAAAAAGTTTAATTCTATGATTAATTCCATCCATTATATTTCCATCTGTATTAATAATTTGACCAAGGTATTTGTAACTGTTAACTTCTTCTAACTCATCATAATCAATCTTTATTTTCATATTTTGAGAATATCTATTAAACATTACTTTGGTCTTTTTAACATTTATCTTTAGTCCTACTTTTCTACTTTCATCTGATAACTCCTGCAACATTTCCTGTAGATCTAAAGTACTATTTGCAAAAACAACTACATCATCTGCAAAATCTAAATGACTTAAATAATTTACATTTACTTTCACTCCTTTAGCTTCCTATTGTAATCCACAAAATACTTCTTGCAGCACTGCTGTAAAAAGTTTTGGAGATATGGAGTCACCATGTCTTACACCATTTTCAATGTTGATTTTCCTGCTATCATTATGTAATTTAATTGTTTCTGTTGCATTTTTATAAATATTTTTTAAAATATGACAATATCCTGGATCTACACCTTGATGATCCAATGCTTTAATCACTGAAGAAATGTTTATAGAATTAAATGCCTTTTCATAGTCTACAAATCATAAGCATAATGGCAACTCATATTCATTTGTCCTTTCTATAATTACTCTCAATACCTGGATATGATCTACTGTACTAAAACCACTTTTAAATCCAGCTTGTTCTCTTGGTTAGTGGAAATCCAGAGTTTTCTATAGACGAGTTGTAGTTATCTTAGTAAAAATTTTGGATAAAACTGATAACATACTGATAGGTCTATAATTTCTAATATCTTCTTTATCACTTTTTTTAAATATTAATATTAATACTGCATTCTTCCAATCATCTGGTACATCTTTATCATTTAGACATTTGGTATATAACTTTGCTAAAAAAAATTCTATTTCTTCACCTGCTTCTTTTAATATATCAATTATAATTCCATCATTACCTGGAGCCTTCCCTTTCTTCATAAATTTAATTACATGTCTCACTTCCTCATTCAAAATACAATATTAAGAGCATTTATATTTCATCAAAGTGAGTTGAGATTTTTCCTCATATTAAAATTTAATAAACGTTGATCAATACATTTACAAAACTTAGTCATTATTATTCTTTATGCCTATGGCTCTTTTTATTATAGCATATATCATATTTGAAATCTTACTGAGTTTAGCAAATATGTTACCATTTATTTAGATAAGGTTATTAATCATTTCACCATAAATTGTCATCTTTCTCCCATAGGTTATATATATATATATATATTCCCTATTCTCATCATTAAAATGTGAATAGTGTTCTAAAAATAAGTATATATATATATGAAGTTGTTAATGCAAATAAAGTTTTATTACAGAAAAAAATTATCACATGACACATAATTATTCTCACTTTAGCAAAATTCACACAAAAAACATGGACTGAGCTTAAGATATTTATGCAAATTAATTAATTATATATATAGTCAATAAAGTACATCATATATAGCATGACATGGCTTTTATGAGCTTGTATTTACAAATATGTAATATAGGGAACATACCAATAGCTCAAACAAGCTCTTAATTGATAAGTTAGATAGCTGGAGTTAAAGACATTTTCATGTCTGAAAATTTCAGAGTTTCTACTTAAATCTTATATAAAATAAGTGCTAGACTTTAAGTTGATATTTTAGATCTAGTATCTGAATATTCTAACTCCTCACTGAGGTGAACTAAAAGCTCAAAACCAATTGGTCTGGAAATGGTAATGTTCCAGATAGAGATTTTAAATATTTTCTCTAACCACATTTGTCAATTAAGAGTTTGTTTGGGTTATTGGTACACTACTTATATATATATATATATATATATAACTCACACACTAAAAAAGGAGCAACAGATGGAGTAAGCATGTGTATAAAAGCTTAGAAAATCAATTGTAGATATTTTTATCAAGTAATGTGTATAGAGAACTAAAATATACACAGCAAAAGATGTTTATCTAGATATTGTTTAAATTATTAATCTGCTTACCTATATATATATATTAGTATTAGTAGAAAAAACACATTCATTTTATATGTTTTTTTTATTTAATTGCAACCTATATGGTATGCATATATTTCTAGGGTATATAGCAATCATCATTTTCAAACATTAATAATTGACTGCAATTGCAGGATCCTGTTTTTCAATCCTATTGATTTTCTTTTGCATATTATATCAATAAACTTTTATATTTCATCTATCCATATCAGCTGTACTTTTTTATAAGATACCTTACAATTTCTGGGATCTAATTTAAGAGTTCATTTATCCATCTTTTGTTTTTTTAGTACCATAATTCTTTCAGTATCAATACTACTTGTTTGTTCTCTCATAGATTACTTCATTTTAATCTCTTTTTCTTACTCCAAATATATATATTTTCATATTTTAATCTGTTAAGTGCTTAGATCTCAGATTCATATACTTGAAAATACATCAATTAAAAATCTTTTTTTTTTTCAAACACATAGTTAATTTTTTTAATATTAAGTTGTTTCTCTCAAAAGAACTTCTTACAAATTTAAATTTATGGTTAATTTGATCTATTATGTTTAGTCAGACTATGTGTTTCTAATTCTTAACAATCTAATTTATGATTATCAGTCATTATAGTCTTCAGCTGATAAAAGACATTATTTCAAACTTTAATATTCATCTTTAGTCTGACTTTCTTACTTTTATATAATATTTTTTACATTATCTGAAGCTATTCACAAAATAACATCATCTTAAAAAATTGGGTGATATAAATAATCCCCATGTATTATTGTTTCATTAGATTTCTATTTTAATCTTCAAAGTACATTTTGTAAACCTACTATAAAAAAAGTTTGAGATATGGAATCACTCTGTGAAAAACAAATAATCAATATTAATCTTCTTCGTATCACTATTTAATCTAATCTCTTTAATTGCTCTGTGATAAATATTCTTCAATATATAACCATAATGTGAATCTATATTTTGATTATACAAAGCTTTAAATATTGTAGAAATGCTTATACAATCAAATGCCTTTTCATAATCTATAAATTTAAAATATAAAAACATCATATGATCACAATTCCTTATGATTACACAAGCTGTTGTTAGCAAATTCTTTAGAAAGTATTGCTATATAGTTTAAGTCTTAGTAATAAATGGATGCAGAAAGATTTGTGCGTAAAATCTCTATCTAGTGCTTACTCGCCCTATATCATAGGCCTAGATACTAGCCTATGGCTTTCATCAGTTAAGAGCTTTGGATCTAAGAGCACTGGACTTAGATCTAAGGATTAATGCAACCCTCCAGCAGACATCTTTTACTTATTTACTTAACCATAAAGCCAGAAGCTCAAGGTAAATATACATTAATGTTTTTAATTCAAGCTCATTTTGAACTCCTAGCTTCATAATTAACTTTATAAATAGGTAAAAGGTGGCTTCTGGAGGGTTGCCTTAATTCTTAGTTCTAGGTGCAGTGCTCTGAGGTCCAAAACTCTTAACTTATGAAAGCCACAAGCTAGAAACTAGTCAGTAAATATTAGATGAGTAGATACTAGAAGGGATTTTGTGCACAAACTTTCCTGTAATTTGTTCTTTTTGTTGATTAGAATCTAAAGTTCACTGAAGACATATTGTAGTTATTTTAGTAAAGACTTGTATACAATTGATAAAAAGGTAATAGATCTGCAATTTTTAATATTGTATTTATTAACTTTCTTAAATGTTGATATTACAGTTGATTTCTAGAAATATAGAATGTTTATCATATAGATTTTTGGTATATACTTTTGCAATTAAGTTTTCTATTTCTTCACTTGCTAGTTTTGGGATATCTACAGTAATACTGTCATTTCTTGAAGCTATTGATTTTTTCATAGATTTAATTGCAGGACTCACTCTGCAATTAAAATGTTTGGCAATTTGTAAAATGCACTGACTATAGAAGTTAATTTATTTTCCTGATATTTATTGCTGTACAATTTTTTTTATAGAACATTTCCACACATTTCATAATGTCATCTCTCTTTTTAGTAATAATTTTATTTTTTCTTCACAATGTTACAACAACTTTTCTTCCAATATGGAAGATGTTGTTTTACACTTTCTAAACTTTTATTCTCCTCTAATTATACATACAATAAGATATGATAATTTCTTGTTTACATATGTTAACTTTTATTTGTTTATTAAAACAATACTATTAATCAATTACATTTTAATACATATTACTATTATTTTTTTATCTGGGTGATATATTAAATTCATCCTGATTTTCGATCATTCTTGGTAGTAAACTTATAAATATCAAAAGCTTAATATATATATATATATATATACCACCTTTATTGTTAAAAGAAGGTTGCCTTGACAGCAGTTTGAACTTGTTGATTGAAATAGATATTGGGATTGACTAAGTGTTGACTAGCTTTTAATAATAATAATAATAATAATAATATATATATATATATATATAGAGAGAGAGAGAGACTCTTTAATTGTGAATTCACAAGATAAGATTAATATTGTTAAATTAGAAGCCATTACAATACTTGATTACAAATTCCTTTATTAACTATATATGTTTTTTTTAAAAAAGGATCACCAGGCTATAATATCTTCAGTGAGTTCATTTGCATGAAGAAAAGAGGAGTTATACATGTCTCAAAGATGGGGTTTTAGAAAGGTACTATATTTCCCTTTAATTATTACCATATAATAATTAAAGCATAACACATTGAAAATTGTATTCCATAAAGTAAAGAATATTTTACTATAAATGCACCATGAATCTTAATAATCAACTGGAGAATAGTTGACTCCTAGCAGAACTTCTGATGGCATTTGCTTTCCAGACCTAGTCAAGTTTCAGAGATGTAGTGTGGTAGCAAGGTACCTAGAAATAAAATAAAAATATTTGTATCAGTGATATAAAAGTATTTGTATCAATGATATCTCACATTTTTGTCTAGAAATCAACTATAATCTCTGCTTCTTCTGATGATATTTTCACAAAGATGATTTCCGTTATCCATATGCTTCTTTTTTTTTCAAATATACCTGAATGAAATACAATGCAAGGAATTTATTACTTCAGATAAATATTGTCAGTATATTGTCATTTTAATGGCTTGCAGTAGGAATGAAATTATAATTATTGCATATATTATATACATCCATTTGCCACTTTTTGTAACAAAATCTGTTTACTCTGCATAAGAATATTTTCCAACTATATTGCAAGTAAATCATTTAGAGATAAAGGTTACATTTCCAGAATTTGTCATCCATTTGCAATCCAATTGTATAATAATAGAAAAAATGATCATGTTTTAAGAACAGTGTTGTGTATAATTAGAAAATAAATTTTATTTTTGTGGTACCATTTTATTGCTGCAGATTATATTTACAGACTTAAACTTTAATTAATCATTATTCATTATGTATTGTCTGCCTTTTCTGAAAATCCAAGATGTAGCTAATTTTCATATCTGATACATTAACATTTCCTAAATAATTTTGCAGGCTACAAAAATGGAAATATTCAAGTTCATCCATGTACAATTTATAATATACAATTTATCCTGTATATAATTTATTGACAAATACATACTGTTTTCATCACACCATCAACCAACCTGAATCTTTTCTGTAACCCAAACTCTTTTCACTAGAACAATATATCTTCTTTCAGATAAATCAAATTTGAAAGATGAAATGTCTTATTAGCTAATGGCTACAATAATAAAACAATTTTCAAAACCTTAATTCAAGCCATAAATAATCAAAATATGAAAAAAAGGAACAACTATTATAGATTGTATTTCTTATATAAAAGAAACTACAGTTAATATTAGACATAATTTAAACCATTACAATATAAAGACAGTGTATATAACCTATAATTATCTAAGCCTAAAGACTTGATGATCTTGGAGGCCATGAAGTTTCTAAAATTCCATATGGTATTTGCAAAGATTCTTATGTAGGCATGGAAAATCACCACATTAGTGATATGAATGTATAAATGCAGTTATGTAGCACTTTCAACATCAGCATTATCTCTCCATGCTATGTATACAAGTCATATTATTGATTTCTCTAATATCAGAATACTAACCAGATATGCCATTCTCCAACAATGTCAGATCAGTGAATCTATTGAGATCCTTTGAAGATTACATTATATCAAAATACATGATGATAATGTTATTACCTTCTACTTGAAATAAGTTTTTTTTTTTAATTTTTTAATCTAAATAATTTGTGATGTTTATTATTTCTATATGCTTTCTATTGGTAGACTATTCAGTATTATTATACATCAATGTCTGCCTTACCTCTATCACTGTTTTCATAATATTTTTTATCCTTGATAATCCAGCTGAAATATTGGTTTATTTATACTATAATAAATTATAAACAGATGAACCTCAATAATATTTCATTTATATATATTGTAACCGACCACCGGGATGGATTTCTACACAAGGGTATAAATTGATCAATTTAAATACTACTCTTTTAAATCATAAGCATGTAATCCTTGTAATATTCTTTACCTATGACATTTAATTTGAATTAAGAGGAGAGACACCTTTCACCTCAAATCAAAAGATCCAATCCACCCACAATAATTCTATTACCTTGATAACAAAATGGAACACTATTCTAGCTCAGTCTTTCTTTGAACTATTCATTTGCAAAATAAATAATAATATTAATAAAATAAATCTTATTTATAAGAGATTTATATATTTATTCAACAACTAGACAAACAATGCAAAACTCACAAGAAATATAATAGGTTTTATTAATAGACCATTATAAATGTTCTAATAAATATCAAAGATTAACACAAATTGCTATAATTTAAACTACATTCATTCAACATAAATCATGATTTAGATAATTATAGACCTTTGGTCTCCCATTACATAAATAATAAATTATTAAGACAACATTTACACTGCCACTAATAAATATATTAGACCATATATAATATTTAATAATAATAATAATAGCATTCTATGGCTCATAATAAATAGTTTTACATATTTTATAGTTCATGTAAAATTTTATTTTCCATTTCTAATATGCCTATTATATAATAATCAAAGTAATAATTATAAATCCTAAATTTCCCTTTAAATATACATATAAATGGATTTAACTAATATAAATGCATAGTATATGATAATATAATAATGTTATATAAAATTGATATAAAAAATAATAAGTAATAATACCTTATCTTAACTATTCACTTGTTTTATTCACGAGCAAATTTCAATTGCTTAAAATAAAATAATTTACAATTGAAATATGTTCACGATTATATATATATATATAGATGTGGGAAACTCTCTATAAATTAATAACTGCTTGAATATGTTAAATTTAACATAAGTTCATTTACAAAAAAAAATAAAAAAATATTAGTCTATATTGTATCAACAAACAGATAATTATATAATACCCCATATTGTCTTGAATTTAACTTTTAACTTTACCAATACTTAATACCATATTTTATGTGTTTCTATGAATCACGAAGGAAAATGCAGTTATACGCAAACCAACATATTATGTTTCAAGAATGGGATACAGTTTTTTACTGATTATAATAAATCTGTAATAAATCAATATAAATATACCAAACTGAATTAAATTAATGTAAATATAGAAATAAGGATCTATAGACAATTTACCTTTCTCTCATCCTAAAACACACACACACATATATCTACAAGCAGTCAACTAAAATTATTATTACAATCATCTTTTTTTAGACATAAACACATATAAAACTATTAGCCTTGTCAAGCGTTGCTGGTCGAGTGGTCAGCACAGCTGCCTTACAAGCAGTTGTCCCGCGTTCGTGGGTTCGCTTCCCGGTCGATGCTTTGACACATGAAAAAAGACTATTAGCCTTAGAAAATAAAAACACATATTTTATAAAAGAAATAAATATCATATTTATATACGATCTTTGCCTCTAATATTTCCCGGTCAACACAAATCCCATGAGGTTTTGATTGGTTTAAATTTTTTTTCCTTTATTTCTTAGATATTGGTAGTATTAAGGTTTTATCCAAATTTAATATGAGTGTTATAATTCAAAGTTTTCCTAAGCTTATATCCATATGTAATATTGAAAACAAAAAAAGATTATTCATTATTTTTCATAATGTCAAATGAACACTGGTTTAATTTGAATAGTGTTAACAAACTTTAATTAATGCATTTCACGTTTAAAATGATAATAAGAACAATATTGATCGATATTTCAGTCTAGGAGCAAATTATTAAACAAAAATGATTTTTTTAATTATGATATCCACATTTGAAGATAATTACTTCATCTATATTACTATTTGTCTTTAATGCTACACATTTAACAGACATTGCTTATTTACATACGCTTGCATTGGAATGTGAATGTATTTCCCCCAGTTGGATTGAGTCTGGAATAAAATCACTTAATGTAACATTTCAATCTTTTGAATTGTCAATGATTGATCTACTGCTCATATAAAAACTTGAAAACCAGATAAAAGTGAATTCATTATTGTATAACTAGAGAGGGTATTATTTACATATTTATTAAATGACTCTAGAAAGACTAATTTATAAATAATTATTTAGGTGTGAATCATAGAAGATTACTTCACAAATATTATATATATTAATTCTAATATTCTCATGGATAAATGATGAAATCAGCTCTGAGCAAAATACTTGTTATTATACTGGAACGTCAGCTATATAGCTATTATATTTTTACTACATGGAAACTCCCAGAAATAATAATATGAATTCATGTATATATATAGGAAATTCAGAAAATAAAATACAATCGAACATATAAACATAAATGTAATTGTTATTTAACAAACTCATCATTAATTTTATTATTCTTATATTTTTCTGGAGTTAAAAAACTATGCATATTTTTATAATACGCAGCTAACGATGTTAATGGGAATGAAAGGATATACATATAGTTTCTTAAAGCAATTTACTTTGTATTTACTAAAATATTTATCATGGTGACATTTTACTTGTGGAAGACTTATTTAATATATATTTTCATATATAAAAAAGATTTATAATTATCTTATCAAAGAAAAATTTCCATTTGAATAATTAAATCAGGATTAGAACTTTTGCCTTCCACGTATGGCTCTCATCAGTTATCTAACTAATACTGAAATGTGTTGCATGCAAGAAATAATGACACATACATAAAGTAGGAGTGAAAAGATCTCCAGGATTTTTTTATTTAAATATCTCAATCAGAAAAAGCTTTAAAGGTTTATAATTACATGATTGTGCAAGTTTTTTTTTTATTTAAAAAAAATCGCAGAAATGTTTCAATGATTAATTAATTAAACAGTATTTTAGAAAACATACATCGCTAGGCAGAAGCTTATCTGCCAACTTTATAACGTAAATCATGATTGCTTATGTTTATGATATCCACATATTTTTCATATCTTATAATATATGTAAATATTTATGTAATAATGGCATTGGTGAAATAAATAAGAGTCTAACTAAAAACAGGATTAAATATATAGCTAGGAAAAAATAACAATAGAAGGATATCTGAAGTTCAAATCTAATTCACAAGAGATTTTATAAGACTTAAATTTAGACCATATGTGAAATATATATGTAAGATAAAAAAATATGAGTGTCTCATTATGGAAAAAACATATAAAGCAAAAGCTCTAAAATAGAAACTGGGGGTGGGGTGAGAGTGCTATGAATAATTGATTATTACAAACTATTTAGAATGGTTAATTTTAGAAAATGACAAAATTTGCATAAAATAACTAAAAAAAATGGTTAAAAGCAGTAAACAAATAATTATAGTAATATTTATTGTGTGAACAGTATGCTGACAACGTTTGTAATCTGTTACAAAACAAAATATAATATTCTCATTAGAAACGATGATAAATTATTTTAATCTATATCTAAATAAGATAATATTCCTTAATTTACAGCAGCTAATAGTTTATACATATATAAAATAGAAATGAGACAATAATGTGCATGTAAATAGAAATAACCTTTAACCTTTGATGTTATCAAGGAATTATCAATTATTGTTAATTGGCAATTTCTGGAGTCAATCAGTTGTATAATATATAATAGCTATTTTGTTTAAATTTTAACTGAAATAAAAGAGGACCTCTTTTACTTCAAACCCAAATTCTTTATTGAATTAAAACCCCAAAACTATATTTATAAGTATAAGAATATGAAAAAATAGCATATTTCTTGACATTCTGCAAATAATATTTTAACTTTTCTGGAAAGTTATATGTGTTGAATTAAATATTTCCATTCTTTATTATAGTCTCATTTCCATTCTTTATTATAATAACAATCCATAAAAATATTTAGTTCAACATATAACCCTCTGAAGAAGTTTAAAATATTATTTGCACAAGTCTTTCATTTTCTCACACCTATAAAAAATAGTCCAACTTCAGAATTGTCCATTACTAGTAAGTGATAATTTCTTGCTAACATCAAAGGTTAAAGATTATTATATTTACATGGATATTTTCTCCCAATAACAAACCATAGAAATATTTAATTTAACATATATATAACAATAAAAATAATAAATATAAAATTAATTAACTATTATATAGTCTTTCAATCTGCAGAAGTACTTTCTATTAATACCTTTACTTTTTTTAACTGCTGAAAGTAATTCTTCAGATTGAAAGACAGTATATATTAGTTAATTGCCATTCTATTTATTGTTTTTTATTGTTATTACAATAGGTTTTAATGAATGGACATTTTATTTGTATATATATATTAGTTGCTATGATAAAACTTCTTAATAGATGTATTTTCACAATACACAGTCCATTACTCTCCTGGTTATTGTTTTAACTATATATTTTTAAAAACAGACAATAAATTAATCTCCAGAGATTTTAACCAATAGACAGACTTACTAAGGGCATTATTAAGTCCTTAACTTCAAATAATAAATTCATAGCATTGACATATCATTCATGATCCTGTATCATTTGATGAGGCTCCCCCAATATCTATACAAAACTACTTGAAACCATTACAAGAAATTCATATATGCACCATAATTATTTTTGACTTGGTTGAATATCAAAAGTAGGATTTTGGTATGAGAACAATCTTAGTTATTAAACCTATGTTGAGTTAAATGGTAAATCTGATCTACTTAATTTCTATTAAATTTCTGTGAAGCAATGTTTCTACTAATATTAGATAGATAAGTATATAAAAGAAAAAGAAGATACTGAAAGGCAAAAGACTTGAGTGAAGCAGTAAATGATTATTCTAATTATTGCATTAATGTTACATGTAATAATATCTGCAGTATCTCTGACTGCTTAGAGTGAATGTAATTAATTATATTTCAGATAATTAAACATAATGCTTTTTTTTTCAAATTCAAATTGGCAAAACATCAACATTTTTTAGGCGACAAACAATATTAGTATATATTTTTTAGATAGATGCCCAACAATTAACTAAAATCAGCATACAGTAGTAGTCAATAATTCAATATTTAGTGCTCATTTTTAGTTAGAGATTTAAGGTTAATCATGATTGATCAAATTATAGAGTATAGAATGTATAACATTTACATAGGCTACCATTTTTATTTTGTATTGAAATAACATTTTCCATCAATTTATAATTATCATTTTGTAGCTAAGTAAAACAAATTACATAACTCATTGTAATTTTTTTATTGTGTCTACCAGGTTTTATTTACAAACAAAAAATTTATTCATAGCCAAAAATAAGATAATTTAGTTTTTATTAATTTCAAAATTAAGGTATATATAAATTTTGATTTTTAGTGTTTTAAAGACTCAAAAAGATTGTAAGGCAATAATAAAGTTTAAATTATAGTGCCATAGATATCAACACATCTGAAACATTTTCTTCCAAGAAAGACAGTTGTATTACATATCTTTTACTTTCACTAACATTGAACAACAGTGCAAGATGAGTGACATATAATATTTAATAAATATTAACCATTAATAAAATCACTTTACTCAATTAGATTCTACATTTATATAAATGCTTTTAACAAAATCATTGCAGAACAATAAATAAATATTTTTTGTTATTTCTGAAAGTTTTCATAATTTACAATATACATAAAATAAAGTAATAAAAATATCGAAATTTTTATATTCAATTATATTTATATTTTTTTTGTTACAATAAAAATTTGATATTTTTATATTAAGCTTTCCAAATCAAATGAGTATATTGACAAATATGAGTGATAAATTGACCAATCAAATATTTTGTATTTGCAATGAAATCATCCATGTTTGTGAAAAATCTTGAATTAATGCTCTGCGTAAAATATTCTTTGTCAATATCTATATAATACTTATTTTTGTCAAAAGTGCAATTGATAAGGTAAGCTAGAAACATGAAACATCTGAATAACCACATAGAAACAACTGCTAAAACATCTAATCTTCAAAATCAAATTGGTAGTAATTATAAATATAAATACAAAATCTGACTATCATGTATATATCTTTTTTCTCACTGAATTGAATATATAAACATAATCAACTTAATAGATGACTATATATTTTAATCATATATTTTTTTTCATGTAATCGACTTTCATTCAAAATTGAACCTTGTCAAGATGTTACATTAATTTTTAAAATGTCACATGATTTATATGTCATATTAGCACATCCTCTATTGACCAACCTCAACCCTGAAAAATGTTTTTATACTTTCCAATTTTTTTAAATGCTTATTTTTTTTCCAACTTTATTGAGCCTTGTATAAAATTCATACATTTCATTTTATTTTCTTGTATATACATTGTCTCATACACTTTCTTTTCTTTATAATTTCTACAACAGTTGATAACTTCAATACTTTCTTTACATTTCATAACATGTCCTGTTTCCAACAAATGGCAAAATGGTCATGACTTAATATTTCTCCTATTTATTGCTTTGTTGTGCTTCTTCCCCCTTTTTATATTACTTTTCACTGACTGACCTGTATATATCATCATAATCCCTTACACATATTTTATAAACTATTCCTATCTTATCAAGTCTCATTTTTGCATTACTCACTAGCATTTTTAATGATTTACTATTTTTCAAATCTATACCTATATTTTCATTCATTGTTTTTTCCTATCATTTTTACCTTCTTTGAGTATAGAATAGAAATCCATTTCTTATTGTTTCTTTTTTTTTTTAACTTTCTTATATTTACTCCTATCCTTCAATATATTTTTATAACCCTATCATTATATCCATATACAATATTTTTTTCTGGATCTGAAACCTTTGCTCCTTTGCCTCCCTTTTATTCAATGTAAGCCTATCATTTTTCTCTTTTGTTCCTTTCAGTAATCCCATTTTTGACACTAAGTTTTAAGATCTCAGATATATTATACCCCTAAATTTTTATTCTTTATGCAATGCTTAATTTTAATCTTTCCATTCTCAATCTTTTTCACTAATAAATCTAAATATTTTACTCCTTCATTATTTTCCATTGGTAATTTAATATTAAACATATTTTTATGTAGTTCATTAAATATTTTTATTATGCTTCTTCTATTTACTACTGTAGTGTTTTATAATTTCCCCATTCTCAATATATTTATTAACTACTCCCTGCTCAATCCAATCTATCATACTTAATGCCATAATCCCACATATCAAACATCCCATTATCCACTTTTTCTTTATATTCCATTATTCATTATTATATTTTCCATACAATGTTTCACTAATTATTATTAATACCTTTTCTATTATCTTTATCCATTCCATTGAAATTTCCTCTCATTTTTGATCTTTCTTACCACAATTTTTTTCTTCCTATACATAGTTTGATACACTTTCTCTATATCAAATGAAGCTATATTACCACTCCTTTTTAATTTAACCATTGTAATTCCTTCTACTACTGCCTCAGAATTTTTTATACAGTACTTCCCATATCCCATATTATCTGCAAGTTTTTTTTATACATTACATCACATATTTCTTTTAAAATATATCCATTGAAATCCATCATTAATCTTACAGGTATATTCTCTTGGTGTGTTTTTATTTTTTCAAACACTATAGCATGCTCAAATGCTGTTGGCTATAACATCTTACATTTATTATCATTAATCAATTTAGTGTTTCTCATTCGTTGTAATATTTCTATATATTTACACTTAATTATATTGCTCAGATTGTTTTCTATTTTTACAAAGTATTAAATAAAAAATTGAAAAGTCTAAAAATATTTTTCAGAGTTTAGGTTGGTCAAATAGAGGTGTGATAAGATGTTATGTAAATCATGTGACATTTTGAATTAACGTACCATCTTGACAAGATTTAATTTTGAATGAAAGATGAAAATAAATATTTGATTAAAATATATAGTTATCTGTTAAGTTGAATATGTTTACATATTTAATTCAGTGAGAAAGTATATAAGAAAAACAACATAATGGTTTTAAAAGGAATAACCATCAAGTGAAATATATAAGATCACATCTACTTCAATCTAAAGTACAATATAGTTTTACATTTTCTTTCACTATGTCAATACTAAAAATATAAAAATAATAGAGATAATTTTTTATATATTAAATGCTTTTATTGATTGGGCACTAAAAAGAAATAAAGTAATTGTTTTTTCAGCCACAATTAGGGTTTTTATATTCAAGTTGAAATAAAAGCATGGGAGTTTCAGAAATTGATTACATCAATTTCTATTTTTATAACAAGTATTAATTTAATTAATTTCTGGATCCCCAGATTTTATTTCAAGTTAAATCTAAAACATCAATAATGGTTGAAGAAATTTTTTTTTCATTTTAGTGCACAATCAATAAAAGCAAACTGCATAGAATATTTTTAATTTGTTGATATGGATATTCATTATAGTGCCTACACTTCTGTTCATATATATATAAATTAATTACTGCCACTAGATCAGGGAAGCAAAAATTCTTGTTAATATAAACAAATGGCAGGACAGATAGCAATAACAAAATACCAGACATACGTAAAAATTATCAACAATGTTTATTAATAATAGTAAAACAAAAAATAACAGTTTACACTAATGAATGAGTTTGAATTATAGTTAGCTCAATTATATATTAAAATTGATTACAAACCCTTTAAAAAGTAGTTTAAGATATTTGACAGGTAATTGTTTTATTCTTTTATTTTTTCCCTCAAATTAATTTTTTAATTCATTAAAATAATTTACTATAACAGAACTTACATATACTTGACAATTTCAGATATGTACACAATATTTTTGCAATAACATTAATTATTATTTAAGTAATGGTAGACTTTCTTCTTAGACAAGTTCACACATGCTGATTTATAAACAAAGCTCATTTGTGATTCAAGATTGAGGCCATGAGAGGAAACATATAATGGACAATTAGAAAGAGCCATAAGTACTCTGCATTAAATAAAAGCAATAACTACATATAAAAGTATGGGAAGCTTTACTACATTTGACTCAATGAGAGGGCAATAAAAAACACAAATTTCAAGTAATAGAAACATAGGTTAAAACAGATAAAATATATAAATGAGCATTGATAGAAACTTTGCTGGACCTGATGCTAAATTAAAATTCACCTATATTTAGTGGCAAGCATAAAAATAAATAGAAAGTAAAATATATAACTAAATCCTCCCATGGAATTTATATAGGGACAATTTATATGCATGTGCACCCACAAGCAAAACAATTTTTTTCTTTCAGGCATGTATGATATAAATACACAAACTGCCATTACTTTAAATGTTTTAATTCATATATAAAAAATATTAAACACACATTTAATATAAATGACCATGTCAAGGTCTAAGACATTATTAATTAAAACATATATTTAAAAAAATATTAGTCCACTTTTATTTTATAACTTATAAAAGAAAATCCTATTTACTTTTAAGTGCTAAAGAGAATGCCGATGGTTTAAAATAATTATGGAATCAAAAGGGATAGGTAAGAATCAGGCTGAGTTTCTTTTAAACAACTTTTTGTTAACTTTCTGGGAAAAAATTCTACAAAAGTATTGTGTTCTATTAAACTTAATTCTCAATGGTCAAAGAAATATAAAGGGTTTTGCTAAATATACTCAAACATTTAATAATTATAATATGTATAAAAAATAAATTTAATAAAACAAATATAAAATGACATATCAATAAATCAAAATATTAAAAAATATTTATACCCCTATATCTATCATTCTCTATCTCATTGCTATATATATATAAACAGTTCATGTAAAGATTTTACCATTAGTCCAGAGTGACATAGGTGGAGAACTTTTGCTTTCTGCACAAATTATATCTCAATTCGTACATACTCTTCTATGGTTGATGAGAAGTACTTCACTATGATAACACTAGGATATCAGCATTGGCTGATTTTGGAAATCTGGGCAGTGAATTTAGCATGATCTGGCTAGAGATTTATGCTACAGATGAGTTTAATTTTGGATGCCTTAGCAGCACATTAATTCTAGTACAGACATTGTAGTGAGTTCTATGTTCATTTTTAAGATAGGCACACATAACACGTCCAGATCCAAACACAAGAGATCAACAGCAGAATAATTTAAGTAGCTTTAATGAAATAAGCAGAATCAAATAGAAATAGAGCGAAGTCTAATAAAGTGAGCAGAATATAAGGATTTTAACTGGTCTTTTGTATAGACTGACTGCTCGTTGGTTGACCCACTTAAAAATTTAACAAATCTTCTCAGTCATCAAACCAGTGGTTAAAATATTTTTACTCAGACAAGCTAGCAAATTTAAATTAATTAAGAAATTTTGAATTGATTACATTAATTAAGAATTTTCAGACAACAATATTTAACGTAAATAAAATTATATTTTGTTAAATTCTTAATTAAAATGAACCGATTAAAATCAATAAAAAAAACTTTTACAGATTTAGTATTGTTTCTGGAATATAAAATTTTTTTTACCAAAAAGATAATAAAATCGGTTACAAAGTCCACTTTTTTAAAACAAAAATTGTCACATTAATAAAATTGTTACAGTTAAATAAACTAATGTTATTAATGTATGTACATATATACATAATACCTCACTCACTAAAACATAACTTTAAATGAAAACACAACTTGAATTAGACTTAAGTTTTCTTAGCTAACCAACATACAAATATTAATATTGAGACAGGAAAAGCACCTCAATTGTCCCTTAGGTCGGTGAAAAAAAAAAGAAATTGATCATTAATATAAGCGGGAAAGTTTTCATTTTTTTTTTTTTTAAATTTAAAACTGAGTGAAAATAAATTTGATGTATATGGTGCCTGCCAATTTAATGCGCTCTCAAATATTATTTTTATTTATCATGTATTTAGCTTGGGTCTTGAATCATTTTCCCTTGCCAGTTGACCTCTATCTGGCAGTTCTTTTTTCACTTTAAATACTTTAAACTGGTGGCCTATTATTACTATGCTCAAGCTATCCGACTTTTCTGGATGTGCTGGATCTTCATTGCTTTTAGATTTTTCTAGTTCAGTAACCAGAGTTTTATCCATTATTAGAATATAAGGTCTTTTTAAGAAAGCTTTGATAAATTTATGATGAACTATGTCCTTAACTGGAAAACCGACTTATAAATTAAGATTCACCTTTGTTGGAAAATTTAGCTTTTTATTCCCACTTTTCTGCTCAAAACTTTTATATACTTTATTTGTGATGCTGTAAGCAACGATGTGGGAAGGTATTTGAAAAATTTTCTAGTTTGCTCATATTGCAATATTTGAGCTTTATCTACCAGATTGCCTAGAGTTTTACTAAAATTATAATCCACTTCTTTAATTATGTAGTGAGAGGCAATACTACATAAAAATTATGAGAACAGCTGACTAAATCAGCACCCTGTTGTTCTTTATATGTAATGAATTTTCTTTTTAGATACAACAACTCACAATTCCTCTCTAAGTTATCCCTAAACCCTTTCTCATAAGGATTGCACAGGTAGCACCTACCTTCTTCTTTAATCATATCTATGCTCAGTCTTTTTTCTAAAATTTTGACCTGCTCAATTTCTTTTGTAACAATGTCACTTTTTGTGACTTCAATGTTATCAATTTTATCATCTTTTTTCATAACTGCTCAATTTCTTTCTTATATTTCTGTTGACTTTATTTTGTTAATTCTATCATTTCCTGCTGATTTTGTTTCATTTTTTTTTATCATTACATTCACAAGCATCATTCGTATCTCTGTGAGTTTGTCAGTCTCTATGTTGAAAAAAAAAAAAAGAGAATAATAACAAAAAAACGTTTCTATTTTATAAAACTACACTTCTGTTTTTTAAATAATCAATTTTCTGATTTGAATTTGAATTATTCTTTTAAATAACAAACTATTTTGATATTTAAATAACTATTCTTTAATAACAAACTCTCTTTATGTTTAAATTATTTTTTTTAATAATGAACTCTCTTGATTTTTTGAATAACTATTCTTTTAATAACAAACTGTCTTTATATTTAAATTAGTCTTTTAGGCAATAAATTTCCATTCCTAGCACCCCCCCCCATTTCCATGCATATTACTACAATAGCAATTGACAAACCTTTTCTATTTATTTCTAATTAAAACCTGACAATATCCTACTAATATATACTATCAATTACTTAAAATCTCAGAGATATTGAGTTTGTAATTGTACTTGTAGAGATAGACCACCAAACTATCATCATCAGGCTCCATATTAGGTGTCATTTAAATAACTATCTTTATATATCGGATGGCATACATGTAATAATTTTTAACTGAGTGCCATTAGACCTCTAGAATATTTATAATTAGTTGGCATGGGTATATTAAAAGTATCTACTATAGCTGTCTCATCATATACAGATTAATTATTGTCACTAAATTGTGGAGAGCAGTGATCCTTATTAAAATAAAAATTGGCAGAGCAAATAAGAGTAAACACACCAGACAAAGCTAACTATTAACAATACTGTTTATTAATAATAGTAAAACAAAAAAATAAACAGCTTACATTAATGGATGGGTTTCAACTATAGTTAGTTCAATCATATATTAAAATTGAGTATAAACTCTTTTAACGAAGTAGTTTAAGGTATTTGAAAGTTGATTGGTTTGTTCTCTTTTATTCTTCCCCTAAAATTAACTTTTATTTCATTAAAATAATTTATTATAACTAAACTTAACATATATTAAACAATTTCAGATATGTACACATGTCTTTTCAATACCATTAACTATTAATTAAACATTGGCAGATTTTGTTATTAAACAAGCTCACACATGCTGATTTTACTAAACAGGTGTATATATGGTGCAAGAACCAGGCTACAAAGAGAATCATGTAATGAACAATAATAAAAAGGCTTATAAATAATCCATATTAAATAAAAGTGAAAAAATATATAAAGATATAAGAAGCTTTAATAACTTGACCCAATTCAGCAACAATAAGAACCCTGAAGTTCAAGTGGTACATAAACACAGGTTATAGCAGATAAAAATGCATAAAAGAACATGGGTAGAAATGTTACTGAAACTGATGCTAAATCAAAAACCACCTATATCTAGCAGTAAGCATACAAATAAATAGAAGACCAAATATATAAATAAACCTCTCCATTGTATCGATAAAGGATCCATTTATATGCACACACACAAACAAAGCAACATCATTAACTTTCAGGCACATATGATATAAACACAGAGAAAAACTGTCATTGCTTTAAATGATTTAATATTGATATAGCATTATCCGTGTACCTCATGTAAGAAATGAATATGTCAAGTTCTAAGGCATTACTAATCAAAACATGTATTTAAAAAAAAGTTAAACCAAATTCATTTTTATAACATACAAAAAAATCCTATTTACTATTAAGGAATGCAGAGAATCTGGATGGATTAAAACAACCCAAAATTTGCAGGGATAAATATCTGGTTGAGATTCTTTGAATTATCTTTCTGACAACTTTCTGAGAAAAATAATTTTAAAAATGTATTGTATTTTATTAAATTTCATTTGCAAACTGTCAAAAAAATTAATACTCAGACAATTAATAACTATAATATCTATAAAAAAATAAAATTTAATAAAACAAATATAACAGGTTGTATCAATAAATCAAAATATTAACAAAAATTTATATCCATATATCTATCACTCACTGGCTTAATAATGTATATGTAAAAACACTTCATGTAAAAATATTACCATCAATACATAGTAACATGGGTGGAGATATCTCAAAGAGTATGTACTCTTGACATGACAATACAAATTGATGGAATCTGCTTAGGATGTCAATAGTTGGCTAATTTTGGCAGTCAGATGGCAGGAAAATTTAGCACATGCTGGCTATATATTCATGCTTAAGAGTGGAGTTTATTTTTGGACCATTAACCATTCATGGCTTCAGACACAGCAATTGGAGTGAATTCCGAGTTCATTTTTGGCACATATATAATACAACAGCATCAAAACATAAGCAATTTTCAGACACAGCAGAATAATTTAAGTAGAAATAGAGAGTAGAGTCTCAAATGATGTAAACAAAATAAAGCAGAATCTAATAAAGTCAGCAGAATAAAATAATTAATAATTTTTAGTTAGTCTTATATAGACCACCACTTATTGTTTGTCCAAGAATTTCAGGAATCTCCTTAACTAATGATTAAAATATATATACTCAGATAAGCCAGTAAATTTGCATTAATTAAGGAACTATGAATTAATTACAATAATTAAATAATTTTTCATATAACAATACTTTATAAAGCTATATTTTTGTTAAACTCTTAATTAAACTGAATTGATTATAGTCATAAAATATGTTTTACAGAATAGATAATAAAATCAGTTACAAAGTTCACTTTTTAAAAAAAATGCGATAATCAAATAGACAGCTAACTTTAAAATCTCTTTACTATAATGTGTGTGTATATCTTATATAATATTGCACTTATCAAAAACACAACTTAAATAACAACACAACTCAAATTAAAATTACATTTGCTTAGTCAACTGACATACAAATATGAATATTTAGACAGGCAAAGTATGTCAATATATATTAGTTATAAGTGTCCAGTCAATTTAGAGTACAATATAGTTTTACATTTTCATTTACTCTATCAATACTAAAAATTTTAAAATAATAAAGGTAATTTTTTATATTAAATGCTTTTATTGGTTGTGCATTAAAAATTGTTTCTTCAACCACAATTGGGTTTTTAGATTTATCTTGAAATAAAAGCATGGGGTATCCAGAAATTATTCAGTTAATCCCTATTTTTTATAACAAAGGATTGATTTAATTCATTTCTACCCCCCCTGCCTTTCTTTAAAAAAAATCTTCAAGCTCCAATTGTAGTTGGAGAAACAATTATTTTGTTTCCTTTTAGTGCATAATCAATAAAAGCATTTAATATATAAAAAAAATTTCTATTATTTACATTTATTTTTTTGGAAGGAAAAAAGCATTATGAAAGGCTGCGTCCAATTACTTTTTAAACATTTTTTTTCCAATATATTTTTAAAGATGTAAAGCCTCTTTTTATTAAATTTTTATTTATATTCCTTCATATTTTATCTCTTTGTACTGTACAATTTACATGAATTATAACCTATAAGGATATTATAGGACAGATATTTATCTTTAGATTCTTAATGTGAATTTGAATTCTAGTTTTATAAATATAAAATTGTTCAGATTTCGGGCAAATTCAATTTATATAATTTCTCAATGTGCAAAAGCATTATTTTGCAATTATTTACATAGTGCAATTAATGAATTGCACTAAGTAAATAAATGTAAAAATTTCAATTTTTTATTAGTTTTGCAATTAAAGGGTACTTAATAAATTTTGCCTATAACAGTGATTTAATGTTGTGATAAAATGATAAATACTGGAGCAAATGTTATTTGATTAAAACTTAACCTATTATTCTAATAATATCATTCTGTAAGCAATTATTCTATTGTTTTATAAAATATTTATTTTGTTTTTGTTAATGAATAATGGAAAAAAAATATTGATTGCAGACAAAATGACTTGTGGATTAATTTTCGATTGAAGAAATTAATAGAAAAAAAAATCTTCATCTAACAACTTTATAACCTGAATTTACTTGATGTTATAAATAATTCAATTACTTCAGCAAAAGGAATTAATAGCTCAATGCTAATACATCTAGAACAGGGGTAGCCAACAAGTCAATGTGATCCACAGGTCAATTGCAAAGTCAATTTTGGTCGATTGCGAGGTCAATCTGGCAAAAGCTGTCGGGTAATAAGTGAAACAAATTAAGTCAATATTTTCAAGTTTTTTTTTGTTATTTTGGTTTTTGCTGTAATTTTTTTTTCAATTCTAGATAAGTTAAGTCCATTAAGTCGTATCATTAATGAAAATAATATTTTTAATCTTGATTTAATGTAGCTAATTTGAATTAATAAATATTGTTCATAATTACTCATGTTGATTACTTTCCCGGGACATGAGTTTTTGGGCCTGTTAAATAATTGTTATTTTTTATCAGGTAGATATATAAAAATAATATGTATTCACACCTCCCTTTATTTAGAGTAAGACAACAAGCAGATTGCCTATGACAACAAGTCGATCGTAACACATTTTAAAAATAAAAAGTTGATCTTATGAACACAAAAGTTGGCCACCCCTGATTTAGAATATTTTCTTATCCTTAATTCTATTTAATTTTGATGTGAATTAAAAGAACCAATATATCCAACCATTTAATTATTGGTTGGTAAATGGGTATACAATTATTTTTATTGATAGTAAATCAAGAATAGAAAAAGATTGGTAAAACAAGTTAGGGAGCCATTTATTACGTAATAGAAGATATAATTTAATATATCAATCACACAGTTCTTCTTTCCAAAATAGTTCATAAATATCCAATAGATAAATAAACAAACAAACTCCTTATTGAAACTTGCTTTTTATATGACTATAATCATCAATAAAACATCCAACGTTTCGACTATTTTATATAGTTTTTTTTTTGTTGTTTTTAGTGTGCCTTGAAAAAGACTATATAAAATAATAGAAACGTTGGATTTTTTATTGATGATTATAGTCATATAAAAAGCAAGTTTTAATAAGAAGTTTGTTTGTTTATTTATATATTGCAGTAGGAGATATATAATTATTTATTATTTGCATATAATATTTTTGTTTAATTTTTGAAAAATTCTCCATAATAAATATTTTACAATCAAAGATTGATTATTTAATATATATATATGTAATTCCATCGTAGCCACTGCTATTTTCAAAAATATATCGAAAATAAATAATGAAAGAAGACAGTTACTTAAAAAAATAATTTTAAGACATCATTAGTATATGTCAGGAATTTAATTTCCTTTTTTATTTTCTCGTTTGAAACTTACTATTTAATAATATTTTTAATATATATTTTTTTCTTTATCTTTTTATAGTATTTATATTTTACGATTATTGATTTTTCTACTTCTTTTGTGAAGCTCTTCTATGTAATAAGCAGCTGTTATAGCTTTCAAATTAGTTGAAATGTTTATTTTTATAACTAAATCATTGTTATTATCTTAACTATTATTTTATTGTATGATAGATGATGATTTATGTATTGAAATGCAAGTATTTTCCAATATTTAACATATTAATAGCAGAATTTAAAATCAATTGACTGCTCATGCCGACTGAATTAAAAAATAATACTTAATTCAATTCGATTGAATGCCAGTATATTAACGCCATCTTGTCTGACTTCGTAATATATTATTATTCATTTTTCTTTTTTATTGGAATTGCTGATTTTATAATCAAAATAAGAAAGCGTTACTTATAAAATATATAAAATAATAAGTATTTTATGATTGCAAAATTATAAATGTTTAAAACTCATTCTTATATTGATTTTATAAACGTTTCATTTACACTGATAAATTAATATATAAGGGATTCGAACTCATACTTTCATATGACCCATAACTCTTCATGCCATCTCATATTGCTGACCCACCTGGTCACACACATGTTAAAAAGATAAATAATCACCAATAGACGTATTTCATACTAAATCAGCAATCATTAGTTGGTCCAGATTACTATCTCCACACATATATACAATCAGTGCTCAGTTTCATACTTTAATGGACAGGCTTGAAACTACTCCAACCCACAACTCTTCAGCCATCCATTTCATTAAAAATCTTATGATGGAACCTTCAAAGCTTGGATTTTTACATTCTCTTATTTTCTTAAACCATTCAGATAAAGGGTAAGGCTCGTTTACATTTTTTTTATTATATGATAAAATATGCTTTAATTTATGAGCCCCCCCCCATCAAAAAGTTACCCCCCCCTGTTATTTTACATCCTTTATAATGTCAGAAATTACTACATTTTATTTTTTATCACAATTCCAATAACAATTTTAGTTTTAAAATCTTTATAATTTTTCAACACAACATTAATGACAAATACATGTACTTTCTGCATATTGTAATTATTTGTATCACCCTCTCTTATAAAATCATTGTTTCCATCATTTAACTATAGATCATATGATCACCATCTCTAATGCTAGCACATAACTGTTATTAAACAGAAAAAACTCTCCATATTGTAATGCCATCCTGTGCCAACCAGAGTAAACAATGGATGCCAGAAGGCTTGTGCATAAAATCCCCATGTAGTGCCTACTCATCCAATATCCCTAGACTAGTTTCTGCAGTGTTCTCAGATCCTCACTGACAAAGGCTACAAGCCCAAAACTAGTCTGGGGATATTGGATGAGTCAGCACTAGATGGGGATTTTATGCATAAGCCTTCTGGCATCCATTGTTTACTCTGATTGGCACAGGGTGGCACTAATGTATGGAGAGTTTTGCCTGTTTTATTTAACTATAGCCTACACTTTAGAATTAACTAATTAAGGTTTTCATAGTTTTAACTACATAGTTACAAATAAGTTGCTTTAAACTGATAAAATTATTCCTTAATGGCATTATTTTCATTCAAACTCACTTATATCAATTATCATAAAATATTTCTCATTTTTAATAACTGGTTTATTTCTAAACAAAGGCAAAACTCTTTTCTCCATACAGTAGTGCCACCCTGTGCTAACCTATTTATAAATATAACAAAATTCAAATTGGTTCTCCATTTGTCTAATGCCTGTAACTTTTATTATAATATCCTGTTATTTTTGGTGCTTGTACATTCATATGACTTTCCAATAACAAACTATTTGATTATTGTAATTAAGAGAAAATCGTTATAAACGCATTTAATACACCTTATTTATTCACTTTTCACGATACTATATATTTTATTTATTAACATAGAAAAAACTCTCCATACAATAGCCCCATTCAGTGCAAGCCAGAGTAATCAATGGATGTAGGAAGGTTTGTGCATAAAATCCCCATCCAGTGCCTACTTATCCAATAACTCCAGACTAGTTTCTAGTTTGTGGCTTTCATCAGTGAGGAGCCTTGTATCTGAGAGCATTGCACCTAGATCCTAAACCACTCAGTGCAAGCCAGAGTAATCAATAAATATAGAAAAGTTTGTGCATAAAATACCTATCTAGTGCCTACTCATCCAGTATAACCAGACCTACATGCAGTGCTCTGAGATCTAAGTCTTCTCACTGATGAAAGCCACAAGCTAGAAACGAGTTTTGTCTCTGTGAAAAACAGCTTATGTAAGCATAAAAATGGTAAACATGTAATATTTTACTTATTCATTGATAATAATTCCTTATAGATTTGAATGACCAACAATCTTTATCAGAGCCACAATATTCAAAAATATATGACCACCTAATCATTAATTAAATATTCATCAAAGCAGATATAAAATTGTACAAATTAATCTCACAAAATCAATTTACTCTTCTTATTTACTATATTCAATAATAATCTTTTAGAAACAGAATTTAAGAAATTAATCTGAATATTGCTTTAACTTTATAAAAGTAATTCTTCCCAGATAATAAAAAAATTAATTTAATAATCATAAGAAAAGTTTAAAAATACTATTCAAAGATTAGAATTTAATTTTTTATCTGATAAAATTACCAAGCAAACAAGGAAGTATTCTGAATACTGAAGATAATCTTTTACAACAACAAATTAAACAAAACACCTATGACATATTATTTGAAGCAACTTATTTACTCATCTCTTGAAAATAGGATCTAAAATGATTTATAAAAACAATTTTTTTGAAAAGTTAGTTGGTACAACTTGAAAATAGTCAATGAACAACTTTCTTAGTATTAACATCTAGTAGTGAAAACTATGTCATTGTTTAAAGAAAAGTGCTCATAAAAAATACTGGGTATATAATAAAATATAAGTGTGATTAGTATACTAAAGTCTACTATAATCATATAACTTCTTGTCAATTGAAATATACTCAGTCAGATATCCAGAAGACAAGTTACCTTATATAAATGATACAACATAAAGATACCAAAAAAAAAAAGGAATCAAAAATAATGGGATCAAAATAATTGTGCATGTAATTTATGGTTGAAATTATTGTTGAATAATGGCATATATATATATATAATGGACTGAAGTAATTAATGAATAATGAATGGTTCAGGACAAAATATGTATATTGGAGATCATTTAACTTTTTCACATAATGTGTGGTCATGTGTATCAGTTATATGAAATAGAGGTGATAGCTGAAGGGTACTTGAAAGTCTTTGTTCAAATCTTCTACTGTTACATCTAATTTCCAAGTATGTTCATTTATACTTGTATACTAATATCACTATCTGCCTAACAAAATTTTCAACTAATTTTTATGTTCATAATTTTTGGTCAAGGTACTTGGATCTTAATCTTAAAATTTAATATAAAATCAGAAGTTTCAAAATTTTTGCTCTCAAAATTATAACTTTATTCAAACTACCTTTTCTGCTTTGAGCTCTAGATAACTTGATATTTTTGTGCTTATTATTTTCCTCAATTGGAGAGATCACACATAAATTTTTCAGAGTAGAATAAAAAAATGTATATGAAACACCATGACTCAATAACAAGTAGAATAAATTAACATTAACAAACAATTAATTATATATATATATTTGGAATTTGATATATATGTACATGGCAAGTTACACTAATATACATATAACAACTGTAAATTCACACACACACACACATATATATAAGATATATTTTGCAGAAATTAATATTAATATACTGATGTTTTCTAACTTTTTTAAACACAAATGAACCTGCAAAATATGTCTTTTACATGTGCAACCTGTGAAAATCTTCACATCAACATATATATAAACTTATATAAGTAATTCTAGTTTACATCCTTTTATAATTTCTATGACCTAATTGGACTTACTAAAACATACACTTAGGATGACATGTAAAAAACCTATTCAGTTCATTGATAATATCCAATATCATCTTTACTGATTCACTTCTAAAGTCTTGATGATCTTGAAACTCCATCTTTCATTGCAAAAAGAAAACTGATTCTTTGTTCTCTCTATTCTTTGTACATCAACTTCTCTTTATTATCATTTAATTCAAAAAAAATTATGCATAACTTGTTTATGTTTTCTATTGACAGAATTAGCTTTTCTTATATTATTTCAATAATAAAATATTTTTACTATTTTTTATTTAATTTTTTGTATGCTTATTTCGCCATTCTACATACTGCACTTTATTATATACATATTAAACATTTTACTATTTTAATTTTTATATCTACAATGCTTAGTGGATAAACTTTTAGAAGCTAATTACACATACTTGCACATTATTTTTCTTAATGGTAGATTATGTTGTGTAACTATAAAATATCAACACTTGGTTTGTTTTTTTAGTTAACAAATGTTTTAGGCAATTTCCCAATTATTTGACCATATAATTTCACTTTCAAATGATGTTAGATGATTGTTACATTCAACAGAGTGGCATTGATTTATATTGCTATAATAAATATCTTTTTAAAAAAATTATGTCATTTTAACTATTTCTAATTTGAACTGCCTACAATCAAAAACTATTTTTGAATATATATGGGTAATATAATATTGTAGATATGTTATATGTTTTCTAGCTAGAAAACACACCTCAAAATTATGCAAATATAAAGAAAATCAGTTTATAATATTAATATCATCTATGTTCTTTATTACATTTACAATGCTTTTTTACAACCTAATATGACAGTTTTGATTGCCCCAGCAATCTTCAGAACTAGAAGATTGCTGGGGCAATATAAACTGTCATATTAGGTTGTAAAAAAGTATTGTACATGTAATAAATAACATAGATGATATTAATATTGTATGGATTTGACAATGCAATAGGAAAATCAGTTTAATAAAACATGTAACAAAATTAATATCATAAATGAAAAAAGATATTTGTGAAGCATAGGATCAATCCCAGGATTCCATATTCCACACTTTGAAACTCTATCTTTGCACTATATCATATACACTATAGTGATAACCATAAGATCTGAGTCATAAAAGTAATTATTTATTGTATGACTGTTGTCCAACATACCATAGAATAACTATAATTATTATGAGTTTTAATAGGATTTGAATATCGTTATTTTTAAACAAATTATTAATAAAAATATGTTTTTATATAAATTAGAATATTTAAACTAAAGTTATGTCCTTGAAAGGAATTGACTATTACAACAGGTTTCATAACAGTGGCATAAATTCTGAATAATCCACCTTAAAATACTAATATAGACTGTTCAGTTCAGTGCAGTAATAAAGTATATCATATTTGGTATACAATAATAATAAACAAATAATTCTTTTATATTTAAATAAAAAATATTTCCAACCAGAATATGTTTCTAACAATGGAGTGATTCCAAAAGCTAAACATTTTCTTTTACATATATACTTTATTAATTATTGCAGTTATATGACACCCCCATTATAAAGCACTTTGTTCAAGGTACAACCTACACACAATCATGTGATCACCTTTAACTTATTGTATTTTAGCAATGAAGCTTATTGAAGGTATATTATCATAGTAATAAATTATTTCAAGATATGCTGCAGGGCTTCTAAGATACTTCATATGGACATGTAGGATACATTTGATAATCTGAACATTTTGTTGTACATTTATTGATGAAATTACAGAATAATGAAAAGATTTTATGTTTCCTGAGGATTGGTGATGATGATATTTTAGTTGTATTTATATATTGGACTGTTTTCATTATCTAATATTAAGATATTGAATATCTTTAAAAAAATTATTTAGATTTTCCAATTACATTTGACTGTTAGCAATAGCACATGGATTAGCATACACAATGTTTTGAGAAGTGTTATTCTCCTCTCTTTTTCAGGTGTTGCTGGCTTGACCAGTGACAGTATTAGCATGGGAATTGAACCTTGATCCTTAGATTCTTGAATATTAAATTTTTAGGTAATTCAGGACAGCTAGCTTAATTGGTTAGAGCATTAATTTAAAATTCAATATTCAAGAATCTAAGGGTCCTAGTTTGATTTCAATGCTAGTACTGTCACTAATCAAGCTAAAAACACCCAAAGAAAAGAGAATATTGCCATTTGAAAAGTTGGTGTGTATATTACCATGTGTGCTTGAAAATTTAGATAAAATTAAATTTTTTTAAAGATATTCAATACTTAATATTAGATTATGGAAATATTACAAAATATATAAATACAAATAAAAAGATTTATTTCTGAAGGAATTATCTTCCTGATCATAATATCTCCAGTGTTATACATGATAAAGTCTTGTATTGTCAATAAACTGGGATTCAAATATAAAATAGAAAGAGGTTTATTCAGGTTCCAATCAGTTATAGGTCATTTTTTAAATAGCTGGTTCATAGTCATCCCTGACAATATTCAGTAAATGTTAGTAAATGAGTATTCTTGCTAGAAAGTGAAATAAGAATTGGTAACTGCTTAAACCCTCACCATTTATAATTGACACATTTGGTAATGCCTTTTCCTGTACTGTTTCTCTGGCTGGGATATAGGTTGGCTTTGTTTTCTATAGTAAGCTTTTTAAAGCTATTGTGTTTTTTTACACAATATTTTGCATGTTATAAATCATTTCTCTGATATTACATTTTCTTTTCTAAAAAAGATAAACTTTTTTTTTCTGTTTTTAAATTGATTAACTTACTGTTGTTTCTTATTCATTCCCTCCACTTTCTATTATTAGTGAGCATTGATATTTAAAGTAATTATGGAAATTTGAAATTGGTTCAGTTTATTTTATGAAAAGATTTAAAAGCTTTTAAGTAAATTAACATGAAGAAATTTTATTATTATATTTATTTATAATAACATGTGTACAAAAATGTAATTTATCTATTTGTCTATGTATTAAAATAAAAATTTATTTAGATTTCATTATTAATTATTGTTTATAGAAATATCAAATGTTTGGATGTTAAGTTGACATTCTTGCAATGAAATGCTAGATGGAATAAAAACGCTTGTGCTGTTATAGCATGTAATATACATGAATTTGGATCATCATCCCTGAATGGATTGAAGATGAGAAACCAATAAAAAACAAATTCGTAAGACATAAAGTTTATGTATTTGTTACTGAAATTACTAAGCAATATTTTTGCAAGCAAAAGTATTTCACTAGAAATTAATTGAAGGCTATAAATAATACATATTTATTATAAAACTTACGATTTGGAAGGCTGAAGAGTTGTGAGTTGGAATAGTTTGAAACCTGTCCATTAAAGTATGAGGATTGGCTATCTTAATATAAAGCTGAACACTGATTATATGTGTGAGGACCAACTGATGATTGCCGGTTTAGCATGAAATACTTATATTGGTGATTATTTATCTTTTCAACATGTATGTGATCAGGTGGGTCAGCAATATGAGATGGCACTGAGAGTAGTGGGTCGTGTGAAAGTCTGAGTTCGAATCCGCCTATATTACATATATAAATGCAGGTTTTAGCCTGTGCAATGTATTGATTTGTTTGAAAGTAATTTACATGTTAGCCAACAAAGCAATAAAAAAAGTAATTCATAAAAAATGTATTTGATGGAAATAAATGTTTTAAACAAAACAATCCATCTTATATATAAAAAATCACTAAATGTCCATAACACTATCATGTCATATTCAGATTAAACATTTTTTTTGTTAGAGGGCATATTTTTCAAGGAAAAAAAATATTATTTGTTCCATCATTATAATTTTTTATGAAACAATTTATGTGAAGGAAGTAATTCCTTCCTTATATGTAAGAGGCTTAATTTGATTACAAACATTTTATTCAAGTCAAGTAGTCCACAAATGGTATTTTACAAAGTCATGTGTAATTAAACTTTCTGAAGAAAGAAATGCCCGGAAAAGTCAGTACCTATGCTTTAACTACTATATAGAACTGAATAGGTATAGTAATTAAATCATGAAGAAAATGGGATTACAGTACATAAATTCATGTTTTAAATGTGTTATCTAGAGAGGGGGAAAATACATGCTCCTGTTTCATATTGAAGCAATGGATCCGGACGTCCGATCCATGCTTCACAGCCTTATATTAAACTTTCCAATATTGTAACCTGGATTTAGTTTATATCAAAATATCAACAGGATTTTGCATAAAAATATAAAATTAACAGGTTTTATTTTTTATATTCAACGCATATTAAATTTAGTTAATTGCTTTAAAATATGTCTTTTAAAGTAAAATTCTGTTTAAGCTCGTTATTAAAATTTTCCGTTCCAAAATTTAGGAATCAAACATATATAAACGTCAAGCATATATATATACAAGAAATGCAAAATTCTGTTGAAATAAAAGGTTATTTTATTAAAAAGAAATAAGATATTTTTCTTTTAATTTTGTCATTTAAATTTTGTTAAAATATGGCGTATGATTTTATTTTAAGATAAGCTTGCCAACATTTCTAAAGGAATGGTATGTTTAATTAGTTAGTCCATTCAAGGCAATTAAAGATGGTCTTTTAATTAAATAAAGTTCAAACTTAAATGCACAATTTGATAAAAAGAAATTGAAAGTTTATTTTTAGTAACAACTTACTTAGAAACAAAGGAGTGTGGGGGGCTTATCAAGATCTAAAATCATACGCAAAACAATAGAAGGGTAGCTGACAAAAGGTATAAAAAGGAGAGGAGCACAAAAGACTGGGCTCTCTCTGATTCTTTGCTGATTCATGCAGATCCTGTGTGGTGATTCTCGGAGATTCTATGTCTAAAAGCAGAAAGTATTGTTCCTGAATTTATTCAACTTGTGTCCTCAAAATCACTGATAAGTTTCAACATGTGACATGCTAAAAGTGATCGTAATTTGATGAACGTGAAAATGATTGGTGGTTAGGCAAGCAGCTTTGCCTGCCGCCGAGGTCCTAAGCCATCAAAATGCCATGACATGATAAAATAGAAGCCTGAACTGTGTGCCATGTCTGTGTGACCTTTCGATTAAAATGCTGCATAATTTGACAAATCTCAACGTCTTCAATCAAGCCACCACATCGAGAGAACTGAATCCATAAAATACGGACTGGTAACTGTATAAAAATATCCTCATGAACTCTTTATTACTCTATCATTTTCATAAATACCTTTCTAAATTGTTCCATTTAATTATATCTATAATGAACTGTTTGTATTAGACTAACATTAATTGTATCTTTTATCGTTGATCATTTACTTACTAAAATTCTTCCCCTTCGCTATTCCTCATTTTAAAATGTATTTAAATGTTTTCTTGTTTTTATTTGCAGTTTGAATTATTTTTTTTATTTAAAACTTTCCAATTTAAAATAATTTTATTAAAATTGGGAAGATATAGATTTAAATCGCACAATATTATGTCATTACTCCACCTTATTGTCAACTTATTTATTATATAATCCACTGGGGAATAGCGGAGATAGTTTAAACATTCCTAATATTTTCAAATGCCATTTATTAAGATATGTTATTTAATCTAAAAGTTTAGTTTTCTAATTTTCTTTCAATTTCTTAGTAGCTTAATCTTTTATTTTACGTATCAAATGATCCAGGCACGCACAAACACAAATTCAATATTATCTGTTTTTTTATGCACATTTAATGTATTTAGTCCCATAAGTGTCCCTGACCATGTCTCTCTCTGATGCTAAGCCTGGGCCCGGTAAAAAATAATTTATGCGTGTCTCAGATAATGTTGTTGGTTCGTAATTAGACTTGAGAATAGGTGACTAGGGCAGAGGTCATAGTATTCTTGATTTAATATCTCGCATATGGGTGGCCTTGAGGTACTTTCACCTAGTATTCAAACTGGGTTAAACCAACATACATCATCTGACCGGTACAATATTTACATTTAGTTTTTATAATACTTATATTTTTGTAACATTTCTAAAAATAAAAATTGTTAAAACAACCTTTTAGGAATTGTTACCTAAAAATCTAAAAAAAAGAAGGTATTATGAAAATGACATACATCTTTACAAAGGCTGTGTACCTGTCTGGTAAAAAATAAAACCCAGCTACAACAACATATGCACAATGAATAGGTCTCATATTGTGTGTTGAAACTAATTTACAGAAGGAAGTGTACTAAAGCATTAATTACGAAACACATTTATTCAAAACCCATTTACATGATAATAGTATTGATATCAGCATGGGATTTGGGCATCAGATTTTCAATGTTATGGATGGCTGAAGAGTTCTGAGGGTGTAAATTGATGCCTGTCTATTAAAGTTTGAAGATTTTCTGTCTTGATATAAACTGAGCACTGATTATAGATATGTTTGATAGATAATGATCTGGACCAATTTATGAATGCTCATTCAGCATACAATACATATATTGATGATAATTTATATTTTTCACATGTGTGTGATCATGTGTGGCAGTGGTGTGAGATAGAGTGGCCAGATGAAGTGAACTTGAAAGTCTGTGTTTAAATCCCCTATAATTATAATTAAATGTACATGAAGTATGCTTGTATTTCAAATATTAAAAAGTCTCTTAAATAAAAATGTGAATATATTTTACATTTTAGAAGCAGCCATATCAAAATTATTTTTTAGGGCTTATCTCAATGATAAATAGAAAAGAAACTCATCACTCCCTTAAAAACATTTAAAAAGTCAATATTTCATTTTCACATTAGTAATAACCAAACCCTTATTATTTCTATACATGAATTAATGAGTATATACATTTTAAAACAGGCAAAACTCACTATACATAAGCCACACACAGCAATCTAGAGTAATCAATGGATGCCAGAAGGCTTGTGCATAAAATCCCCATCTAGTGCCTACTCATCCAATATCCCCAGACTAGTTTCTGTAGTTAATTGGAGATAAAAGGTGGCTGCTGGAGGGTTGCATTAGATCCTAAAATCTAAGTGAAGTGCTCTCAGATCCAAGGTTCTTCACTAACCAAGGCCATAAGCCAGAAACTAGTCTGGGGATATTGGATGAGTAAGCAGAAGATGGGTATTTTATGCATAGGCATTCTGTCATCCACTGATTACTCTAGCTTGCTGTGTGTGGCAATACGTATAGTGAGTTTTGCTTGTTTTAACAACACTTATACAAAAGCATAAGAAGTGGTGGTCATGTGATGTTTATATATATTTTATAAGTATGCATATTTTAGGTGGTGTACATTTTATTAAATGCATATTTTCTCCTCTTTAACAAAAAAATAAATACAAGAAACCTTTTCATATAAACACCATGATGTTTTCGTGTTACTTCATAAATGAAGTGCCTTTCAGTTTTATTTTAATGATCAATGAAAAAAATCCTTCCTGGCTTAGTGCTGTAGTGGGGTGTTAGATTATAGAACATAGGATTCTCAGATAAAATTCAGTTCTGGCATTTCCAGTACCTAAATTTATTTTGACCTCCTGAGCAATAAAGCCATTTAATTATTTATTTTAATTAAAGGGGGGGAAATCACTACATTAAAACCAGTAAAAATAAAATTTTCACTGCTACTTTAAAAACATAAAAATAATCCATTCTTCATTTATAATTATTAATAATTTTATAGCTATAATAGAATAAATTATCTTTGTCAGAATAATTACTTCATGAAAATTAATGTTGGTTTAATATTGAAAATTTTGGTATGCAATATCTCCAGGAAATGTAATATGCAAAATAACTATACACAAAAATGTATACAAGTGCTCTTAAAATCTGAATAAAGTTCATAATTTTTGACTGGTACATTGCAAAAGATAAAAATTCTATTGAAAAGAAATACTCCTGCATTTCTCTCCCTAAAAAATGGTCTATTTAAGCAAATAATTAGCTATTCAATTATACTAATCACCCATTCATGTTTCTCTAATAAAGCTGGAATTTTTCTCCTTTCTATCAGATGCCATGGCTATGACTAATATAACTTAGTCAAAAGTGCAGTAAGCAAAAATTGCAAACTTTATTCATATTTTAAGCATATTTCATATACGTTTTTGCATATAGTTATTTTCCATAATGTTGATTTTTATTTGCCTTTTTTTGGACTTTGAATTATATGCATTTTACTGATTAGTTTTCTTTTGTTATATATTTGTTTTTTCATAGATTTTTTTCTATGTGATACCAGTACAGGATATAGTTTATCCAAATTCACTACAATATTTTCATTAACATTATCAAACAAGTATGTTTTTTTCTCAGTTAAGAATCATTATGAAACATTTAGCTCCTCACAAAGACATTAGAAAACTGTTAGTGTTGATGTCAAATGTGTGTGTATATATATATATATATATTAAATACAGCCTAATGCTATGCTAGTAGTGATAGATAAAATAGAACATCATATAACCTTACAAAACTAGCCAAAAAAATTTTGTTTACAAAAATTCTCTCACAATCATGATTTCATCTATTAACAAATAGAACTTCTCAAGTGAAATTCAACAAGATACAAATAATGTATATAGGTAGCAAACAAAATAATTTTCTTATAATTCGCTTTAAAATCCAATCACATTTAACATCAAAAAATAGCTTCAGATTCAGTAAGATTCATCATCAATGTTCCTTTGACTCAGCCTTTTATTTCATTTTTTAAATAAAAATAATCTCTGCACTTCCAAATAATATGTTATAATCTATATTCAATTAACTCCTTTATTAAGACTTAATTTATTTTGGTCTATATAAATTTTACAACAATTGCAAAGAATCTTATAAACTATAACCTGAATAGATTTACTTTCAATTGACTGTTTTGAACTATTTAATACTGAAGTTAAATCAATGTCTTTCTTCTAGGCAATTTATCAGAACACCCAATCAATGATTATTCTTATAAACCAATCTATAAATTGACGACTTGATTAGTAAAGCAGCAATCTCTTTATTCTCACTAATAATTAAATTTTTATTATTATCAGGCATTATAGATATTTTTATTAAATGTAATATTTCTAATAAATTCATGACTATAAACTAAATCAATATAATGAAAAGCAAATTGAATTTCTCTGGATGTAAGCATTATTTTCAAAATTATTAAGCATCTATTCCTATAACAATAATTCAATAAAGAAATTTATTTATGAATAAAAGGTTGATAATCCAGACGGCCTTATCATATTTCTTAAATTTTTTTGTCTAATAAAATGACAGCAAAATAAAATCAACTTTATCACCACTTAAATCTCTAAATTTTAATTTAACAAACCCAAAAACAAAAGTAACTCCCATCCCTTAGTAATAAAATTAATATTACAATAAAAAACATTCAATCTGTCAAAAAATCCTTCAATTTATTTTTCCTGAATAACAAACAAATAATCATCAACATACCTAACAAATAATTCTAAAAAAATAAAACAGAAAAATAATTAATAACATTACTCTTCCAAAAATCAAATGCAGATTACATTAAAGATGAAATAATATAATGAATAACCCACCTCTCTCTAATCTTATAAAACACATTATTGCATATAAAAAAATCAAAATCATCAATTTATAGATGGTTTTTAAAAATAATCATTTATTGCATGGTGTGAAAGTGGCATGGAATAAAGGCTTTGATTTAAATTCATTATTAAATAGTTTAAAACAATTAGTCAAACAATAGGAAATCTATTCCTAGTGTAGTTTATAAGATATTTGCAATTGTCATAAAATTTATATAGATCAACACAAATTACATCTTAATGAAAGAGTTAAACTTCATAAGAATGGAGTTAAAAATGAACAAAATAAAGGATATAATGTATTATTTGGCAATGCAGATGTTATCTTTTATGAAAAAAATGAATTACAAAGATGAGTAAAAACACTGATGATAAATCTTTTTCAGTCTAAAGCCATTGACCTCATTAATACATCTTCTGATGTTAAAGATGGTTAATTTTTAAAGTGAATTATAGAAAGGCTATTTTGTTTTCTATATATATATATAAAATTAAGAGCGTGCTAATAGCTCTAAACAAGCTTTTATTTTTTTCTTTTATTTATGATAAATGCTACTACAAGAGAAGGCATTCAAATCATTTTTATCTTGGATTGTCCCTATCCCCAGACCGGTTTCGACCTATGGGTCTCTTCAGTGAGGAGTTGGGATATTAGATCTAAAAAACCAACTTGAGAAGGTCTATTTGTTAATATATGAAATCATGAGGTCATGAGAGATTTTTAGTAAAATTTTGTTTTTTAGTTAGTTTTGTAATGTTTTATAATTATCTTTTTTATATATATCATATTCTTTTTCTGATGATTATTGCTTAACTAAAAGATGAATGTATTTGAAAAAATGTTCCATTATTTCTAATTTATTCAATTATCACATCACAATCTTCAATATGAATTACTTATGGAGACCCAAAGAAACATGCAAGGATAATTGAAGGTTAGTATTATTCAATATTTCACCATTCAGATTAAATATTCAAAAATTGTAATAGTCTTTATGTTTATTTTATAAAAACGTCCAATTTTTTCAAATGTTCTATATAAAAATGTAATAGTAATAATACCTTTTATTTAACAATTATTAATTTAAAAAAGTGTATTAATTCCCAATTAATATATGAATATATGAACCTATTATAAAGTTGAGAAACACATTGCTTTACTTAAATCTTTATTATTATTTTTATAATAGACATACAAAATTCTTAATAAATGAATATAATATAAATTTAACTGTTTCTGTGCAATAAATATGTTTAACTGGATACAAAATAGTTATAAATATATATTTTATCTTTAGTATTTGTGGGAGAGTTAAATATTGTTAATATTTAATGAGATATATTTTTGGTCTATTTCATAACTCTAATATTTTAATTAAAATAATTTAAATCATAAATGTTAAATAAATGTGTGATTATTTTAATTATTGATAATAAGTAACTATAATAAAAAGGGTTTGAAATAATTTAATTTTATCATATTATAGCAGTTTATATTTTAGCATAAGTGAAATATATTTTTTAAGGTTGTAAATTTTTTTATTGAAGATAAAGAAATAGTGTATAAGTATTACTTTATTATTTTTATTATTTCTTTGAGATTTTGATTGTCATATTAATATTAAATATTATGCATAATATTGTTATTAATTGTCATGATGTCCATGATCCCAAAATTTTATTTATGCCTTTATTTCATTTTGATGTTAATGCAAAATCTGTCAGTAATAAATGTTGCATTGGGTTTGGTGCATCTTTTCATTGTGTTACTCTTGTTTTAAGATTTTAATATAAAACTTTAAACATTCATATTATATACTTGCATGTTTATTACAGGCTGTAAGGTCATGATAACAGGTGAGAGAAGTAACTTCAAAATTGTTGTACATAAGCCATCTAGTTTACAATGTGGTCATGATTATCAACTTATACATTTTTGCATGTTAGAATATACTCTCAATGCCACATTCAATGCAATTTTTATTTATCCTGTTTATAATATATATATATATAAGATTTAAATATTAACATATTGCTACTCAAGATGGTGGAATATGCTGTTAGCTCCAAGAGAATATACATGTAAATTGAAAAATATGGGTGATTTATTTTGTAAATTATGTAAGGAAGGAATAGAAAATATTAGGCATTTGTTAATTAAATGTAAATGCTTGAAAACAGAAAGGGTACATATATAATGAAGTTATGGAAGAATAAATATGAAAAAAGTGATTATACAGAAAGTGAATTATTGGATTTTATGCTGGGTTTGGGAAAAGACAAGGGGGATTTAGATATAAAGGCTATAGAGTTGAAAAAGATTATGTTGTGGAAATGGGATGGAGCAAAATATGAAAAAATTTAGAGTGGGGAATGAAAAATAGAATGGCTAACAGGTTTATCTGGGCATAATTGCTGAGATATTCTTGACTTCGTTTAATGAGAAGCCACAGTACATCACATCACATAACATATCAAAGGATATTAATCTTCAATTTTACATAGGCATTTAAAATTTTTTTTGTCGTTTTATTCTAGTAGATTATATATATAATGCATCCCAAGTAACATTAAATTTGTAATTTATCAAATAATACAATAAATCAAATACTGGAATAACTATATAAAGTTATGTTCATTTTACACTTTATCATCTAATATGATTGTTTTTAGATATGTAAAAATAAAAAGAATTATATTAAAATAGGAAATTGACTATCAGTCATAGGCAACTTACAAAAAATATATAACAATTTAAAGCATATATGCTATGTTTAGTGGTTGTTTAATTTTTATGTTATACATTAATTTCTATGTTGAAGTTAAAGTGGATACATATATATCATTTTCTATTAGCTGAACAATCTAATAAAGTGAAAATGATGAAATATTTATTAATGGCATTTTATTCATTGGTCAATGCTAGAGATTAATATAAAAGTTGAAAATAATGCAATTTTTATTATACTACAAATATTTGACTTAAAATTCATCATTTGCATGGACTTTAAAATGAATAAATAATCCACTATCCTATGAAAGTTCAAAAACTTATTGGACTCACTAATCTTTATATACATCCAAAGTTGTCAATGCAAATGATCAGTTTTTTTTTTATCATTTTATATTGGTTGAGAAATCTAGTAATGTTGGAGTGCTAAATTTTTTATCAAGATTATTTAATTTATTGGTCAAGACAAGATATTATATAATAAAATATGTTCTATCTGAATAATTATCAATTGTTGTAATATATCTTTGATATAAAGCAATATTTGATACTTTTGCTGACCCAGGCTTTCAATACAATGTATCATTGCCAAAGCACAACTACAATGAATATTAACAAAATATGTAAGCATACTACAATGTTTATAAACATATACCATAGTCACTGATCATTTTACTTATTAGCATATTTGCATGTGTAATTTGACTGAGTGATTGTCTATATTACTAAATTAAATAACCCGTGTTTGTTTAGAGGAATGATAATTGTTTACATATTTTGATAGAATATATTGTATTACATATTATCTATGATATATACATATAATGTAGTAATATTAACTCACCCCACATGGTTAAGAAATCCAGTACTGCCCTCTGTGAACTAATATATAAATACATTAGAGTTCGTATTTCAAAATAGCCAGCTTAAAATGATGTCACTTTGAACTATATGCGATTAGATCTTAAATATTGAAATACAAACTAATTCAAACAAAGAATTTAAAATTTTAATAAGCAAACGATCTTAACTTCTGCTACAAACAAACATGTTTTACTATTATTATATAAAGTCAAACTAAACGTTAGTAATTTTAATCTTTAAACCACCTAACACTAATATATAGAAAATAATCATGTGGGGTGATTTAATATTTGTATATTTATTTCAGTATAGCATTATGTATTGGGATTATGTAATATAGTTCATATATACTTATATATAATTAGAATTTAAATCAACCAATATTTGAAAGAAACTAGCATATTATCTTTTATCAAGCCACTCTATATTCATATAAAAACGAACTCTATCAATATTTAAGCTCTTAGAGTTTTTAACCAGACTACCAAAATGACAATTAAAGCATATTTTTTAAACTCAACCAAAACATCAAAATAATTCCACTTTAGTTAGCTTAAATTGAATTATTAAAAGATGCCATTAAGTTTTACTCATTTTAATAGTTGAAAACAATATTAATGTAATAAATTGTTTTGTATGATTTGGTATACTGGTAGAATGACTGACATTGGAGTTCAAGGTTCATGACTAACATCTCAGCTCATTGTTTTGTGTGTTTGAACTTGTTATGAATTTCTGAACAATAAACCATTAGTTAAATAATAATAAATTTAAAATTATTTCTAACAAGAGTGAATTGCTAATTTGTAATTATTACACTGTTAATATTTAAAATTGCCAAACCAGGTTTTCAATGGCAGTGCATTTTTTTCAAAGGTAAACTAAAAATTATTATGTCAAATCTCATTATAAATTAAAAATATTAGTTCTTCCTGAGCAGATGCTATTAGTTTTTATATTAATGGCATATTTTGGACTAGTTTTCTGCTGATCCTTTTTTATTTCGTTTTTCATTACTGTTCTCCAAACAAATAATTTTAGAATCAATATAATAATAAAAAAAAAAAGATTAATTTTCAAGCTAAAAAAAACAACAACAATAGTTTTTATAATATTGTTTTTAACGACATTTTACTTGTAATTTTATTTGTTTATCTATAGCGGGGGTGGCCAACAAGTCGATCGCAAAGCCAATTTTGGTCGATCGTGAGGCCAATCTGGCAAGAACTGTCTGGTATCGAGTGAAACAAATTAAGTCAAGATTTTTAAGTTTTTTTTTGTTATTTTTGTTTCTGTTCTAAATTTTTTTTTAATTCTAGATAGGTGAAGTCCACTAAGTTGTATCATTATTGAAAATAATATTTTAAATCTTGACTTAATGTAGCTAATTTGAATTAATAAATATTGTTAATAATTACTCATGTTGCTTTAATTCTCATGGACATGAGATTTTTGGCCTGTTAAATAATTGTTATTTTTTACTAGGTAGTTATATAAAAATAGTATGTATTTCACACGACCCTCCACTTAGACTATGCCTATGACAACAAGTTGATCGCAACACATTTTTAAAATAAAATATAGATCCTATAAACATAAAAGTTGGCCACCCCTGATCTATAGTATCTAACCTGAGAATCTTCATAATCCAAACAATATACATTATTCTCAAATTTTTTTTTAGAATTATTAATTAATAGTTATGGATATTAGAAATCCTATATTAATCTCTATTTATATTAATCTCTATTTATAAGATAATTTATTTTTTTATGGAAATTAACTATATAGTGCATTTTAATCCATGGTTTCTTAAAAGGTAGATTATTTTTATGTTTAAATGTATTATTTCTTCTATTAGTATCAAGTATATTTTTAAAATAATTAATTCTGAAAGGATCATTTTAGTTTACTGCAAGAGTTCCCAAAGTGGTCGATATCGATCCCCTGGAGTTGATTTGGACTTTCTAGGGGGTCAATAGTCTCAATAAAAAAAATTGGGGGCACTGACAGCAAAAATATATCCCTTTATTATTGCTATTTATTTGTTACTTCAAAATATCTATGATTCCAATAGGTACCTAATTAAGAAATAAAATAATTCAAAAAACTACTTTTTTGATAAAAACACATTACATCCCAAACTTGTGACCAAAAAGGTAAAATGTGTCATTAAATGAATCACACACAAGAATGCATGAAAATGCATGTAGCACAAACATTACTGGGAATTGGCTTATCAAATGTATCAAAGCAAGTGTGGACATGAAAAACCATTGCAAATTCATGCTTGTGGTAGGATGATATAATATTCAATATTAGCAGAATCTACCAGTCTTATATGGTCGTGCTTCCATAAAATACTTTAAATTGGTTCATTTGATGTGACATATACTTATTTGTGATTTGAACTTTGAATATTATTATTTATTGAGGAGAAGACCTACAAAAAAGAAAATCAAAGGACAGAGTTTATTTATTCGAGTTTGAACAAAAATCTTCTGGTTCAGGTAAGTACATACTTTTTTTTTATCACAGGGTCTGTCAAAATTTCTTGTTAATAAAAGTTTTTATTTTTTATGATAATAATATGACTGAACCAAAAAAGAAATGCAGAGTGTATAGCTTGGACTATTTGAAACTAGGATTTGCTCCATCATTATCAAACAAACATTTACCAATGTGGCTCATATGCAAAAAGTCTTTCTACGACACCATCAAAATTAGCATATTAATGAACAAAATTCAATCTGAAAAAAAAAGATCAGTCATACTTTCTATCACTTAAAGATAAAATTCTGAAGATAACTATGATAGATAATGTTTATTTTATCACTGAAGCAAAATAATGATGAATTAAGGGCATTGTATAGCATATCCCTATTCATTGCAAAGTCTGGAGAGCCACACACCATAGGGGAGAAACTAATTTTACCAGCCTTCATGGAGGTATTGAACACTGTATTTCACAAAGGTTCCCCTTGAGCAATAACATGGTTCAAAGATGTAACAATGAAATGAGTCAAAACATGGAATACTGATTGAGTAATCATTTGCAAAAACATTTTTTCCCTCCAATTGGATGTCAACATTACCTGGTAATGAAACATTGTTGCTAGTGTATGTTCACTATATTCAAAGTCAGGAAATGCATGAAGAGTTGCTTTTTGCTAAAACTTTAGAAACTTACACCAGAGACAAATTGATTTTTAATTTATTGTAACTATTTTTCAGGGAAAAAGGAATTCCATTGACAATTATAATATATGTTGTGATAGATGGAGCACCAGCTATGGTTGATTATTATTGTCGTTTCAAAAGTTGCCTGAAACAGCATGTGTCTGAAGTACTTGCAGTTCACTGTGAAATCCATAGACAACATTTAGTAGCCAAGAATCTTGGCAACAAATTATAACAATTGCTTCACTTTGTTATAATAGCTGTGAACAAAATTGGAAGCAACACTTTGAACACTAAACTATTCACTCAATTATGTGAGAAAAGTTAACAAAAATTTCTTTCAATTGGTTTTTCATACCAAAGTCCACTGGCTTTCAAAAGATTTATGTTTGGAAAGATTTTTGTTATACTTTTTCAATCTTTTAAAGCTTTTGGAAGACAAGGATTCCAGTTTGAAAGAAAATTTACTTAAGAATAAAACAGATATTGCTTATTTCACCAACTTATTTGAAAAATTTAATGATGTCAATTTACAACTGCAAGGAGTCAAATTTGAATCCTATCAAAGCAAATTTGGTCTTATTGCCTTTTATTACCAAATTAATGTTTTTAAGCAAAATATTGCAAGATCTGAGCTTTCCCAGTAACAAACTTTTTTATGATAAAAACAATCCAAGAAGAAAACATTTTGCTACACATCAACCACTTGGAGGCTCTTCATCTAGATTTCAAAATTAGGTTTGAAGATATTCTATCATTGAAAATACCAGACTGGATAATAAACCCATACACTAGTAGTACAGAACCAACTATAATTTTGCAAGATAAGCTGATAACTATCAGCATGAATGAGGATCTCAAGGAACAATTCAAACAGGATTATTAAAATTTTTGACTGCAACAAGATATTCCATGTATGTATCCTGTTCTAGGAAATAATGCATACTCAAAATATTGTTTTGTAAATAAATTTTATATATTTGTCAATTCATTAATAGCATGATGTTTAACATATATATATATTATTTCTTATAGTCATTTTTCAATAAATTATATGACTATAATGTCAAAAAATTATAAACGTAATCATTCGATAAATTATAAATAAATTGAAATAATAGACAACTCATTGATCAGTGTTAGATAATTGGAAAGTTTAATATATATATAGATGTGTATATAAGGATTGACTGGTTTTAAATCATATGTACACATATAAATGTATTGATAGTAGAAGACATGAATTATTTATTTATTTGGTTATATATACTAGTTATAAGGTAATAAAAGATAAATAAGGGCATATATAATTGATGTATATATATAATGTGTGTGTAAATTAAAAAAACCACTAAACATCACATGATCACCATTTCTAATGCTAGCACATAACTGTTTTTAAACAGACAAAACTCTTCATACAGTAATGCCACCCTGTGCCAACCAGAGTAATAACAATTATGTGCTACCATAAGAGATGGTGATCATGTGATGTTTAGTGATTTAACACCAATCCTGCCTAATAGGATAGTGGTGTCTATGATTGTTAAAGAGGCAAAAACACCTGAATTTATGGGTGCTGAACTGAGTTCAGACTCATATGACTATATAAAGTATTGAGCTTAGATTGAAAATATTATTGTGTTTTCAATTTCATTCTCATAGTTTTGTAGTTAAGTAGAGATAAAAGGTGGCTGCTGGAGGGTTGCATTAGATCCTAAGATCTTGCATTAGATCCTAAGATCTAGGTGGGTGCAATGCTTTCAGATTCAAGGCTCTTCACTAATAAAGACCACAAGCCAGAAACTAGTCTGGGGATATTGGATGAGTAGGCACTAGATGGGGATTTTATGCACAAGCCTTCTGGAATCCATTGATTATTCTGGTTGGCACAAGGTGGCATTACTGTATGGAGAGTGTTGCCTGATTAAATTAAAAGAAAAAATGCTATTTAAAATTTTTTTTTCATGAGTTTATTTCTAGCAATGACCACTAGAGAATATATAAAGCTATATAAAATTTCTAGTTACTAAGCCAATAAACATTACATGACCACCCACCCCCTTATGCTTGTGTATAACTGTTGTTGACACATGCAAAACTCACTATATATATTGCCACACACAGTTACACAATCAATTTTAAAATAGCATCTTGAGAAGGTTCATATTAGATCGAAAATCAATTAAATGATATTAAATTAAGTTCTATATCAACAAGTTGTCTAATATTTTGATTTATTTATAAGTTATTAAAATTGATTAATAGTTTATATTTATCATCATTAAGAGACTAATGTTAGTGTTGAGATTTATATTTTGATATCTTAAAAAATAAAGGTATTTCATCAAACGCTACATAGTGAATGAAGGTAGTCGGACATTCCACACAGATGAATGTATCTTATATATCGAAATTGAGATAGAGGCTGCATTGACAAAAACAAATAAATTTTAATATATATATATATTAAAAAATAAAAAGCCTTTAAATAGCTCATAGCAAAACAAAAATATCACTAACACACCTACAAAAGAAAATTGTTGCCATATGGCTATTATGCTAAATTCTGATGGGTGAGAGTTTAAAAACTTTCAATCTTTATTTTACTCTTTAACTAATAATATCTAGACACCCATTTATAGCTCAAATTTGTATATCTAACTAGTGTATTTGGAGACTGAATTTTTTTTATTCTTACCCAGTTTAGCAGGAAAATGAGTACTATTGTTGTCATGAGGCCCTACAAGTATATATATAGTATTGGAAATATTCTAATTTAATGCTATAAAAAATCATTTCAGCATGTAATTATTTTAGCAAGTATCTCAAGTATATGATTATGGAAAAGCTGTAACTTAAAAAAAAAAAAAATTCTTATTAGTTTTGAAGAAATTACATTTCAAAGCTTGCTGAATATTATTCACCAAGCATGTAATTACAAATTAATATCATTTTTTATAACATTTTATACTAATATCATCCTGGAGTAAGATATACTGTGCATATGAAAGATATAATGATTTTTTTTTCTTCTTAATTTTACCTGTTTATATAAGAAACGCATTCAACTCATTTCTGGGTTATTTACTTGAATAATCCATTTTTAATGCATGCTGAATGAATTTATTATTTTCCAATTTATTCCTTCTTCTGCAGTCCTAAGCCTATGTCTATTGAAGTTTCTCTCAGTTTAAAGTTCACCATTTCTAATTTCCAACGCTTTAACTAATGCGTTTTCCAGCTGGACTCTTTTTAATCAATCTTTGATCAATTCAGTTCAGTTTTAATCATTTCTAAATGGGATAACTTTAACTAGTGATTTAAATTGTTACAGTTCATCTAACATCAATTATTTTAGCATATTTATTCTTTCTTTTCTCCTTTTTGTTTTGTTACTTTTTAACTCAAAGGTTACTAACTTGCGGAGCTTGAATTAAATTATATTATATTAAAAACAAGATTTGCTCAGGTTTAGAAAGATTTTATTTATTAGAATTTTTATATATATATTTAAATCAACTTCTAATATATGATTTACATCTTAAAATGCATAATAATGATAAGTATTAAAAATAAATTATATTTTAACTTATAGAAAACCTTCATCCCCACCTCATTTTTTAAAATGTAACAAAAATCAATACGTACTACTTTAAATAATATAAAACCTCTTTTCTTTCTTTCTTTTTTTTAGAATTTAATAATATAATTCATAATCTAAAATTATATAAACCTTTTCAAATATTATTATTATTAAAATATTGTAAATATTATGTTTATTTGTATTTCATATTTTTCTTTTCCTATTTAAGTGAGCCTCATTAGACTGAGCTTTCTGCCTTGCCTGCTATCTGGGATTCGAATTCGGGTTGATTTGCTATCTTAATATATATCTGAGCACTTGTAGCATATATGTGTAGAGATGGTAATCTGGACCAACTGATGATTGCTGGTTTAGCATGAAATACGTATATTGGTGATTATTTATCTTTTCGACATATGTGTGTTCGGGTGTATCAGTGCTATGAGATGGTGTGGATAGTGGGTCATGTGAAAGTTTGTGCTCATACCCTGTCTATTACATATATAGACACAGGTATATATATATATATAAGCCTGTGTATTTCATCTATTAAATTTTTTACAAAATACTTAAGAGTTTTGTCTCAGATAACTGACTCATAGTAAACTAATGAATCATTCAAAACTGGTCAGTAAATGATTCTTTGGATGTTAATTTAATTATAGTACAAATAATTAATGAAAAAAGACTCAAATCCATATAAACCTGATGGATCTTGTTTTCTCTTTTACTATTAGTCTATGAGTCCCTGTTGAAAAGTCATTTCACTTGTAATGAGCAATGTATTAAAAAAAATGTTTTGTTTTTTGTTTGCTATTGCTTTTTTTCCCTTTTAAATGTTTAAAATATAATTTTACTTGTTCATAAATTTATTAAGTAGCTTATCCATTTATTTAATTTATTATTATAAAAATAAAATTTTTTATATGGATAGTGATTCTAAAGATGTTTGAATCTTCAATTGCTAGTTAGGTTGAACACAATATTTTATTTTGGTTGACTAAACCAGTGGTTTTCAACCTTTTTACACCTGCGTACTGACACAAATAAGAATAAGATTTCACAGACTGGCAGAAGTCTACAGATAAATTTTCTTAAAGATGTAAACTGCTTAGCCTAAGATGAGCATAATTATTATAACTGACCAAAACAACACACTAATTACTGAGTATTGTAATGGTGTTGCTTACCTTCACTTGCTGAACACTCTTTCTCAAGTTGTGCAGTCATACTGCTACAGAAAACAGTACATTATCATTAATGTGCTTGCATTGCTATGTTTATTATTTCATTGTTAAAACATGCTAGAATAAAATGTTATTCACATGAATGTTCAAAAATATCATAGCTATACATGATAATGATTATGATAAATGTAATATCTGTATTTAATGTTAAATATACAAGAAGAAGTTATATATATATATATGAAGTTTGTATAATAAAAAACTTTTTTTAAAAAAATTTTGAATTTTTTTAGAAATATAATAAAAATTTATTTCTACCCCCCATAAATATCTGTGATAACTAGAAAAACAAATTAATTTATGTATGATTGATTAGATTTTGTTTTTGTTCTGTTTCTTTTTTTTTAATTGGGTAAAAGTGAAATGAAAATTTCAAGCATTGGTGGATGAGAGGTCAGCCCAGCTGCCTTACAAGCAGTTGTCCTGGGTTAGCAAGTTCGCTTCCCAGCTGATGCTATGACACATGAAAAAAAAAATTAAAAATTGTTTATATTAATTAAAAGTTTAAAATATTATTTAATTATTACAAACTTTGGGACCATCAGAAAACTTCTGTGGCCTGGTGCCGGTCTGCGGACCAAGCGTTGAAGACCACTGGACTAAAATAACATTTATTTATTTTTTACTCAATAAAGTCTCAATTTTTAATCACTTGAATCCTAAATTTTAATTTTTGAAAATCTGTGCCGAATGTTTTATTTATAGTAGAAATATTTCATGAATATTATTAATGCCTAAAGTTGCTATAAGAAGATTATTATTTCTTAATATATATATCTAAATTTGAGAAACTTGAAAAAAAAAGCAAATTATCACAGACAACAATTGACTTTGTCATAGAATTTTTTGGCAAGTTATCCAAATATACATTCATGTATAAAAATAAGAATTCATATTTATTGTTACAACATTAATGTAATGTAGTTGACATTCTAATGATTTTAATGGGCCATAAATAAGTTTTTTGTTATAACAATACAACTTATGCTAGAGTATAAATGAAAATTTATTTCAAAGAAATCAGGAGCTAGAATTCTTTTAATTATCTATCATGTACATTTCAAAGTTATTTTATTTATGTATACTCATGTATGTAAATATATCTTGTTGTCTCTATATCGATGTGGAATTGTTATTTTCATTAAAAAAAAAAGCAACAATTTACATATACATATGTGTGTAATAATATTAAATAACATTAATTTAATTAAGGTGATCTACAGAATTTTTTATGATCTTTCAATTATAGCATTGTCTGATTAAAAAAAGTAACCAATCTCTGCTAGATATATGTTTCTGTTATAAGTAATATTGTCAACAATCTGGAAAAACAGGTGATATAGTTTTAAGTATAACAATGCAATTTCTGTTTAACATAATTTATAACAGTATTTGATAAAAACAATCATGTTTAATATTATTATTGTTTAGTCGGTACTTGGGTATTATTCCTGCAACCTAGGAAAGATAGGACAACTTTTTACATAAGCGATAAAGGCATAATGTTGCGAACATTAAATAAACCCTTGCAATTTGAGTTTTTTTCCTCATCAAAAAATGTGTTTTTGAACATGCACAAAACATGTTTTGAAATGTGTCAACTGAAACTATTATATAGGTGCTGCTTTGGACATTTTGGGTTTTTTTTTCTGATTCAAAAGTTTGTTGTTTGTACATTTTAAACTTACCATTTGTTATTATTGTGAATTTGGTTTAAAATTTTTAATTTCAACTGCATTATTTACTTCTGTGGTTTTTTTTTACAATTTCAACTTGGTTATTGACTGACTTCTGCATTTTTGAATCTTTGAATTAAAAGTTTATTATTTAATTGTAATTGAATGAAGACATTGACTTTGTTATTTGTTTATTCCAAAAATTAGATTCCCTGGCAAAATTACATTTAGAACATGTACTGGGCAATCACTTGTTCACAAATCTTTCAGAGGAGGAAGGATGGTGGGAGGGGGTACTACTGACAATCGCCATTTTGTGTGCAAGAATCATCTGCATAAGTGTATATTTCATAGAATATTTTTTCTTTTTTACTTTTATAAAAATATATTTATGTTGGCTTTTTTTTAAGGACCACATTTTTTTTTTTTTAAATTGATCGAATTAAGTTAGCATTAAAAGTTCATTTGTGTCCGTGTACAATTTGTAAAAGTATGTATATATCTCATATAATATTTTTCTTTGTTTTTGTAAAACTGTATTGAGTATTATTTCTGCAACCAAGAAAAGATAGGACTTATTTGTTTATTTGAAAAATTAGATTGTGTGGCAGTATTTTATTTAGAGCATGTACTTGTCAATCACTTGTTTGACAACTTTTTCAGAGAAGGAGGAAGGTGGAGGTGGGGAGGTTGCTACTGACTATCACCATTTTGTATGCAAGAATCATCTGCGTAAGTATATATTTCATAGAATATATTTACTTTTATAAAAATATATATTTATGTTGGCTTTTTTTTTTCCTCCTGCAAAACAGACCACATATTTTTTGTTGAAATTGATCAAATTAAGTAAGTGTCAAAAGTTAGCTTGCATCTGTGTAGAATTCATAAATACGTGTTTATCTCATGTAATATTTTTTGTCTTTGTAAAACTGTATTGAGTATTATTTCTGCAACCAAGGAAAAATAGGATGACTTTTCACATTTGTATCAAAGCATTGCTAACTTTCTAATGTTTTTCTAATGTTTGATGTTGCCAAAATAACATTAAAAAGTTAGCAGTGTATTGATACGAATGTGAAAAGTTCTCCTATCTTTCCTTGGTTGCAGGAATAATACCCAAGTACCATTTAGTCTTATCGAACATTTTCAAAAAATGTTGATCTGTATATCTCTTTATTCTATTCTTTGAAACAGAATAAAATATTTTTATCAAAGAATATAATATCAATAAATAAAATCATTTTATAGAAATGTTAAAATGTAGTTTTTGTTTTAATGAGAAAGTTCTGGAGAAAGCAAGCAGTAATTATATACAAATATTAATTATATATATATATTTTTCTTTATATATTAATCAATTACCACCATTCACTTCAATGAAAAATATTCATTTAGAGTCAAATGACACAGGAAAGAATAGTGGCACACCAATATTTCTTTCAAACATTTATTAAATCTACTAACTTGTATATATTAGTTTCTCATAATACATATATATTATAACATTTATAAAGTTATACTGAAATAAAATATAAAACTATTATTAATTCTCTTAATGGGTTAGTCTGAGTTTTTTTGTAATGTTCAGTATTCACCCCAATTTTTGCAAGCTTTAAATTGTAATATGCATATTTTTCTATATACATTATAACATAAAATTTTAATTTGAAAAAAATTCCATAGATGGCAAGAAAATAAAAAATTTGGCAAAGATAACAGGGATTTAGCTCCGCCTTCCAACTGCCTTGTCAAACAGTGCTTTTGTAGTCTGACATTTTTCTGATGTCACCATTTTCCCACATTGTTTACAGAAAATAGTTTGAATGACCAAAAATGTGTTTATTTACAATTTTATTACTATTGTAGAATCTTTTTATACAATAATTTGTACAATATTTATTAAAAATTAATAATAAGAATTATTAATAATTTATTTTGAACAAAAATAATTTATTTTTAAAAATAGAATATATTATCAGACAATGCAAATATATCCTGAAGCTGTTTACAAGTTTAATTTCCTATGTAATCAATCTAATTATAATAATGAGTATGAAATCATAATTTTGTAATAAATATTGAAAAACTTTAAACTTTTGCACAATTCAATAAATAAATAAATATTTCATTCAGATTTCTAAAAAAAAATTACAAGTAATGAAGTTTTGTTGATTTTAAAAAATCAAAATAATCTTTCTAGAAATGATGATGTAATAAATTTTTGTTTAGATTATGATCTTATTTTTTAAATATTTTTAAGAATAAAATCTAAATAGTAAGAATTTATATCAGTAGGAAACAAAAATGTTTATCAAATAAAATTACATTTATTTTCTGACATGTGATAATGATTTAATCATAAACTTAATATTGAATGTTTACAGTAACTGAGAACAAAGGAAATCAACAACTTGTAAGAGGGTTAAGTTTGTGAACGATGTAAAATTGAAAGAAAAGTAGAAACCAAACAATATAAACAATAGGAATAAAACTAAACAACCAACATTAGTAGTTCGATAAGAGCTGTTTTAATATCTTTGCATGTTTAATTTATCTCTTGCTTTTACACTATAGTGAATTCCTATCAGTATAAAATAAGAATTGATATTTATTTTATTTATGTTTAATTTGGAACTTTGTAAAACACAGATAGTATTAATGAAAAACATACTGACAGGTGATGTGACATTTGGTGTGTGTATATATGTATAGTAATTCTAATATTTTCATGGATAAATGATGACTTCATATTATAATTATTTTCGGGATATTCCATGTAGTAAAATAGCTAAATATCTGACATTTCAGTATAATAATAAGTACCTTCCTCAGAGCATCCTCTTTATCAAATCATAGGAATGCAAGTGAAATTTAAAATCATTATTTTAATCTTTTTATTTCAATTCATATTCAAATTCTATTAGTTGAGAAGTTTTAAAAATTAGTTTGTCTTCCAATAGCTTTTTCCAAATGTTAATTTTCTTTAATTCACACCTTTCATTTAAACTCTTGGGATTTTTAAAAATCTCTATAGCTTCTCTTAGTAATCTTTAGTCATATTGTTCAAATTTTACTAGAATATTTGTTTTATCAAAATTGATATCATGATTAATTAATTTTATATGAGAATAAATAGCTGATGAATTGGATTTTTTTCTGAATGCCAGAATGTGTCCTTCCTTTCTAATATTTATTCTATGATTAGTCTGTCCAATATATGAATGTGAACAGACACTATGCAGAATCTCATACACCATGACACTCCAAAGAAATTTTATCTTTAGGAATTGGAAATATTTCATCAATTTCTTTAAAGATAGTGTAAACTGTATGAATATTATTTTTTCTTAGAATGTTACCAATTTTATCAGTTACTCCTTTTATATATGGCAAAATTGTCTTAATTTCTGATGTATCAAAATTCTTTTTCTTTTTATATGAAAAAGCCATATTAATAATACTGTAACTAAAACCATTATCAAGAAGCATTTTATTAATAGCAGGATTGTTCTGGAGGAAATGGCTGTCATCAGAAAGTCTGTTTGTGCTATCTAACAACATCTTTGCCATTGAAAATAGTTGTGCAGGATGGTGATGAGAAGAAAAATGTATATTCCAGTGTGTGTTGGTTTTATATATATATAAAATTTTAACGATAAATGTAATATTACAGTTTAAATTCTTGTAGCAGTATAATAAACTATAATATTGCATTTACCGTTAAAATTTATATATATATTTTTATAACGGGTATTGTATTTTACATTTATTATATATATATCATGGGATAAAGAACCATCCTCCTTTCTTTCAATTAAAACATCTAAAAAGGGCAATTGGTTCCATAGTAAATTTGATATTGTTGTGAAAAGAGTTTAAAAAATTAAAAAAGTCATCAAAGGCATGCTTATCAATGAGCCACATGACAAAGGTATCATCGACATACCTCAGCCATATAGTTGGTTTTTTAACTGCTGAAGTAAAAATTTTATTTTCCAAATCTTCCATAAAAATAGAAGCTAATGTTGGAGAAATTGGTAAACCCATAGCTAGACCTGATGTTTGTTTATACTTCTGCCCATCAAATACAAAAAAATGTATTCAATAAGTAGTGTTCAATAAAAAGCACAATAAAATTAGGTAATTGATTTTTTTTTCGAGTTTGCAGGCATTGCTCTTATGCTAATATTTTTGATATTTTTCTGTATTGAGTATAATAAAATATTAAAAGTTATGGATATAGAATAAATTTTAAAGTGGATTTGAAATGTTAAAAATTAGTGTAAAAATAAAATGTGGTTTATTTTATTATTTTAAAATAAAGAATATTCTTTTAAACAAAAATGTTGATGTGGGAACCTACAAAAGCTTTCTAAATTTTCTGCTTTACAAGAAATGGTGTGAAGTATTGTAACACTTTGCCATCATGTCTTTTACTGTATAAAAGTCAAAAATTTTGTAAGAATTTTAAAATTAATATCATGTATTTTATGGAGTTAAAAAACCTTCCAGGATGCTTTTCGTAATTTTTCCAGAATTGTAGCTGAGTATGGAGCTGTAGACAAAGAAATGCTTTAAACTTTAACCTTAATTTTGCCAATCTATTCTTCTGTATTGAATACTGAAGAAATATTTGACATTTACCTGCTAACAAAAAGGAAAACTATTCATCTAAAGTGATTATCCCATAGAAATGTACATATATAAATTAATCTGTGAATCTACCTATTTTAAATGCTTAGAAGAAAATTACAATGGAAACTCTTTTAGGAAAACTTCCATGGAATGAACCAAAAAAAGCTAAAATATTATATTGCCAGAAGTCATTAAGATTTAATGATTAATGACCATGTTCCTACATTTAATATATATGTGAGCTCACAATGATGTTAAAATACATTAACTGAACTGTCTATAGCTATCCTCAAATAGTTATCGTAAGTTACAAAGATTTTTTTCTTCTCATATGTGATTGCCATATAATTTTCTTAATTGTAAATATGTAAATACATTTATTATTATTATCATCATCATCATCATATTTCTAATCCAAACCAAGCTGATTAATTATATGCCAATTTAATAAAAGTATAAGGTGAAGCGGGATAATGATCAGGAAATATAATTGAATGTGTATGGAAATTTGTTTTTATACATGTTCAATTTGATTGTTGCTCATGATTAGTATTGACTTGTCAATTAAAAATAATTTTGATGTAATCACTTCACCATGTACCCAGTCACTCTTTAGTTATCTTTAAATTCCCGTAGACAAAAATTAATTTACAAATATTGTACTTTTTTATTTTATGGTTAACTTGGTTATTACTAATTGTAAAATGGGTTATTACCATTACATTTGGAAGCCTATGTCTGGGATTATTTTGATTAAAACAAACAAGGATTGAATCCAGTTTAGTTTTAAAATATATAATTTCATTATTATTAAAATTCAGAAAATTACAAATGAGTCATTGAAATAGGAAAAATAAATACTTGGTCAGATGAGAAATATAATCATTTATTTTGTTATAAATAAAAATAAATCAATAAACTCATAGATGACTTAGACAAAAATAATGTTACAAATGGATAAAGATAATAATAATATTCTAAATAATAAAATGAGGCATTAAAATTAAAGTATGTTGGAATTCTACAAATGTTGCATAATGGAATGTAGAGTGAGCATTTTAGTTATTAAATAATTAAAAGAAATGTTACAGTATATATATACACCTGGGTCTCGTTTTACGCGATAGATAGGTTCCTCAGAAAACATGCACAAAAGAAATCGCGCAAAAATAGATGTAACTTACCTTGAAAAAGGGGGGATACAGACTGTGATTTTTCAAAAATCGCATAAAAGCAAAGCACCAACGTAAAATTACTTTAAAATTCGCGCACAAAAAAAATAAAGAAATAAAATATGACTAATAAAAAATTTCAAATTTGAAAAAAATTGATACAAGACAAACTTTTTTTAACTATAATATTTAATTTTATTCTAAACAATATATTTTTATGCATAATTTACAGTACAGTAATTGCCATTTTTTTATACATGTTTTAATTATTATCACTACTTGCCAATAAACAGGTTCGTTTGCAAACTGGTAAAAAATCAGATTCTTCACAAGAGGAAATACAACTAGCACCAACTTCACTCTCATGTTGTGTTAATGATTTTCTGGTGACAACATAATTAGTAATTAATCTTTGAGATGATGATTTTATTAATTGTTTATGAAGCTTGTGATATCCAGTCATACAACCATTTAGCTCTCATTGGAATTTAAGAGCATGTTCGTGATTAGTGTCATTAATAAGAAAATAATTAAAAATAAACTTGCGGACACTAAATGATTAATAATTGATTATGTTCTTTTTTAAAAAGCAAAAACAGAATGTGATTTAAAATGCAAAATTAACACGCACAATGTTTGAACAAATTTACATTATAATCTTGTAAAATTTAATGTGGGTATACATAAAATATGGAAATCATGATTTTAATTTCATTATTGATAAAATCTTACTATTATAAAGAACTGAAAATATTGAAATTACTAAGATGAAAGTCAAATTCCAATAATGTGCTATTATTTTCAATATGATGTAAGTGCGTGAAATTTATTATTTAAAGTAATAGCGCATTATTGGAGTTCGACTTCCGAAGAAACATGAATCGCGTAACTTCAAAATCGCGTTAAATAAATCCGCATAAAACGAGACTCAGGTGTATTTAAAGAAAATTTTTATACAAAAGTTTGACATGTGATTAGGAAGAAATAGAACAAAATTTGTATCACAAATCTGCACACAGATAAAAATTATATTGGAATGAGTCATAGTAAAGACTTTATTAGATTCAGGTATCCAGATATCAATAACATCTGAGGATGTATATGTACAAATTAATCAACCCTCAGATTTGGATTCTTTCTTTAAAAGCTATTCAGGTAATCATGGCTGATAAAAAAACTAAGGTAGCTTCAAATAAGCTTGGGTGCAGATGCAAATAGAAAAAAATCATTAATAATGTTTGGTTAATTCTGAGTTGTTTAATTCATGAAGTAATCTTAAGCTCTGATTTTACGCATCAGACAGGATGCATCCTGAATTATCAGAAGTGTAGCATTATAATTGATGAGGAAACTATTTATGCCTGAAAAACTATATAAATCTGCTGAAATATGTTTTATTTGAAGTGATAATCTGTGGTCAGTTATACAGTTGGTATTAAAGGAATCCTCCTTTGATCAACTCTGAGTATTTAGAGCAGTTTGGGGAATTATTTCCAAGAATATAGATCAGTGTTCTCCAATATGCCAGGAATAATAAAAGGATAGAAACATCAAATTAGGATTAGTAATGATCAACCATATTGTGCTCATTATTATCCCATTCCACATCTATATAAAACAGAAGAAGGAAAACAGCTGACACAAATGCTAAAATGGGGTGTAATATCTAAATGGTCTTCTCAATTCAGTAATCCTTTTGTGGTAGATAAGAAAATTGATCTAACCATCTGTAGTTAGATGCTCATCTACTGAATAAGGTTATTGTGCTAAACCACAATGTGCCACCACCTATTTATAGGGTATTAATCATGTTTACAAATAAAATGATGAGATTTTGACTTCTAATTATTGGAAGATAATATTACATCCTGCAGACTTGTAGTATACAGTTTTTTGATATAATTAATATTCTAATGATAAGAATAGAATGTCATTTGGCCTTAAAAATAGTGGTGCAGGATTGTTACAATGTTTCAAACAGCTATTGGTGATGTATGTTGATGGCACTGTCATTGCTTCAGAAAATATGGTAGAGCATATAAACCACTTGAAATTATTTTTCCATGAATATGAAAAAAAAGAGAATATTAGGATTAACACATAGCTACTAAGGAAATTAAATGTTCAGGCCATATAATTGAAGAAGAGGACATTAGACTGATTTGATTATGAAAAGGTTCATGCAGTTCAACAATTTCCTATTCACAAAACAAAAAAAAAATCATGTTAGATTATTCCTAGGACTATGTAAATTTTATATTAAGTTCTACTATAATTGAAATGGAGCTCTTGTTACAGCTTTTAAAAAAGAATGTTCCTTGGAAATGGCCTGCTCATAATGATGAGAGATTTCAGGTTGTAAAAGATAAATTTCTTGATAAAATTGTATTCTCATATCCTGACTTTGATAAACCCTTTTATGTACAGACCAATAGCAGTGACTATGGGCTGGGAGTTACATTCTTTTAAATCCAAGAGTATAACCAGAAGAGGATATTATATTTTATTCGCTGACTAGTCGAATGGCCCAAAATTAATTATACTTTAACAGAGAAAAAATGCACTTGCTATACTATGGGCTTTTCAAAAATTTTACCAGTTTTTATTGGGATTGAAATAGTGATTACTGATCATAGAAGTATGAAATTTTTGAATCATAATTAACTGATTAATAGTCCATTAATCTGATGGAATTTATTTCTGCAGGAGTTTACCCTACTCAATTCATTATTTAAGTGTGGAAAAATATAGTAGCTGATATCTTGAACCAGCAACCAATTCCTCCTAATCAAAAACACTTATGTACTAGTAATATGTATATAGCATTCTTAGGGATACTATTGATCAACTGGTAAAAGATAATTCACAAAATTTGGCAAACAAACAAAAGGATGATGCAGATTGTTCTCAAATAATGAAATATATTAATGGTCAAACAGGTAATGATGTAGGTCAGATAATTTGTGGTAGAATGATAGGGAAAATATGAGTTGATAAGGGGTATTCTTCAGTATAAAAATATTAATCCTAATCAGTGGTGTATTGTTGCATATGGTGCTATGCAGAATTGGTTAATTAGATATACACACTGCATATATGGTCACATCAGTGCCAAAAAAGTAGAAAAGCTATTAAAGAACTGGTTTTATTAGTGAAAAATGTACCATAGAGTTTTGTCTGTACTGGAAAAATGTGACATGTGTCAGAGAGTGAAGCCATTAAATAGATCACATATAGGGCCTTCAAACCCTAAAATTTGCCATAATCCCAATAAAAACATGGGCATTGACTTCTATGGTTCAATATCTTTATTTTGTGAAATGAAATATTTATTTGTAGGGTATGATATATTTTCCAAGTTTACAGTAGCATACCAAGTGTCTCAAGAAAGTGCTAAACACACTATACATGAGTTAGAAACCCAGCACTTGAATGCTGTGAGAACACCTGAAGTCATGCTCATGGATTGTGGCACTTGATTTATATCAGTTGAATGACAGAAGTGTGTAAAACAAAAGGGAATCAAATATTTCTGACTTCAATTCAAAACCCTCAATGAAATCCAAATGAGTGGATAATGTGAGAACTGGCACAATTATTTATAGTTTATGCTAATACCAATCACCATAGCTGGTTTAGGCAAATAAATAAAGTGGTTAATTTCATCAATTGGACAGCTAATGCATCTAGTGGATTTTAACTCATTCATATGCATTAAGGCAGATCTATGCATGTTGCTTTAAGACCCAACTACCTGTTATACCAGATTGGAATAAAAAAAATGGATGAAATCACAAAAGATCAGAAGACCAGGAAATAATGTTTTTCATGTGGATAATAAGTGATGATTCAAGTTAGTCTTATAATCCACCCAGAAAAAAATATAAAAAATTTCAAAAGATTTATGAGAGCTCTTATTTGTCAATTTAACAACAAAATATTTGCAGTAGCTTAGAGAAATGGGGAAGGGAATATACAACTCATATTCTTCAAAGTTTTTTGTCAGAAAAAAGGTAGACACTATTGAGCATTAAAAAGAAGAGATTTTTTAAAAAAATACTTATACCCTTCAAATACTGAAATGATAGTTAAAAGTCATGGCAAATGAACTAGGCTTCATAATGATGTTCCATTTAATAGTGGAAGATTGTTAAAGAAAAAATATAGAAATATTGTCTTGATACTTTTAAATGATAGTTAGAAGTTTCAAAATTATTGGGTCATATTTAAATCAGGCTAATATATACAAGTTTTATACTCTATACTCTAACAATATCACTAAATGAATAGTTAAAAAACATCAGAGTTTAGAATTAAATGAAATGACACGATTCTTTGCATTGTTCATTAAACATTTAAAGGAAAACACTATGTAGTTTGAAACCAAAATTAATTTTATGACTTTATTGAAATTTGATCATGTTGCTTTCTGTATGGATGATGAATGGAGAGTATTTCATTGTTTTGAGATTGTCATGTTTTATTGATACCTCTGAGTTTTTATATCAGCACTGTTTCCAACAATATTATTTTTATATTTATCAGCTTTTAAGTCTCAAAAGAGATCTAGGCATAGTCTTAAATTTGTGAGCCTCAAAGTCTCATAATGGAGCTAGACATAGTTTGATATTTATCAGCATCTAAGTCTTGTAATAGAACAAGTCTTTATTTAAATACATGATTTATTATATGATTTGCTATTATTATATTTGTGCCAAGTTAGCTCTCCAGTATTTATATTGCATGATACACTCACTGTCAATGGGTTATTTTCTTGTTCATCTTAACATTGCAGGCACATGGTCAGGTCAAATAAATAATTTTAATTGAATTAATAAAACAGTTCTTTCTATAAATACCAATGTAATGAATTTTTAAGGATGATATTATTTGTTATGTTCGTACCATTGTAAGTCCATTTCAAAAGAAGTCCAGCTAAGCAGGACATTATTGTAAAATTGAAAGAAATTGTCCTTTTATGTGAAAATAAAATCGAACAATATTTATGACTAAATTGACTCTATTTTATTCCTAAATGGAGAAGGGGCAAATGTAAATCTCATATCTGAGTTTACAGGCATTGCTTTTAGGCTGATATTTTTGATATTTTTCTTTATTATGTATAACAAAATTTTAAAAGTTATGGATATAGAAAAGATTTTAAAGTGGTTTTGAAGTGTTAGAAATAAGTGTAAAAATAAAATATGTTATTATTTTATTCTTTTAAAATAAAAAAATTTTTTTAAAAAAAAATGTTGATATGGAAACTAACAGAAGCTTTCTAAATCATCTGCTTTCCAAGAAATGATGGGAAGAATTGTAATACTTCACCATCATATCTTTTACTTTATAGAAGTCAAAAACATTGTAAGGATTTTAAAGTTAATATCATGTATCTTATGGAGTAGAAAATCCTCAGGATGCTTTCTCTTATCTTTCCAGGGCTGTACTTCAGTATGGGGCTGTAGACAAAAAATGCTTTAAAATTTAACCTTGATTTTGTCAAACTATTCAACATTATTGAATGCTAAAAAAACATTTGACATTTACTTGCTAAAAAAAGGAACACTCTCTAAAGTAATTATCTCATAGAAATATACTTCTATAAATTAATTTGTAAATCTATCTATTTTAAAAGTTCAGAAAAAAATTGCCTTGGAAACTCTTCTAGCAAGACTGTTATGGAATGAATATTGGCTTTCTTAATATAAGCTGAGCTTTGATTGTATATATGTGTGGAGATGATAATCTGGACCAAATGCCAAGCGCTGTTTTAGCATAAAATATGTACATTGGTGATTATTTATCTTTTCAACATATGTATGATCAAGTGTATCAGCAGTATGAGATAGCATGGATGGTTGAGGGTCATATGAATGTCTGAGTTAAAAACCCCTATATATTACATATAGAAGTACAGGTATGAAAAAAGCTGTACTGTAGAAAAAATTCATGTTTTAATATTGTTTTCTAAATGTGATTGCTTTAAGTGATATCTGAATTAAAGTATCTTACCAGGCTATTATTTTTTTTAAAAATAATATCTTAATATATATTTAAACAAATCTTGATAGATAATAGCTCTAACCACAATATATAGAGAACACATGTTATTCTATCATCTTAACAGATAAAAATATTGATTAATTACCCTGAAATATATATATATAAATTAGTTTTTGTGTTAAATCATGTGTTATAACACATGATTTAATAAAAAAACTATTTTATATAATATGACTATGAAAGCATAACATATATATATATATAAATAATAAATAGATTTCAGGATCTTTATTGGTTATCTGTAGTGATACCAAATATCCAAGTAAATATAACAACCAGTTATATTAGTGATGGTAAATTGAATATTATATTAAAACAGGAATATTATGCCCTATAATAATTTTATAAATGTGTATATTCAAGGTATTTAACAACAAAATATTACATGATCAGCTAGAAGGTAACATTAGATTTCAAGATCTAGGTCCAGTGCTCTAAGATCCAAGGCTCCTTGTAGATGAACACTAGGAATTAATCTGCAGATATGCAAACTTTCTTGCATCCATTGATTACTTTGGTTTGCACTGGATGACACTACTGTATGGAGAGTTTTTTTCTATATTCTAATGTATATAGTATAATCAGATAGTTTGTTGCTTCAGGGTTTATAAGAAGTTAAAACATGAAAATGACAATGCTAGAGTGTTATAATGGAACCAAAAGACCAGTAACCATCATTCTACCATTACATTAATTTAGATAGGAATTTCAGAGATTTAAACCATATCCAATAGCAGCTACCACAATATCACTGTGAATAACCTTAAGAAATAAATGTCTAATTATTCTTATCTGAAGAGTAAAGAAAGCAGCAAAAATTGGTTAACTGAAAAAAACCATAAATAAATTGAGTATAGGAATTTTTTTAAGACTCAGTGCATTGAGTCATCAGATTAGAATTAAATCCTATCTTTTTTAATACCAAAGGTAGATTTATTTATATATTTGTTTTTAATTAGCAGATTGACATCCATTTGATAATAATTATCCTCTAGCTAACAAAATTAGATGCTCATTTATGTCAACCTGGGTTAGATGAATGTTAACTACTAAAAGAAAAATTTAAAGCTTGCTTGTGATCGAAAATATATTCAAGATTGATGTGGTCTGGACTCAGATCTCATGCTACTACATTTGTTTCCATAATTATTACATTCCTACACTTAATTTCTCCGACCAATTATTTTAATACTTAAAACAGTATATGATCCTTTACTTGAAATATTTTTAGTATAATTTAAATCACTAATTATAAAAATATTCTTTTCAAAACTGTTAGTTTAAATAATATCCAGCAGGGAGTAGAAACGTGACCTTATATTATATCAGTGGTTCTAATCTTCTTTTTTTAAAAAAAATGTATAAAGTGACAATTTTTCTCTGTTTGGTCTAAGCTTGTTAAATCTTATTGACAATGTAAAGATAATCTTCTCAGTTGTAAAAACCATTTGATCCTGGCAAATCAAAATTTACTTTTCTCAGCACGAATAAACTTTAATTTTCTTTTTTTGATTTTTAGTTTTCAGAAAAAAAAATCTATATTGAAATATATTTCTATTTTTTTATAAATATGTAAAACAACCTTTATCTATTATAGTTGAAAGTCTTTCAAATAGTACATGTGGTGAAGACAGTATGTATAAATCTTTTCTGTCACTAAGTGGAAACAGTTTCAGTATTTTTTCACCTTTGATCTATTTTCTAGTTAAGAATATCTAGATACTAATTTACTGACTATTTACTGTCTACAGATGAGCAATTTCAAGATTAGTTCTAAGACTTCTGATAAAATTTTCATGTTTTCTGTAAAGCTTGAACAAATAAAATATTATAATTATGTAAAAGACTAAATTGTTTTAAGATGGAAATAGTTACAAATTGACACGAATGAATTTAAATGTTATACATGGAAGAATTATTCCAATAACCCGCATGTTTTAGGGTAGTAAGAATAGTGAAGTCAACAACTAAATTCTTTAATTGCAATTCACTTTTGTCATTTGAATGACATATAACTCATGAGTAACGGATAATTCAATTCTTATTATTACCCTAGTTACTTTCGTTTATTTACAAACAGAAAATTTAACACTTACAGATCACTTTATATCAATATGTGTAATATTTTATAGCATTCACTTATCTTCATATTTAGAGTTCCATCCTAATATATAATATAATAAATTGTGCAATTAGTCTTTAAAGCAATATTGGTTGTATATGCTATTGTTTAATTATATTATCTGATTTCTTTTATACATTTTTAATTTTGAAAAAAAAAACTATAGCTGTGGTTTAGAAAATGTTAGACTTAAGACGGTGGCATATTAACATTAATGAATATGACTTATTACTTGATTATCTAAAAGTTATTTCACAGATAATTAAATTGTATTATTTAAAATATAAATAATGCTAAAAAGTTAATTATATCAATATGTTAATACATTGTACAGGCTTAAACCTGCATTTGTATATGTAATATCTGTGGGGTTTGAACTCAGACTTTCACACGACCCACCACTCTCAGTGCCATCTCATATTGCTGACCCACCTGATCACACACATGTTGAAATGATAAATAATCACCAATATACGTATTTCATGCTAAACCAGCAATCATCAGTTGGGCCAGATTACTATCCTCATGCATATATATATATATAATCAGTATATCAATATGCTAAAACACAATTATATTTATTTGTAGTAAACAATTTAATATTGCATTAAACTACCATCAAAAATTTAAAAAATAACATGAATCAAAATATTCATGGAACAGTAATTTTGGGATTCAAAATCAATACATTGTAATATTTAATGATATATATTTAGACCATATATAAATGTAATTTTCACTTTTATTGTTTAAAGGAGGATGCCTTGACAACAGATTATGATTGTTAAATGTGATTAATATTGGTATTAAGTGTTGACTGCTTTTTTATATAACTTTGCACAATATTAGCTTTATTACTTAAGCATTATATAGATGAAGTGCAGTTTTGAAAGTGGTAATTGACTATTTTTTAGTCTGCTTTCTAAACAGGTAATATTTGCTTTTTAATGAAGTTTATTTAAATTTTTTTGAATTAATAATTTCACCCTTTGTTATCAAGTTGCAATCTTTAGTATCGACATACACATATTAGACCATGCTTTACCAAAAAACTGAGATTGTTGGTTGTGATTGATATTGGAATTAAATGTAAGCTGCTTTCATGTATTTTCCAATATAATAATATATTTATAATTATATCAGGAAAATTTGAAAATATTTTTTTAATTTCTTAATATGTATAAATTCTTTAAAATGTTTGTTCTACCTCATGTGATTTGAATCAATCAAATGAAAATACCCGATTAAGGTAAATGATGCTAAGATGCAGTTTGCACTAAGAAAGCACATATTCAGCCCAGATAACAATCTTTATACAGATCTTCATCATTTGTTCAATATTTATCAATGTCAACTACAATTTGATCTAGAAGAGCAAATTTATTTTGTAGTTTTGATGTTGTCACCATTAGATAAATAGATTAATATTTATTTCTAATTGTTTGGCTATAGGCTATACATATAATTTCAACGCAAGATATAAACAGAAAAATTAATTAAAAGTTAATACATCACAATTCTATTATGCACAACTACATAGTATTCTTAATCCAACATGTTTAATAAAAAACAAAATATATATTTTTTAAATTAAGTTTGATCTGGACTAAAAACGAAATGATTACTTCTAATGTAAAAATGATTAGTAATAATCATCAATGTATTTATTTAAAATGAATGATCAAGCTTTAGTAAAATGAGATAATGAGAGTGGTAGTATCTGTATCTTAAAAAATCACAGATTGGACCCCAGTTGTCTTTTTCAGTGATCAAAGATGTTATAAACTCCCAAGTAATAAACCACTTGATAATTATTATTAATAAATAAATGCAGGTTATTTAGCATTTGTAAATTAAATTCTAATCTATAAAATCAATCAACCCATAGACATTCCAATATTGATAACAATCTCAACCTGTTGTCAAGGCAACCCCCTTTTACAAATAAAAGTGGAATCCCTTCTTTATTTATGGTGAAATATGTTTTTATAAATATTAAGGATTGCAACTTGACCACAGAGGTTGAAATTATTGATACAAAGAAATTTAAATAAATCTCCTTAAATAGATAAATATAACCTGTTCTGAATGCAGATTAATACATAGTCAATTACAACATTACAAACTAAAATTATAATTTTCAAATTGCATCCAATGTATTACTTAAATAATAAGTGAAATAATTTTTGAGGCTAAATGGGTTTATAAGTAATCATTAAAATCAGTCAACACTAATCCAATGCCAATATCACTAACAATCAACAATATCAATCTGTTGTAACTTCCTTTTAACCATAAAGGGGAAATACCATCTTTATTTATGGTCTAATATGTTTATATTGACAGTAAAGATTGCAACTTGACCATAGAGAATGAGATTATTAATACTTTATTATTGATAATTATTGATGGTATTGTTTAAATGTTGACTGCTTTCAATAAAGTTACATTTAAACATATAGCCTTGAAAAATATTAGCTCTATTATTTAAGTCATACAATGTAATAGTGCAGTTTGAAAGTTATAATGGCAGTTTGAAAGTTATAATTGACTATTTGTCAATCTGATGTCAGGACAGGTTATACTTACCTGTTTAATGTGGTTTATTTAAATTTCATTGTATCAATAATTTATGTCTCTGTGGTCAAATAGCAAACATATTGACTAAAAATAAGGTTGGTTTCTACCTTTATTGTTAATAGAAGTTTGCCTTTTTAACAGATTAAGATTGTTGATAGTTATTGATATTTGCATGAATTTTCATTTATAAACTTATCTAGCCTTGTTGGGCTGGAAATTTAGTCTCAAACTTATGGTTGGGTTCAATGTCTTTCAAGCCCTATTTAAACAGTCAATTCATTAAAATTTTAAATTTTGATTAATATTAACTAAAATCTGTGATTAATATTAGTAGTATAGTCTCATGATTGTCAGGTTAGGGACTTACAGTAGATAAATTTAAATGAATAAATCTCTTGAAAATTATAAAGAATTGAGCCATTCAGCATATGTATTAGCTCTCTGCCAGATTATGTGTGACTTTTTACATATGATCTGCCAGCCAAATTAATTTCAATAGTGTTAAAGTAATAATTAGTATTATTATTAAATTAAAATGATAAAAGTGTTTAGTATTTTATTATTAAACAATAATTATCAATAGACTTAAAATTATAATTATTTTTTAATATTATAATTAATTATTAAACATTTTTATTATAATCTATAAAAATGAATGGTTTATTTAGTTGCCATTTATTTTTACATAGAGAGAGTTATTAGATTTATGTAAATATATTCACATATTATAATTTAATTGGTCTATTATTGTTACAATCAGCCCCTTAGCCAAAAGTTAATAAATAGGTCTGCATAGAATTTTAAAGGGGAATTGGATGGGAATGGAGAATTGTATTGGATTGAATTGTGTGTGACAAAAAATAGTAAAGATTAATAGAGCTATATTTCTTTCTAGCTATTTTTCAGCATAAAAAAGAATACAAAGGACATTTTTTTATTACTGGATAACAAATACAAAATATTTGTTGTTCGTAACTTATAACAATGGAGTAGAAATTTTATTTGACCAACACTGATGAGGATAGACCACAACCTTCAGTGGATAATTAAAAAATGATTCATTGTAAAACTACTAGATATACTGAGAAAAAGCACACCAAAATAGAATTCAAGTTTAATCCAGTCCAGAAGTTTGTAAGCTTGAAATTTTATTATTTATAATACTTACATAATGCATTATAAAGATAGTTATAGTAAATTCAGAATGATAAGAAAAAAAGGAGAAAACCATTTGCATGTTTATATATGAAATAAGTTTAAAAAGTGAACTATGATAAAAAGATATTCATTTTCTTTTACTGCTAACTAAATTTATTAAACACTTAAGACATGTTTTTACTAAGATGAAATAGTATTTGAAATTAAAACTAGATGTCAATAATTTTTATTACTTTATAAAAAGCTACAAAATATGCGGGAACATAATTTAAGAAAAAAAAGTTGTCTTGTTGCATTTAATTTAGGAGCAACAATAGCCTATATCCACTAAACTAAACTTAACTACAAATAAATAACAAGGCAAAACTCTATATAGCAGTGACATCCTGTGTCAACCAGAGTAATCAATGGATGCCAGAAGGCTTGTGCATAAAATCCCTATCTAGTGCCTACCCATCCAATATCCCCAGACTAGTTTCTGGTTTGTGGCACTAGATAGGGATTTTATGCACAAGCCTTCTGGCAGCCATTGATTACTCTGGTTGGATCAGAGTGGCACTGCTGTATGGAGAGTTTTGCCTTGTTTAATAACAATTGTATGCTAGTATAAGAGATAGTGATCGTGTGATGTTTAGTGGTTTAATTACAAATAAATACTTTACAAATACTAAAAGTTCTCAAAGTAATTTTAGTAAAATTCTTAGTATAAAAATGTCTTTTGTATTGTAATGGCATATGCACCCCCCAGGGTCATAGGTTCGGGCCCCATATTGGGTGCCAATTATAATGGTCCAATGGAATGATAAATCATCTTATCATATCTGCACTACAGAGCACCACTAGGCATTTGAACCTAGAACATTTATAGAGTAGGCAGATACATGCTGTTAAAGATCCAACTTTTATTTATTTTAGACTGTTAGCCCATGCCACCAGCTCAGTGAGATGCAGAGATTTATAATAATGATATATATTATAAAAATATATTAATATTTTAAAAAAAAATAAGCCACTGCCAGTAATTAACACACAAACATTTATTTACACATATATAAGATTTAAAATTATTTTAGTATCACTTTTACTTAAAAATTTAACTTACATTTTTAACATTGATTTTAGATTTTTTTTTACATTTTAACTTTTATAAGTTTGCACAGATGAGTTTAATATTTTATTTAAGTATTGAGTATGAATAGACTACATAGATTGCATTTGAAAAGAAAATATTCTATCCCTTATTTAACCTTAGGCCAAAAGTTCGCACTTAAACCAACGCCAATCTATCTGATATATCAATGTATTTAATGCAGCATGAATACAACAGTACAAAATACCATACTGTCAGAAATGTACATCTGACCGGCATGGTTAGAAGACATTGACTCTCGTTCAGACAGGAATACTACATCTGCCTGATGAGAAGAGCAATAAAAAAAACTCCATAGGAAGGGACTGCGTCTTCCTTCTTACTATCCCATTCCATAAGCAAACAGGGGGTGTGTGGCATATGCCTCGATCCTGCACATAATGAATCTCATACTACATCTACTAATTACACCAATATATCCAATCCATTGACCTAATTTAACTACGAAACAAATAACTTAAGATTTACCCTCCCTTAAACTAACATAACTTTGCGAATCTATGCAACCATTCATGCCCGACTTAAATTTAACATTTATAAAAAGTTGTTTATACAAAAAAAATCATAATAAAATTTTAAAAGAACAAAAAAAAAAATGGAAATGATTTTAAAAAAGAAATACATCAAATAAAATTACTTATTAATAAATTAAGTTGGTCTGATAGGATTCTATTCTATAAAATAGGGAACAAGTTTTAGAATTTAAAGTTCTTATTCTTTTCATATACTGGAGTTTTAGAATTATAGTTAAAGCTTATTAGAGTTCATAAAGTTCTTACGGTTTAAAAACGTTCATCTTTATCAGTTGCTTGCAGTTTGGGATCCAGCATTAATTTCCCCATAGTATAAGAAAACGATTGGTCATTTCTCTTTCCTTCCTTTTTTTTCAAGCAAAACTGAAGGGATTGAAGAGTGCATCTTTTCAATCTCTTCTCCTGCAACTCATATAGCACACCTTTGCTGCCACATCTCTATCTTCTCTCCCAGCTCTTTCTTCACTAAAATTTATTTCCAAACTTTTTCTTTTTATATTAATTTTGCAGATTAACTCAGCATTACATCATGATGATGATGACTCTTTTGTTGAGGTCTGATTCCTAAGGGATTTCCTTTATTGGTCAATGCCCAAGGGCTAGCTTACATTTAACTAATTAAAACAATCATTTCCATTTTACAATAGCATTAATTAATTTATATACATTCTTGAAGATATAATTTTATCTTTAATTAAATCTTTTAAGTTCTTTTTTCTGAAAATTTAGTTTTAAAATACCTTTTTTCTTTCTTAATAAAGTTTTCTTTTAATATTTTTTTTCATCTGTGCGATTTTATATATATACGAGTTTAAGATAGAATTAATTTTCAATTTTTATGTCTTAAAAAAAGAAGTTTTTAAATGCGAACTTTTCAATGTCTCAATTTTAAAAAAATAAATAATGTAACGGTGAATGTGCCCGTTACAATATACTATCTTAAATTTTCATTGACATAAAACTGGATATGACCTTAAAACTGTGCCCAATAAGTGGAACTGACACATTCATTAAATGAAACAATAGCATTTGTCAATATTAAATTAAATTTTAACTTAATTTCCAATGTATAAATTACCATGTTAACATATTATAAACCTCAAATGTATAATATGCTATTTATTGAATAGATCAATCATGCCATAAAATAAAAGAAATTTTATGTATAATAATAATCAGAATCAGTGATCATTTTCAACATCTTAATATCTTGTAATTCAAAATATTAAAATGATAAGAGACTGCAATCATTTAATGATCCACCAATGCATCAGGATTACTAATTAAATTAATGAATACATATAAAATGTACCCATGACATAGGAAACCAATAAATATATGTTGGAAGGAATTTTTACAAATTTCTATAAAGAAAGTAAAAAGCCATAATAGTACCATGTAGAAAAGAAATTTTATGATTATTGCATATTAAAAGTTTGAAGGTGAAAGCTAATATTTGCATATAGTCTGCTTATTGTAGGCAATTTGCAACATTGATAAGGAAGTAATGAGTTGATAAACATAAAGTAATTTTAAAATGGTAAAGAACATTACAGAAGTTAAAAAACTTTGCAGATTTCAAATTGTTGTATTTAATTTTTTTTTCTTTTTGTTTCACAGAAGAAATATGAAGAATATTTATGTAATGATATTTTATTATTACTTTAACATGTACTATGTTATAATTATATGTATGTTAGTGTTATAGATTTGGAAACTGATTTACTCATAAAATAAAAATTATTAGTGTGGCCATAAGATTGTTCATGGAACTAAGGATACAGGTAATACTATTAAACATAAACATTATTTATATCTTAAAGATGATTATAAGTAAAAAGGTAAAGTTTCTCACAATAAATTATTAAACTTTGTTCTATTATTATAATTTTATCTTAATATTTTTCCATTGATAAAGTTACAATTTCTGAATGATAGTAGAAAGATAACATCCAATTATAATCAGTTTAGGAACAGTGAATATTATGTTGTATATTATAATATGTAATTAATTCCTGTTAATGATTATTATAGCTGTGGATCACTTTCAAATTGATAATTGTAATTTTCATGTATGAATTAATAAGATATTCCAAGAGTCTTAATGTTTACATTTACATGGTAGGTGTTATTAGTATGAGATTTGATTGTTGTAATGTTAAATGATTATGATGATACATGTGTAATATTTGTAATTTATCCATATATCCATGTTATATCATGTCAAGTGTACTTGTTCCCTTATCTTACATGAGTGCATAAATTATCATGGGTGAATCTTATATGATATCCATAGATCTTTGAGTGGATTAAGTCTATTTTCTCATAATGTATTTCATATAGTTACTTAAAAAAAGGATTGATCACCCTTTCCTTCTTCATGTCCCTAAAGATGCTCCAAAAGTGATACCAGGATTTCAGACCATTTGTAGTCATGACATGACCATGGTCAAGGTTGTTTGTTCATTTATTTGCCTTAGCTCAACCCCATTATACCTCTGGATATATTGTGTATTTCACTATAATTGATATTCTTCAACTTTTAGCAATTTGATACTGGTAGCCATGGAATTGTTCCTGAATAAGATAGTAATTAGAAATGTAAACAGTGCTTAACATTAAGCAAACAAGGATAAGAAATAATTATATTTTGTAAAGTATTATTTTATATTAGTTGATTATTGTCTAATATCTTATCTATTTGAGGTGATTTCAAGTATACAAGTAATTTTTGTTATTTACCATTGATAGCAAAGTATTTAGTGTTAGGAAAATACTATAATATGAAATTAATGATTGAAGTGTAGAACAATAGTAATATTGATTCTCAAAATAATATTGACCATCTAGCATCCTGAATAAATAAATAAAACAGGAAGTCAATAATTTTCTGCATTCTTAATATATCGTGGTATAAATTATTATGCTTTAGGAATATACCTATTATATTATCTTGCCTAATATTGAATATTGCTAGCTTGTTAATCATCAGATATGAATTTAGGATTATATTACATATAATTATTTTAAATAAATAAGTTTCACAAAACCATACTTAATAAATAAATAAAATATAAAAATATTGTAATAGATTAAAATAAATCTAATTAAAAGAATAAATGTAAATAAATCTTGTTCTGTGTAGTATCTGTCTATAATTGATCAAGAATGTATACTTTGTTTTGTTGTTGATAATGATTTATGAAATATATAAATAGTGTAAATAAAATTTTGTTTTCTGAAAATGTATTTAGTTGTCTGTAGCCTTATTGCTAAACACTACCATATTGTTATTGCTATCCACACATTATTGTTATTGTTACCAATATCATCATCACATAATATGATTGATTTTATTATACCCTAGCATATTAGAAATGATTTGCCAAGCTCTTATATTTAGAGTATACAAATTTTTGCTATTTATTAATCAAAATATTGTTAATATTATATACTTATGCTATTTTCAAATAATGTCTTAAAGGTTAAATATTTAGTTTTTGGAATAACCTTTGTATAAATTTTCAAATACCATCATTCACTGAACTTGATCATATTGTTCATTGTAGTAAAATCAAAATTAGTTTATAAATGGTTATTATATTTATCTTATTATTAGGGATTTATTGATTCATCATAAAATTTAAAGTTTACCTTTATTAATACGAGTGAAGTCCATTTCGTTTATGTATTATGAGTCATCTTTGTTTTCTATTTTTGGATAATAGTAAAATTCCTCTTACGATCCAAATATATCTTGTAAAAATAGTGGCATTTCAAATTATATAAACCCCAAGAAATTAAGTTATTGATTAATAATTTTTACTTTGATTTTATTATTAGTTTTCTTTTCTTAAGTTATTTCATAAATCTCTTATTTCCAATCTTATTGTTTATTTGATTCATTAGAATCTCAAAAATTTAAGCTTCCTTCTTTAGTTTTTAAAACTTAGAACCCATTCTTGTTAGTAGTTAAACTTTCTTCTTTAATTAGTCAAGCTTAGAACCCCTTGCCTTATTAAAGTAGTATCTTGCTTTTGTTTGGGATAACATCAGTTTAATAGTTCCAGATCCCATTCATCATCACCAACATTGTTATCATAACTCATCTATATTTTCTTTTCTTTTATCTTCATCAGCATCTCATTTATTATAACATCATAATTTATTCATCCTTCAGTGATCCTTATACAATCACAATCTTAAATATTCATTACCACAATGCATTTTCTTTCTCTTCTCCTTATTCTTAGGTCTATACATTATTCATTTCCATTAGTTAATTATTATTTGCTCTTCACCACTCATTCAATCTTCTCCATCTTTATTCATTTATCATTCATTCCATATTTCTAATTTTATACTCATCTCATAGATAGATGTCTTCCTGATTATTAACCATCTTGTGAAATCCAAGATAAATGTTTGTCTTTTAATATCTTGTCTTTAGGTATTAGAAGTTTGTTTAGTAAATGTGCTTTGTTTAATATTAGATGTAAGAGATTTAAATTTAGTGTAATATAAAGTCGATAGTGCACTGTGGCCTCCCTTACTCAGGCTTACGCTAGCCTACTATTTATTAACCTCAAATTTGTTTATTTAGCCAGCTCTTAAGCACTTCATTGTATTTCACTTCATTATATGCTCATCATCCATGCTCTTATATTGCACTGTTTTGTATTTCACTTGCGCTTAAATATTGTAACAGGACAAAAAAATAAATAAGCAATACAAATTAATAAATGTCAATACAGATATATAAAGAGGTTATATACTGATGCATTTTTTTTAACTGAATGAAAATTAAGCAGATCAATAATGTAAACAATAATAGTAAATAAATAAATATAAATAAAACCAAACAAGATATCAAATACTCAGTATTATTTATAATTGAAATAAAATTAAAAAAAGGCAAGCAAATACTATATATAAGTAATAATTTAGGAATACATTCTTAGTACTCATTATTAGAAGGCTTAAATAATAAATATACAACATCATTATCAATATTATACCTCATTTTAAATACTGTTTGTAATGAATCAAAAGTAAAAAGTAAATAATACTGGCAAATAATCATAAATGAAGATTGTTTGTATATTAGATATTTATAGTGAAAGATAGTGATTTTGAAATTTCTTATACTGGTGGAAAATAATGGCACAAAGGATTAGAAATAAGAAAAGTGCTTAACATTTTTTTTAAAAAATACTCTGCTACACATTATATATTAATTACTATACAATTAATTGCAATATGATATCAAATCTCCATTAATGTATTTATGTGATGTATAAATATCTTCCTATTTTATATATAAGAAATATAAAAGAGATGATTAAATCCCTATTCTTTAATATTATGGTGCCACTGTTAATTATAATACCTTCTTATAAAATTAAGAATATTATAACAAATACTTTTATGATTATACAATGAAATTAAAACCTTTTTTGTATCAAATCATATGTTAGTTTTTGCTTAAATTACTGTAATAATCTTTTAGCAGCAATGCATTTATTATATAAGTTATACCTATATACATCTGTGGTTGATAATGCAAATTACCATTTTGCATTTGCATAATTAGTAGTGGTGCATAATCCATTACTATTTGTGATCTCTTTTCTAAAATAGAATCCAGAAACACATAATTTAGATAATAATTATTTTACGTTGTTATTTGATAAAATCCACCTGTGATGACTATCAAATTAAATTAGTATGATGTGACATAAATATGTCATGTATTATATTATGGCTAACATTTCCTCAACAAGATTACCTGTTACATTTTTATGTTTTTATATATATATAATTTTTAGACATAAAAGTTTTGCTAATTCCATGACTCCTGATTACTAATCTAGTAAATACAGGAAAATATATTACCAGTATTTGGATAATTAATCAAAATTAACTGTAATGTTGGGAAAATGCTGTATTTAATTATATTATGAATATTTGACTTATAATTCTTTACTTATATAAGCATTAAAAATGACATTGTACATAAAATTAATGGTGTTTTTACCTGAAATATCTTATTAAAATACATACTAAATATTCTATTTCTATATACATTTGAATATTGTAACACAAAATATGTTAAAATTATATTAACAGTTAGGTTAGTCAATAAACTCAAAATTATATAGTGTTTATCACTGAAAAAGAGAGTTTTTTCCAAGCTTCCTGAAGCACTATCTATGACTGAACACATGTATTATGTAGTGACATAGTATAAGTATTTACAAAATGTTATAGTGCTAGTATGTTTGGATTATGAGTTTTTATATGAAATGTGAAATGAGTTTTGTACATTAATATAGAAATATGCTAACAGTAATTTTTGTTTTAAATTAGACAAAACTGCTACAAAAATGCTTAAAATAATTTAAACAGTGTATATCAATTAAAGAATAAATCACAATAATTTTTTTGAAATAGTTTTCAAGATTTTGTAATGACAAGAATTGCATTGAATATTAACAAAAATGTAAAACACATTATAATTTCCCAACATAATAAATGATCCAGATATTCTAGTATCCTAAAATGTTTTGGTAAATAGATAAATTATTTATAGTGTATATTGGTTTAGAGATTCCCCCGTGAAAAAAAAAAAATCAACTTTTCACTAGAACATAAGGTTTCTATATATATAATATTTAAATACAGGTATACTTTACATTCCTGGATTTTAGATGTAATTATAAAAGACATGAACCCACACATAACCACACACATGTGAAAAAGATAAGTGTTCTCCAATATACATATTTCATGCTGAACTAGCTCTCATCAGTTGGTCCAGATCATCATCTCCCATATATATATAAACAGCATTCAATTTATATTCATATAGCAATTCTACAAACTTTAATGGACAGGTTTCAATCTACTCCACTATCCAACTCTTTAGCGTTTCCTATCATTGAAAATCTGATGATAGAATGCCCAAATCCTTTGGTGATGCCAATATTATTTGTCATGCCATGTTGACCCTAAACCATTCTGACCCTCATGTATAGGACCATTTCCATTTAAATATACATAAGAGGGATGGGCAGCATACAGGCTGAATTTTTAATATTTATATACAGGTATACTCTATAGTCATTGAGTTCAGATGTAATTATAGGGGGAGTTGAACACAGATTTTCAAGCTCCCTTCAGCTACTCATTTATCTTATAGAATCAACACATATGACCATACATATGTGAAAAAGATAAATGATCTCCAATATACATATTTCATGCAAACCAGCACTTATTTGGTTTAGAAAATCTTCAAACTTTAATGGACAGGCAACAATCTACTCTAATATCAAACTCTTCAGCTTTCCATATCATTAAAAATATGGTTATGGAACACCCAAATTCTTTGAAGATGCCAATATTATTGTCATGATCATGTTGATCCTAATTCATTCTGATCCCTCATGTATAGGACCTTGTCCATTTAAATACACATAAGAGGGATTTGGACATTCCATCATCAGACTTTCAATGGTATAAAAGACTGAAGAAATTGGTGGTGGTGTATATTAAAACCTGTCCATTAAAGTTTGAAGATTTTCTATCTTAATATAAACCAACTATTGATTATACATATATGTGGAAGATGATGATATGGATCAACTGTGCTGATTTAACATGAATTACATACATTGAATCATTTAACTTTTTCATGTGTTTGTGGCCATGTATATCTGTTGAGGATAGCTGAAGTGAGCTTGAAAGTTTGGATTAAAATCCACTATAATAATATCTAAACTCCAGGGATATAAAGTATACCTGCATTTAAATATTACAGATTCAGCCTGTATCCTGCCCATTCCTTTTACATGTGTTTAAATGAAGAAGGTCTTATACATGAGGGTGCAGAATGACTTAGCTTCAACATGGGCATGACAATAATATTGGTATCATCAAGGGATTTTGGCAGTCCATCATCAGAATTTTAATGGTATGAAAGGCTGAAGAATTTGATGGTGGAAATATTGAAGCCTGTCCATTAAAATTTGAAGATTTGCTATCTTAATATAAGGCAAGCACTGACTATAAATATGTGTAGGAGATGATGATCTGGAGTATCTTATGAAATACACATATTATCATTTATCTTTTTCACATGTGTGGTCATTAGTATAGGTTGTATGAGATAGATGGATAGCTGAAGGGAGCTTGAAAGTCTAGGTTCAAATCCCCTATATATATAATAATAGGTGGAAATACCTGTTGCGTTTTTCAGGTTATGAATATTATTAACAAATGTCATAAACAATAATTAATAAAAATACTGAACTGTAATTGCTTTTTGCATTCAAAGTGTATAATTTAAATGGGACCCCTTGATGTTCTGTAGAGATTAAAGCACTTCTGTATTTATTTAGTTATTTAAAATATTTATAAATTACATCTGTTGAACATTATTAGTTTATATCATCTGACTAATATGTGTATTACTCATAAGGAATTTGTGAAAAGTTGTTGCTTTTCTTCCATAAATCTTAATATATACTGCACTTTAATCTCTATATAACATCAAGAGATCGCATTTAACAGTTTACGCTTTTGTATACAAAAAAGCGTTTACAGTTCAATATTTTCATTAATTGCTGTCTATAACATCTGACGATAATATTTGTAATCTGAAAAATACAACAGATATTGCCAATTTTTAAAATATTTATAAATTATATCTATTGAACCTGATATATATATATAACCTAACAAACGAGCGATGCAAGGGAGAGAACAGTATAAAACAGACCGCGAATAAATATTTATCCGACGGACTTTACAACTCTCAAATCTCTCAGATTGCTTATTGTGTAAATCTGCAATAACGAATATAATTAATAACAACACTAATAACAATTATTTTAATAGAATATTCTTATTAGGTTACAAATGTGGGGTTTGAAACTTCTTCTCTAAGGGTTCATGTTATAAGTTTAGATATCTTAAAACTTTAAAATACTAGGTCAAGTTTCAATATTTTATTTGTATCTCATTTTCACATGTATAGCATCAGTATGGGATTTGAGTTTTCATCATCAGATTTTCAATGATATGGATGGCAGAAAAGTTGGAGGCTGCAGTGGATTGAAACCTGTCCATTAAAGTATGAAGATTTGCTATCTTAATATAAAACCGAGCATTGATTATATATATGTGTGAGAGATGATAATCTGAACCAACTGATGAGTGCTGGTTTAGCATGAAATACGATTATTGGTGATTATTAATCTTTTCTACATGTGTGTGGTCATGTGTATCAGTTGTATGAGATAGTGTGGATAGTTGAAGGGTGCTTGAAAATCTGAGTTCAAATCCTCTATACTTATGTATACTTAACATAAAATATTAATTATAGTAGGCTTTTCAAAGTTCTCATATACAATATTAATTTAAGTTGTAAATAAAACCTGCTATATCATTTTTATAACTTTATTCTTGAAATCTTGTTTCAATCAAATATGTAAAGCAAATACACAAAATTGAGTATATCAATATTTCAATGATAAATAATTATAATTCAAAACATTTTAAAACGTTTAAATTTTCTTCGTGTATAAAGATTTTATTTATTCTGCACCTAAATATATAATCTTATAATAAACTAATTTATGATAATTGCATATAGATGAAATAATATAGCAGATAAACACATTTTACGCTACCCAAAGCATTACAAAAACACAGTTAAAATAAATAGGAATTAATGAAGTATATGTCTTATTATAATGCAAATACAGGCAGTCCCCTAATTACGAGAGTTATAAACATTTCGCTATTACGTAATCGCTTTTGGACTTTAGATCTTTATCTATGCACATACTTTCATATACTGTAAAAAGAAATGGTATTCAAAATTGTACAGTATTTTAGTACTTTAATAATTAAAAAAATCATTTTAGTAATTAACGCTACAAATTACAGTATCTAATAAAAAAAACAACTATTTACTGTACATACATTCGCAATTGAAATTTTTCTAAAGAAAGATAAACTTTGGAATTTAGAAAATAATTAAAAATATATTTTAAAAAACAATAAGAACTTTATATAAAATACAGTAAATCTTCCCATTTGTCTGACATCAATTACTTTTATGTTTAGCATCGTCACAGACTGTTTTGAGCAGAATCGTCTTGATTAGCGCTTGTTTTTAAAAATAGTTTGTGCGCGATTACGTTACATATACACTGTATATATTTCTGTTTTTGGTGAATTTTTTTCATTCTTATTAATTAAAACTATGAGTGAGAAACAAAAAAACACTCGTGTTGATACAACTGAAAAGAAATCAAGATCTAATAAATCCTAAACGGTTGAGACAAAAAATGGATATAATTAGACGTTCTGAAAATAGTGAATCTTTTGCTTCAATCGCACATTCGTGTAATTTAAACCGATCAACAATATATACAATTGTGAAAAACAAGAACAAAATTGAGGAATGTATTAAAAATTGTGGAAATATTTCTTCAAAGATTGTTTCAAAAACATATGGAGGAATAATGGATGAAATGGAGAAATCTTTGGCTTTATGGATTGAAGATCAACATCAAAAAAGCATCCCAGTGAGTTTATCAATTATTCAAGCTAAGCTCTTAGTTTGCATGAAAATTGGAAGAAAGAATTAAAAAAAAACTCTGCTGTTGAATTTGTAGCAAGCAATGTCTGGTTTCACACATTTAAAATGAGATATTCTTTACATAATATTAAATGTGCTGGGGAAGGTGCCAGTGCAGATAAGAAAGCTGCCAGTGAATTTATTTCCACTTTTTCTAATATCATTAAAAATGGAGCTTATTTTCCATGCCTAGTCTACAATGAAAATGAGACAGGATCATTTTGGAAAAAGATGCCTGCACATACATATTTATCAAAGGAAGAATCAGCTGCACCTGGGCATAAACCTTCTAAAAACAGATTAACATTGCTTCTTGGAGATAATTTAGCTGGGGATTTTAAATTGAAGCCAATGCTAATTTATTCCATCAAAAATCCTAGCGTGCTGAAAGGAAACGATAAAAGAATTGCTTGCAGTCATTTGGAAATCAAATATTAAAGCCGGGGCTACTGCACAGCTTTTTCAAGCTTGGTTCTCACATCATTTTGTGCCTTCTGTTAGGCAATATTGTAGTGAGAATAATTTACCATTTAATACACTATTGCTCTTAGACAATTCTCCTGGACATGCAAAATCCTTGCAAAATTTGTATACAAAAGTTAATGTTGTGTTTATCTCTCCCAATACCACAAGTGAAATACAACCCATGGACTAAACTAAGATATCTACTTTTAAGCGGTATTATATAAGAAGATTAATGACTCAAGCAATCAAAGCAATTGACAAAAAAGGTGGACCTACATTAAGAGATTTTTGGAAAAGTTATAATATATGGAATGAAATAAATATTATTGGGAATGCATTGGCTGAAATAAGAAAGTCAACAATGAAAGGTTGTTGGAAAAAATATATATCCACAAATGATGAATGTTTCTATGGACATTGAAAAAACTCCTGAACATATCATAACTGAAATAGTCAATATAATGAATGAATTAAATTTAGATGTCACTGATGAAGATATTGATGAGTTAATGTGATCTCACTCAGAACCTCTGTCAAATAAAGACTTGATTAAACTACAAGAGTTGAATGAAATACAAAATGAAGAACGTGATAATGAACTTATTGTTAAGAGTTTACAATCAAGAATATGAATTAAGATTTCATGCACCTTGACAAATTTTTGACCATCATGGAAGAATGTGATCCCAATGGACAGCATATATCTTGTGTATGAAGGGCAATAGAAAAAGACACAGAATGTTACAGAATTCTTTATCAAAAGAAAAAGAATACAATTAACTCTTGATAAATTTGTAAACAGAAATCCAGATACTAATCAATAAAAAATAAATACTGTATCTTGAAAACCCTTTTTGATGTTTTTTTTACATACCTCTACTTTCAAACATTTTCAACTTTCAAACATACATCAGGAAACAATTATGTTTTAACGAGGGAACTGCCTGTAACATGGATAAATAAATCAAGTAAATACTAATATTAGGTGACCATAAAAATGTACTTGTTTTAAAACAATGAATAATAAAACTGTATTATCATGAGATTTTCTGGTTAATTTATGCAATAGTTATGGCAATGAGAACAAAAAATTAATAATAACAAAAATCTTTATTTACAATATAAATGAAATATGAGATTTAGGACAATAGATACATAAAACAAATTATGATTTTAATTTAACTAATTAAAATAAAGTATTTGTATAATTTTACCATAACTATCACCAGTAAGTACACATTTATCATCCAATACATCTCTCCAACTATCTTGCACTGAGAATAAAACAACAAATATTTATGTCTATATTAGGCCTGTAGCATGATATTAACTGATTCATGATATCAACTATATCCCAAAACCAGTTTAAAGCATTTGTTCTTGCAATTCAAATTAGCATATTGTAGAAATTATAAGTACACTATTACAATACTATTAGTACCTATGAGAGGTTAGGAAATAAATATAAAATGCACATTATAACTCAAAAACTGCTTAACTAGCAAATAATGTTAAAATAAATATGCCATGAAAATGGCCTTAAATATTCAATAATACATTTAAACATTGCATTATAGATAAGGCAGATAATAAATAATATACAAATACATACCCATTATCTATGTTCAGACAGTGCCAAAATATTAACAAGAAGCAATTGCTTTTATAGAAGGACTGAATATATGATTTAGCAAAAGAAAAGAAATCAACATCAAATGCTGAATTAACAGTTGACTTCAAGCAGTGTGTCAATAGATTAATAAGCAAGGCATAAATATAATAATAATAATAATAATAATATTAACAATAGAAAAAAAAACGTAAATACACAGACTGAAAATCGTCAAGTATATATCAAACATGGCGGCAGCACAGCTAAAAAATTCAAACGTAAATGGTGCCGATATAAACGCCAACGATGGAAACATCAATAATAGTTTAAAGACTTATGCTAATGTAACAAAAGCTACTTTGCAAAATAAAGTTATAACAACTCACTCAAACTCGATTGCAGCTAGTAGATTTCGAAGAGTAACCAATGATGATATGAACGAACTAAATCTAATTTATGAAAACAACTCTGAGCCCCCATCGACTATTTGGTCTCAGGAAGAATTAAGAACAATTAGCACTGAATTTAATAACACAATACCGAACAAGCTTTTCAACACGTTTAAAAATTTTTTTTCAAACAGATCGATTGTCCTAGCTGCAACTGATAAAAACCTAACGCTTTACAAATTCCCAAGAGAAAAGTTATATGAAGCCATAACAGAAAATGGGAGTTGGGAAACAATCTCAAGCATAGGGGAACACCACAATTCAAGATACCTAGCATTAGAATTCTTTGAAGACTATCAAAAAAATAAATTTTTAACTCAAATCAAAACAATAGGAAATTATGCTTTAATAGTAGTAGATCCAAACCTTAAAAACTTTATTACAGGCACGATAAAAAATACTTATTTTGGCTATAATATAAATGACTTTCAAAGTATGATGAAAGCGTTTGGCAAAGTATTATATTTAAAACCTATTTTACGTACTGATACACCGATTCCAGTGTGCAGTAACAGTTTTACTTTTAAAATCAAGCTTAATGAATCAATAGCTCCAGAGAATATCCCCACACAAGTCATAGATCAGGAAGCAATTTTAAATATATATATATATATATATAAGGGGCTTAGGACCACAATGCTTCAAATGTGGTGAGCGTGGTCACCTTGCAGCAAGTAGCAAAAATAAAAAAGAAAAAAATATCACAGACAAAAGCAAACCCCAATTAACTACAAACAACAAACAACCAATCCAAACATCTATTCAAGAAAAAATGGAAACACAAGAGAGCATTAAAAAACAACAATTAGAGGAACTAAACAACAAAAACATAACTGGAGATGATCACATTTTGGATTTAACTGTTAAAACAAAAATAAATGATAAAACACTAAATCAAGAAAGACAACAAAATTATACAATGGAATTGATGGAAAACACCAATAAAATAGATAGCAATAGCAACGAGGAAACAGCACAAACACAGAACATACAAAGAACAAGAATTATAAATAAAACTTCTGAAGCTATTATGGATTTAACTACACCATGCCTTCCCCAAATACAAAAAAATACCACACCTCCAAATAGAAAACCAGGCCGGCCACCAAAAAAGAATAGGACAGCCAAGAAAGCTAAAATTGAAGAAAAAAATAGTGACACAACAATACAAGATAACCATTCAGATAACTCAATGGATGAGGAAACAGAACAAAATTATGAAGACACTATAAAACAACTTTTTCTCAATTCAAAACCTGAACATAAATATAACCACCAAACACCAATTCAATGAAGTTAAAAATTGGCGCATTGAATGTTAGGGGTTTAAACTCAACCCAAAAAATTACAAAGCTTAAACAATGGGTTTCACTTACACAACCGCATATACTCGGATTAATGGAGACAAAAATCTATGCCGGATCACAAATTGACCCAGCAAAATATTTAACCAAAGAAGGTTTCTGTGCCTGTTCCAGAGACTCTTCATCACCTTCTGCAGGCACAAGCATTCTTATTTCAACAAACTGCCCTTTCACAGCTTTCAAAATTATATTCATAGATGCTAATTTACTAATTACAACTTTTCAACATAAAACTATAAACCTCAATATAATTTTGGTCTACCTGCCTATTCAAGATAACCGAATTAACACTATAATAATGAACATCAACTCCATACTTGCAAGTACAGCAAACCCAACAATATTGATTGGTGATTGCAACATGTCATATCAGAAATTCATAGAAAAATGGCTTCACCGAATATCTATACCACTGATGAGTGGTGAAGGCTTCCTACCGATGAATACAATATCTTTCCACAATGGTCATCACACATCACTCATCGATCTATGCTTCTACTCCCCAATGCTGCACCACCAAATATCAATAAAATTAACCCCCTCAGCATTCTCGGACCATTCAGCACAAATAGTATCATTAAACCTTACGCAAATGCAGACATCACTTCTCCCACTAACAAAAACAATCAGAGTACTACTTCCAACAACCACACCAGAATTTGTTTTCTCAGAAACATACATAATGCTAAACAAAATAAAAGATATGAATCTCAACCCCATACAACAATATCTGGCATACATAAACATTCTATCATTCAATATCTCACATGTGACAAAAAATCAACCACCACCATCCAAATTGTTGACACTCGCAAATGAAATTCATAAACGAATAACCATGATTGTGCCATCACACCAAACGCAGCGGTATATTCATGGTCTAACAAGTACATACAACAAAACGTGAAACACTAAAAGAATATTTAAGAATCAAAAAAAGCAAAATATGCATAACCCAACCACATACATGGACCAGAGCATACATTAAATGGGCACTGGGAAACCCACCAATCATCAAAGTTCCAATGGCAATAAAAACAAAGGACGGCACATATACAGGACACAATATGATCCTTCCTATCTTTGAGCATTTTAAAACCAAACTGCAGTCTAAAACACCACTTAAATTACACTCCAAGCTATTTGGACCAGCAGAAACACAAAAACCTTTCACAACAAAGGACTTCCTGACAAAACTAAATACAATACCAAATGCATGCCATCCAGGAAGTCCTGGAATACCATTATTTATACTAAAACACCTAAGTAAATACACAGCACAATATCTATGCAACCTAGCAAACCACCTATCTCAAGAAATTCAGGATGTGGAGGGAGTTCATCCCATTGCAATAGTGCCATTCAACAAAAAAGCAAAAACTACCCCATCCCTCACAGAGCTCAGACCAATTTCCATGGAATCTTTGCCAATAAAAATTCTTGGAAAAATAATAAAAGAAACAATAGAACCACATATAATGCCGCTGATATCAGAAGTTCAATTTGCCAAAAGAAACTCCTCCACAATTCAAGCAGCATCATTATTTAAAGCAATCCTGGATTCAACAAGACAGAAAAAAAAATACAGTCCAATAGCAATTCAACTAGATATCGAGGGAGCTTTTGATGGAGTAGACATTTCCATATTGCTAGAAATGCTTGGAAACACATCTATCCCCAAGACACATCTGTACATCATTGCAAACCTACTTCTCAACAGAGAAATACACATAACGTTAAATGGAAGAAATTCTCCATCATTTGTTCCTACCCAATCCATATCCCAAGGCTCTCCTCTCAGTTCACTATTATTTATTCTATATATTAACCCTTTAATAGAAAAAATCCAAAAAACATTTACTGGCATTCAAGTACCTGGCACTACACAATATATAGCTTGCTTGGCTTATATGGACGACATCACAGTCTTTCTCAATTCAAAAAAACAATTACCGCAATTACAAAAAATTCTTAAAGAATATATGCAACAATACTAATTGAAGGTTAATCCAGAAAAGTCTACTGCTTGGTCCATGTTTACTGGAAAACCATGCACATCCATTTACAAAGCAAAAACAACCTGCTTTTTAGGATTCCCATTTCATCTGGGAATAACCGGAATGAGGTGTTCAATACAAAATAGATTAAAAGAAGAAGCACAACGCATTGTCACCTCCCTGTCAAAAACATATCTCTCCATATATTCTAAAGTCCAGCTAATAAGCCAACTTATAATGACAAAAATAACATATTATTTACCAATAATAAAATTCTCAAAAGGTTTCAAAGCAAGGATTAAAACCATCTGCAACCAACTTCTATGGTCAAGAAAAGTGGTTGCAATATCAACAAAAAGACTAAATCAACCCCTTATTAAAAATGGTTTGGGTTTGCACAACATTGACATTTTTTATGCACAAAAATTAAGTAATCTAGTAATTTCCATTACAAACCAATTTCCAAAACTTAAATGCTTAATTCAAATTACTCCAATGGACAAACCACCCCCAACAGGTCTATATATATCATCAATCATCCATCAATATAAAACAACTTTTAACAGAACAGAGCAATATACACACAAATATTCATATTGGAACATTCACGAACAAATTCAACAGGAAAGAGACCTAAATAACAATAACACAATACTCGGAATAAACAACAGAAAACTACTACATGAATACAAAAAGTGGTCACTAGAACCCAAATTTTTTGATTTCATTCTAAAAATAAATCTTATCGCAATGCCAACATCATACTTCTTGCACCATAAAAGGATGTATATTTCAATAGACCCTTTTTGTGGACTATGCCACAAGGCTGAAGAGACTCTACAACACCTATTGTATCAATGTACTGCATTACACAATGTAAGAACAATGATGAGTGCAATATACCATCAGCAAAACATGACCATTGATCAAATAATTAAGGGTTTTAAAGGCAGATCAACACCCAACATTAGGGCAGCAACCTTTGTATTATATGCTTTTTGGTGTACCAGGTGTACCTATCTAATGGGCAACAACCCCAGAAGGCATCCGTCCACCTTCTACAACAAATTAAACCAGATACGTAATAGAGACAAAATAATAGCAAATCCCCATATTTACGCAGCTACATGGTCTCTTATCAAACAACAATCAATGCTATAAGCACCAAAAAATTCAAGAACACTGAAAATTCAATAACATTAAAACACCGAAATAAAAAAGACAATTTTTTCCTCTCTCTACAATTAATAATTTTTTATGTAAGAATTAGATTACTTTTTATTGAAAACATGAACTGAAGACTATAAAAATGCTTGTATACAAAACCAATGGTAAAACCACTGTTAAAAATCAATGTAAAATCAATGTAAAAAACTATGTATTTCTTTGATTAATAAACTTCCTTTTTTTTGAAACATCATCATCATAATAATAATAATAATAATAATAATAATAATAATAATAATAATAATAATAATAATAATAATAATAATAATAATAATAATAATAATAATAATAATAATAATAATAATAATAATATATAAATGGTCACTCACACACACACAAATGTATAATAACACATTTATCTAATTAATTAATGTGCATGAATTCATAAAACATGCTGGTATAATAAAACTACATATTATAATGCATATGCTATTTAAATTTTCTACACTGAATTTCAGACACAATTTACATTATAATTACCTAATAACATGAACAAATTTTAAATTTATAACACACATTTATATATGCTAGTCTTTTACCTGTTAAATTAACTGAAAGGATTTTAAGTTCTTCCTATAATGAAAATTGATTCATATTTAACAAAAAGTCTATTTTGTTGTCATCTTATCTGAATACCATGGCAGTATTATGCAAGTCATAGTTCAAATTAGGAATTTCTTAAATATTGTTTGTGGCTACAATACACTCATTAACAATGTGTTGGTAAAGTCAGGAGCAGATTAATGAATAGTGAAATAATTCTGTTATCAATTTTTCATTACTTAATAAATCTTTAAGCATAAAATGAATTTGAACTACTTTTTCTTTAGTTGCATGGCTAAAGTAAAACAACCCATAACAAGTAGATTGATTATTTTTGGATACTGGATTAATAATAATAATAATGATATTTATTATTGATATTGGCTGAAAGATAAAAAATAGCAATAAAGTCTTTTTTTAAAAGTCAATTTTAGTAACTTTTTCTTCATTAGATTTATAAAAAGCATTTTGAAAATATCACATTTTTTCTTGTTTTTAAAGTTGGTTGAAACTTTAAAATAATTATTGTTTTATTTTCTTTCAGTTTAAATAAATATACAGTTTTAAAATTTTATTCCTAATGAAGCAATACTTTTATTAACAATATTCAATATAACTTATTTGTTTAAAGATACAATTATTGAAGTTATAACAAAGAAAGTAATTTCTTGTTAGATTCGATCTTAGTTTCAAAGTTTATATATGACAAATTTTAGAATTAATGAGTAATAAGCAATTCAACTAATAATTTTACAATAAAATAAAATGTATACTCATTTCATGATAATCAACCAGCTTCTGGTAATTTTCAGTTCCAACAACTTTACCATTTCTTTTAAATAAAAGTGAAATTGACATTCTTTCATGACTATCATTAAATGCATGACTTGACATATACTGTAAAAAGATCAATCCAAGGCTAACTATTAGCTTCTCACTCGTTCATTCAGATAATTTAACTTGAAAATAAAATGAAAATAAAAGTGAAATCTAATTAATTTTCTTTTCTTCTCTTAATTTTTAATATTACCTTCTTTTCTTTTTTTAAAATTTCAAAACCAAATATGTGTGGGGCTTTTTACTGCATTATGCCCACATAATATCCTACTCTCCAATCAAATTTAAAATACAAGAGATTAAACATTTAGTACTAGCATAAAGCTGATCTTTTTAATTATTTTACTCTTGATCTTTCCAATCAAATAAACTTTTAAATCATGTTTGTTTGGACTTCTTACATAATTAACATTAAAAAAGTTATTTAACTTAATAAAATAAAACATTTATTTTAAAACAAACTATTAATTAAATATCTTTTTATATAAAACATTTATTATCTTTACTTTATTAAATCTTTTCTTAATATTATTATAATTATTGTTACTAAATACTGTTATAAAATATTATTTTCATTCTTAAAATAATCAATATTTTTATTAATTCCCAGTTTTACTTTACATACATGCACTTATACAGTATACACACATATGCATTTCAGCAAATAATAACCTACTTTTAAATAATAATAATCCAATAAAATAAAATTAAACTAGCTAACAAATTTATCAAATCCAAAACTCTTTTTACTACAAGAGTATCTAAATATTCAACACTTTACTAAATATTATTTTAAATATTATTTTCAAAGGCATTTTACTTCTAAATAAACCAGAATAAAACTTTAACATATTTAATAATTTATAACTGGCAAATATCTATATAAATTTATCTAATATGATTGCTTTAAAACAGCAGACCCTACACTAATATTTACTTCAGTTTAGAATGTTTAATTTAAATTCAATGCATCTACCAACAAATTAAATAATACTTTTAAATGATTGTTAACAGACATATTTAACTAACTGTTTCATTGACAATATAACTTAATTAGAACAAAGTTAACTGAGAACAAGCTTAGTTTTATTTAAGGGAAATTTTTTTTAAAATTATTATTATTGGTTATATATAATTGTTAGGGTACTAATTGACATTTCTCCTGAGACTAAACAAGTTTTCTCAATTAATCTATAACAGCTCTTTTGTTAGAGGTTATTGAGTAAAAGGATATCTTTTTCTACTTCTTATAAACATTTGAATCCACAAAATTATTTCTATGGCTGTGTGAATGTATAAGAACATCTTTTTTGATATATGCAAATAACAATTAAATTCTTCCAGAGAGTTGCTATTCTTCTACATTCTCACAATTATAAAAATAGCTTTTTGGGTTTAGATCTTTATAAGAACTTGAGGTTTGAAGTAAAAGAGGACATCCTTTTACTTCAATAAATCTCAATAAAAAGCTATTGTAGGTCAATAGAGAATATGTGTTTAGCCTCAGGAGGATTGTCAATTAATATTAATTGATAGATTCATGGCAGCATGAAAGAGCTAAAATTATCTTTATTTACATAAATATAATCTCTTAGTTTTTATTCTTTATCAAATTAAAAATCCATGATAAAATATAATGTGACTTATATATATAAAATAAGAGTCACAGTACACAACACAATACTGTAATAAATATCCAAATATCAAATTACCACACAAAGGGCAGTGCTGTATTTCTTAGCTATCTGTGATATATATATATATGAAAAACAAAAAAGCAAGTTAAACTTGCCAATGCTTGTATTTATGATCAACAGATGGTGTTTTACCAAAAACACCATCAAAGCATGTTTGTTTACATAAATGTCAGAGTAAGCATTCACTACCTCTTTCATTAGTTACACCTTCAGATCATGATTTCAAGCTGATTTTGCTATCATCAGTGAAGGACAGGAAATAAGAAACTAGATCTAAACTCTGAGCATTTATGAAACAATTTCTATTCAGCTTGCAAGCGTGAATTTTTTAGACACATAATGTCTTCAAAATCAGCATAGCAAGCCAGAAAGCTATATGGGTCTGATATCTGTTCAGTATCTCCACATAGTAGAAGCCTCTGCAATAAATATCATTGCAAGAAAAAACTTCAAAGGTACATTTATGAAAAACAAAAAAGCATGTTAAACTTGCCAACGCTTGTATTTATGATCAACAGATGGCGTTTTACCAAAAACACCATCAAGGCATGATTGTTTACATAAACATCAGAGTAAGCATTTACTACCTCTTTCATTAGTTCCACCTTCAGATCATGATTTCAAGCTGATTTTGCTACCATCAGTGAAGGACAGGAAATAAGAAACTAGATCTAAACACTAAACACTGAGCGTTTATGAAACAATTTCTATTCAGCTTGAAATCATGATCTGAAGGTGGAACTAACAAAAGAAGTAGTAAATGCTTACTCTGACGTTTATGTAAACAAACATGCTTTGATGGTGTTTTTGGTAAAACACCATCTGTTGATCATAAATACAAGCATTGGCAAGTTTAACTTGCTTTTTTGTTTTTCATAAATGTACCTTTGAAGTTTTTTCTTGCAATTATATATATTGCAGAGGCTTCTACTATGTGGATATACTGAACTGATATCAGACCCATAGAGCTATCTGGCTTCCTATGCTGATTTTGAAGACATTATGTGTCTAAAACATTCATGCTTGCAAGCTGAATAGAAATTGTTTCATAAACGTTCAGAGTTTAGTGTTTAGATCTAGTTTCTTATTTCCTGTCCTTCACTGATGATAGTGAAATCAGCTTAAAATCATGATCTGAAGGTGGAACTAACGAAAGAGGTAGTGAATGCTTACTCTGACATTTATGTAAACAAACACGCTTTGACGGTGTTTTTGGTAAAACGCCATCTGTTGATCATATATATGTATTTAATGTAAGGTGTGACCCTTACATTCCTCCAGTATCATTTACATATCCTTTTGTCTAATTTGAATCCAAGATCCAGTATAATGACATTATCTACTAAATACTACATTAAGAAAAATGAAGCACTATAATTGAGAAACCATTACTTGTTATATACATTTAAACACTTAACTTAACAATTATCCCATTAATTGTGTTGAAACTCTAATACACAACAACAATATGAAAGAAATATGATTGGACAGAGTAAAATCAAACAAGAAATAAAATTAATTTAAAGGAGAGAAACAACAAATAAGAATTTTATTGTTATTAACATATCTATATATAATAATAACTTATACTGATGTAAACAATGGTCCTAAATCAAAATCATGAACTTAATATCCAAAGATATCTAAAATTATCTTTAATAGAATATCCTCATTCTAATAATAGGAAAATATATAAACCAATGAGCTTCTCCAAATTCAGATAAAATTTTCTCATTGGCTGAATAACCTGCATAAATTTAAGCACATAATTTGAATTTACAATTCAAATAGAAATATCATTCGCCATATGAGATGAAATAGTAATAGCAGTAATTATTTAAATATTTAAAAAAGTAATAAAAAGCATATCAGGTTAAAACTAGCCAAATGAGGGATTTGAAACTGAAATCTTTAAAATTAAATTCAAATTATTCGAATTTCTTAAGTGTTTCTAATTTTTAATTAGATCGAACTAACTTTGATTAAGGATATCTAATAGTAAAATATCACTGTTATTAAATCCAAGATATTCTAATATATATACATATATAGCAATACAGACATTGGGAAAATAAAGTCATCACTCATGAAGCTATAATTGCCAAAATTGGGATAAAATTGACTTAGCATTTATCAACTGTGCTACAAAACTTCAGGCATACTGTTAATAAATGGATTAAGAAACTGTACACTCCAAAGCAGAAGTTTCAAGGATAAAAAGTACAAGTAACATAATGGATGTTCTAGAACATTCACATTTGCCATCTATATCCAAAATGGATTAATGAGGATTTTTAGAATGATTCACTAGAACATTTTTTCTTATGAACCTTAAAACTATATATAGGTTGACATCTTGGATTTTATTTAGTTATATATATTTTATATCAATGTTTATATTCAAATCTTTCTTTTAATATGGTTATAAAAGAGGGGGATAAGTGTTAATAGGGTACATAATGGATAAATATTATTGCCATTATTGTATGTAAAATAAAATATAGGTTACAATGAGAACTTGCTTGTTTACAAATCCTATCAATATCAAGGGAAAGGTAAGATTTTACCTAATACCTATTTATTCCCAACATTTATACCATATATCTATCTATCTATCTATCTATCTATTCCCTCTCTCTCTACTCTCTCTCTCTCTCTCTACTCTACTACTACTCTCTCTTCTCCTATCTCTCCACTTCTATCTATCCACCTATCTATCTATCTATCTATCTTCCTCCATCTACTCTCATCCCCCCCCCCCCCCCCCCCCCCCCCCCCCCCCCCCCCCCCCCCCCCCCCCCCCCCCCCCCCCCCCCCTATCTCACTCACTTTATATTTGTTTGTTCATACTAATATTTTAGTTAAATGTTTTCAGTATATGTGATTAATTATCTCTATTATAAATGCTCCTTGCTGTCTTTAATATAATTTTTATATAACAGGGGATCCCATATCATCACTATGACAGATATGAATTTAACCTATCACATTAATAAAAATAAAATAAATTATAATTCCAATATAATAATGTAGCAAGCAAGAATGATTTAGTCAATTATAATTATAAAATAAATTTCACTTATGTTAATCAGGATAGCAAATGGTTATTTTTTATAGGGGATAAGTATTTGGAATAATAATTGAAATAAAGTAAATATTTTATATTTTGTTATAAACTTTGTTAATAAAATATTATTTATTGTAAATATATTTGTTAAATATATATGTATCTAAAGTAAAAACTTTCAGTGTATTTTTCTATATTCAATTTTCAATTAGTCATATGTGTTCACATATTTACATATATTTTTACAGATTTACACATATTTTCGTATATTCACACCTATCCTTATACACCTACACACATTCATGCATATCCACATTTTAAGTGATATTAATATACCCTGAACTAGATACCTATATAGATTTTCCATGAGTTTAAAATATGGGAATAACAGAAATGAAGGATGGTAAGGACAAAGTGAGTGTAGGTATATAGTTTAATATTTATGTGATTATTAACCTCTCATCTCCCAGGAATGAAGTTAAAGTTATGTGGGTATATAGGCACATGGATCCAAGATAGACTCTCTTATTCATTGTGATGACTAAGCTAACCTATTATCATACCAGGTAAAATTCCATTCTATTACATATGGCACTCAACTTGATGTTTGAATTACATAATATTATAATTTAAGACTTGTTCCATTATGTATGGTGCTACCAATCCTGAAGCGTAGAATCATATATTAATATCACATTTGGTTATACAAATAAAGTGTATCCAATTATGGCTTAATCAGATTTTATATATTAATCAACAATTCAATAATTTCAATAATAAAAACAATAACACATAAACATATTTATTTGTAATTTTTTTTTTCAGTATGACAAATTGAACTTGAATGTTGAAATTATTTACAAGTAAAAAAATTATATAAAATAGATGATAGTCAACCAGTTAAAATGCTTTAATATGGAGAGAATAAATGGCAAAATAAAAGGTCAAATAGAATAACAATTAATATGAACATAAAATTTTGTTTTAGCAAGAATAGTAAAAATGTTAGGGATGATAAATATTTCCACAATGTACAATATTATAAGACATATTTTTCACAGTTTAAAAATAGAAAAAATAATTATAATAAATTAAAAAATGTAGTAGAAAAATACGTGACTACAAAAAATAAAATCAAAATGATATGATTAGAAATGACTATTGAAAAAAAAAAAATTGAAATATAAAGTGAAATGAGTAGAGAAGAAATAGAGAGTACTATTTTAAAAGAGATAAATTAAAACCAGACCTTAGTGTTTCTGTCAGGACCACAGTAGAAATTATACAATCCCCAAAAATTACTAAAACTACAAATAAATTAGAGGAAGAGAAAGGAAATGCAAATGATGTATCATTAAATCATCTGATATTGATGACATAACAGATAATGATAATATGGAAGCAGATATGAGAGCAGATCTAAAAGCATATTAACAGCAAATGATGGATAAGATAAAAACAGATCTAAAAGCATATTAACAGCAATTATTCACCAAAATGGATAATACAATAGCAGATATACAGCAAATGCCATCAGGCATAATAAATGTTTCTGAAAAAATGGAAAATTATATTAAAAAAATAGAAAACAAGGAAACTGAACTAAAAGCTAACAAAAGTATTAAATTACTGCCATTAAAAAAAATGATAGAAGAAAGGACCACAAAAGGGAACAAAAACTTGAAAAACTTGAGAAATTTAAAAGCAAAATAAATACTATAGTCATCCAAAAAAAACAGATAATAACTCTAAACTTAAATCCAGAATAATATAAAAGTAATCATAGTTTAAGAGATAGACTCATAAAAAAATAAACTAAACTCAAATATTAAAAATATTAGTGGAGATCTCGAGATAAAAGTTGCAGTGATACATAAAACTGATGAATGTCTGGAATCACACCATTTTAGTGACATTTATCATAAAAAAAAATGTAAAATGTTTCTTAGGGATTCTGCTTATTAATTACTTGACAGCTATCAGGACAGCTATCAGGATGGAATATTTCCATATCATACTAATCTTATGGAGAATAAATATCATAATGATGATAAAGTTTGGGAAATTTTAACTCAAGTTACCATACTTAACAACCTTAAGCATAAATTAAGTTATTCAAAAGTCTCCTATAATGGAAGAGACAATTGGAATAAAAAGATCAGTCAATGAATAGTACTTAAAATTAGAATATTATATACTAAGAATCCAAAATATATTAGGTTTCATAAACTGTGTAACACCTATGAGGGCCTATTCACCTTCATTAAGTGTGCAAGTATAAAGGCCTAATAAGCTTAGAATGAAAATGGACCAATAGGATTATGACCACAGGATATGTAAATCAAACCATGAGAAAATAGAATAGCCCCATTTTTTTTAAGTGAAAAAGGTCTAGCCGACTATTTTTTTTTTTAAAAAATAAAAACAATGATGAAAGTAATGCTAATAATACAAAATGCAATCCTTATCATAGAAGAGTATACAGTATGATTGGTACTATCTCAATGACTACCCAATACTGGAATAGTCAACACTATCAATACAAAACAAATTATCAGTTAAAAAGTGCAGGTAAAACATTTATTAAAAATCACATGGTAGTTTTTCAAAAAAATTCGTGTTATATAAATTCTGTAATATATATAAGGATTTATTCATTTTTATTAAATATGCGAGCACTAAAGCATAATGGTTGGACAACTGAGATGAATCCAAAGGAACTTATGATCCAAAGATTAGAAACCATTTCATGGAGAAGTGGAATAAAAATTATTTTTAAAAAAATTGTATATATTTACAATTAAAATATTTTAAACCCATGCAATAAATAATTAGCATTATAGTTAATTAGATTGAAGGATAGAAATGTAAAGGGGCAGACACATCATAAAACTTATGTTTATATTTGGAAAAATTTTTTTTAGAAATAAATTATAAATTTATTTCTAGAATTAGTAATGAATTTTACCAATATTATTAGAAAAGAAGACTGATTACTCCAACAAGTTGCTTTATTTACCAATAAACAACAACTATCTTGTTTAACTGATACCAAAGAAAATCCAGTAAGTCCCAAAATTAAAGAGCAGGATAGGTACTCTTAGAATCATACTTAAAATAATGCACAAGTTATCTAAAATAAAACTTAGCTGTATATCTAATCAGATCTTCTGTTATGAAAGTTTTTGTTATATCATTATGTAAGTAATAAATACAACTGTAAATAAATTAGGCCACATAATACCAAGTATACAATGTAAAGACATATTGTCTGAAAAATTCTCCTGAAAGTAGAATAAATTGAGCAATTAAAAATTCTAGTACTATATAATGGGCCAATTATTACACACAAATTTTAAGCCAAGATAATCTGGCTAAAGTAAAACACATTTTTTAGGAAAAATAATTAAAAACAAACCAACACAACTCCTAAATAAAAATCATAGACCTATCTTAGCTTAATACTTAAATAATAAATAGGATAAAGGTAAGGAATTAAAGATATAATTCATCTTTAATACTTTTTTACTGGGGGTATAATATAAGACATGGCCCTTACATCCCTCCAGTATCATTTACACACCTTTTTTTCTAATTCAAATCTAATAGTCAGTATAAAATGACCTTATCTACTAAATAGTACATTATTAAAAATGAAGCACTATAATTGAGAAACCGTTATTTTTATATAATTTAAACCCCCAACTTAATCATACGATATATACATATTTGAATTATATTATAAAATGCATATATAACAACTAATCTTTATTAAAATTATCTTGTTAATTATGATGTAACTCCAATACCTTATAACAATACAAGAGAAATATGATTGGAATGAGTAAATGCAAGCAAGGAATGAAATTATTTTAAAGGAAACAGATAATAAATAAAAATTTTTATTGTTATTAACATATTATCTATAAATAATAATCACTAATAATGAAATAAATAATGGACCTAAATCAAAATCACAAATTTAATATTCAAAGTCATCTAAAATTATTTTTATTAGAATATCCTCATTACAATAATAGGAAAATTAAAGTGAAAGGCTGATAGCCTCTCACATGCACTTTTAGAATGCCTATATGACAGCCAATCAGATGTAATGATGACTGTATAGAGAGCTCTTAAGTCTCAACACAAGACATAGATATTATAAGAAAAAGGTGGTTCCACCTTTTTCTTTACTTAAATTTCTATATATAAGCCAGTCTGAAGCATTTGGACTTAAGATCATGAAGTTATAAACATCTTCACATTTAATTATTAATGAATAATAGGAAAATATAAAAACCAATGAACTTCTCTGAATTCAGATCAAAATTTCTCATTGCTGAACAACCTGTGCAAATTTAAGCAGAGAATTCAAACTTGCACTTACAATAAAAATACCATTCACCATTAAAATAAAATAGTAATAGAAATAACTATTCGAAAATTCAAGAAAGTAATAAAAATCATATGAAGCTAAAACTAGCCAACGGAGGAACTCAAAAGTGAAATCTTCAAAATTAAATTTGAATTATTTGAATTTCCAAAATCTTTTTAATTTTTAAACCATAGATTGAACTAACTTTAATTGAGGATATCTAATAGTAAAAATATCACTATTATTTCAACCAAAATATTATAATATATATATAACATTTATTTATATATGTTACAAATATATTGGCATTTGGTAAAAGCTAAAAAAGTAAATTTCGATTTTTTTTTGATTAGTATAATTTTTGTTAAGAGCGTACAATGAAAGTTAAATTATTCTTCGATATTTTTTTAATTAGTAATAACGTAATTGGAGAGAACAAAAAAGAATTCCAAAAGCAAGTAAAAAAATAAGCTAAAAGAAAAATATTTCTAGCTAATTAAACATGGCCGAAAACTTGATAAGAAAATAGAGACTTTAGTACATAAAATTTTAAAAAACTGTATAAGATTAGAAAGGCATGGTACGAGCATGCGCAGAAGCCCTAAAACTGGATATAAAAAGGAGGGATCCGGTTGAAGGAGGGTCTTGTTCGTTTTATTTCGCTAGTTGGTCTTGGATAACATTTAATATGTCCAAGATCACTCGTCACCGAAGGAATTCGGCAATGTCGCAGTGAACCGGAGCTCCTGAAAACATCAGACCTAATGATGTACCCCAGGAAAAGCCTTCGTGACCAACTGGGAAATGGACCACAAGAACAAGCAAGAACCGAACGGCCGAGCTCATTATTACAGAAAACTATGCATAGTTCGCTACAACATTCGTGAATTCACAAAGCTTACCGGTAAGTTAAGAATAATAACCCTGATTGTGACCAAGTTAAATAGTAAAAAAAAAAAAAAAAAACTACTCGTGAAAATATAGCTATAAAAGGAATCCCGATAGTGACTTTATATTTCTATATGAGAGACTCTTAATTAACCAAGAACTTTTTGCTTATTTTAAATGATATTGATATTTTCTATATATTTTCCACCTAAATTAAATGTGTTCTCTCCAAAGTATTAAACAATATTTAACCTAGAAATGTTTTATTTTGTTAGAATAAAAGAGATTATACTTTTATCAACTTTTTTTTATTGTGCGTTATTAATAGAAGTTATTATTTTAGTTATTAGATTTATTTTAGTGAAATAGGATTTAAGTGTAAGTTACCTTTGCCAATATGTTTCAATACGCTAGGCTAACAATCGTAAAAAAAATATTAATTCTCATTACGGTAGAATTACCGTACAAAATAAAAATATTATAAAAGGATCTTTTTATTTTTCTTTGTTTACAATTTGCGAGAGGTGCTGGCGGCATATTTCAGCGGATTCTTAGGAATCCTGGCGCCCATAGGAAATAAAATTAAAAGTTGATTTATGTCTATGGTACAAATTCGTAATCAATTAATAGGCCGGAGTCGATCAGGAAAAATAGCTGTGTTAAGAATAGAAATACAACTTTCTTTTTTTTCTTGATACAGTTTGATCAACTCACGCTCAAATATATATTTGGGGCGTATAGTGGTCTAGTAAAACGGAAAACGCTACAATGATAACAGTAGCCAGATTCAAACCCTGTTACAAGGGAGTTACACAATATTCCCTAAATGCCTAGATCATCATGAGTCTAATAAATTGGATTCAGCATGCGAGTATAAAATATAAAGAATTACACCTAGGTCTCGTTTTACACAATAGATAGGTTCCTCAGAAAACATGTGCAGATGAAATCGTGCAAAAATAGACGTAACTTACCTTGAAAAAGAGGGGGATACAGACTGTGATTTTTCAAAATTCGCATAAAAGCAAAGCACCAACGTAAAATTTATTTTAAAATTTGTGCAAAAAAAAAAATAAGGAAATAAAATATGACTAATAAAAAATTTTAAATTTGAAAAAAATTGATACAATACAAACTTTTTTTAACTATAATATTTAATTTTATTCAAAACAATATATTTTTATGCATAATTTATAGTAATTTATATTTTTTTATACACGTTTTAATTATTATTGCTATTTGCCTGTAAACAGATTCATTTGCAAATTGATAAAAAATCAGTTTCTTCACAAGATGAAATACAACTAGCGCCAACATCACTCTCATATTGTGTTAATTAATGGTTTTCTGGTGACAATGTAATTAGTAATTAATCTAACAACTAAAAATTAAATTCTTATTTTTGTCTTTAATTTTCAATTTTATTTGTGCCCACTGCTATTACTCATCTTTTAAAAATTAACTTGTGGACACTAAATGATTAATAATTAATTAAATGTTCTTTTTTAAAAAGCAAAAACAGAATGTGATTTAAAATGCAAAATTACCACGCACAATGTTTGAACAAATTTACATTATAATCTTGTAAAATTTAATATGTGTATACATAAAATGTGGAAATCATGATTTTAATTTCATTATTGCATAAAATCTTACTATTATAAAGCATTGAAAATATTGAAATTACTAAGTTGAAAGTTGAATTTTAGTAATGTGCTATTACTTTTAATATAATGTGAGTGCGTGAAATTTATTATTTAAAGTGATAGCACAATATCAGAGTTCAACTTCCGGTGAAACACGAATCGCGTGACTTCAAAATCGTGTTAAATAAGTCTGCGTAAAAAGAGACCCAGGTGTATATGTCGAAGAGAGAAAGTTTGAAAGTTTTTTTATTTAAAAAAGAGAAAGAGAGACAGAGAGAAAGAGAAAGATATTTACAGTTATTTGTTTTAAAATAAATTCATAAAAATATGTTAATAAATTATGGGAATGCAGTTATATGCAATTATATAAATTTTCTTCTTGTATTATTAATTTATTTGGAATGTATACTTTTCTGTTGTTTTATTGTATATCACATTTTAATAAGAGTAACAAAAGAACTTTTATATGTATACCTGGAGGCAATTTTGTGTCTTTTGTTCGATTACTTAGCCACTCAAAATTTCCAAGGAATCTTAAGTAAATATATGGCAGAAAAAGAAAAAAATGTTAAAAGCATGCCTAAGAAATAGAGATCAGCATACTGATAAACTATTTTGGGAAAGAAAAGGAATTGGAGAAATTAAGGAGTTAAAAAAAAAAATCAGAACAAGCAAGAATGGTTTTTCGAACTGAAATAAAATATTAATATTTTTTGTTGCTAAATTGACTAATATGGCTATGCTCGTATTATAAAATGAAACATTAAAACAAATCCTTCAATCAACCATCAGGAGAGAAAAATGGATTTAGATATAGTAACTCAGACCATCGCTACAATTGGAATGCAGGAGTAGAACAATATGTGTAAGGCCACTATCCTAAGCTCCAAATATGTAGCTGGTAAGTATTTGTCCCGCCAAGAACCATAGGGACCTTATCGATATGCCACTAAAACAATCCAGGAAGGAAGAAAATATCGAATTGGGTACACTAAGAGTGCCCTTAGTAAGCCATCATTATTTCTTAGATCCAAGTAATACCACAAAATGGACGTTCATGCAAAACATTTGCTATTAGCAGAAAAATTTTGTTTTATTCTTCGACAGTAAAAGAATACATAAATTTCAGTTGGATCGTCAAAATTAAGCTTATATGGAAATAAACTTATTCATATTAAAAATCCCAGGTACTTCAAGGTAACTATAACTAGTTTTATTATCTTAAAAGAACTGAAAATTGCCTATTGTTACTCTCCAAAGGTGCAGCCATTATGTAAAATTATATATTTTAATTTAAAACATATAAATGCATTCCTACACACGTGTTTAACTATATGTTCATTTATATTTAATTAATTCCATTTTTGTCTTTTGTTATCATTGATATATAAATTATATATATGTTTTTCTTTCTCCATATTTTATTAGCCATATTAATAAAATTGTATACTTACATTAAAACAAATTGTCTCTCATTAATGGACATATTTATCACTTATACTGGCCTAGTTCTCTTCCTGGAAGAATATCAGAATGAATGAAGTATGCTTTTTAGAATAGGAAATTATATTACATGTAATTCTGAATTCAAAACCAGAGACTTGTTAAAGAAATAGATCGTGTATAGAGGGAATAAATGTATAGAAAGAGGAAGTTCAACGGTAGCTAATTTTGAATGACACGCGATCTAATTTAAGCAGTATAGAAAAGAAACCAGTACTAAAATATAAGTATAAATATATGCATCTTAAGTTGAGAAGTATATAAAGCAGGGAAAGCTTGTTTCAACTACACAATTTTAGCCATTACCTCCATTCAGTCTGATGGGTATTGTTACCTCTCAACTCTGGGATTTGAGCTAGTTGAAAGGGCTGGGCCCTAATTAGCGATAATTTTAAGATCTCTTAAAAGGGAAATGTATAATTCTTATGGTACTAGTGAGATTGGTGCTTGGGGTCAGTTTATTAATTGATGCTCATAAATATACTTTTTCCGAAGAAATTGTTGTTTGGCTTTTTAAATGAAATAATGGCCACTAGGTAGATTTTTTAAAATATTTTTTTAACATATATCCTGATATAGGATACATAGATTTTATTTCTTAAGATATATTTTAAGAAAGGGATTCATATTCGAACCCAATATGGTGGGTAGTAGCCAAATTCTATCTGCAGGTATTATGGCAACTATACAGCCATAGTTTTGTGTTTACTACCCTACGTGGTCAACAGATTCAATTTTTTGATAGACAATTATATAAACAACAAAATTAATATTGAGGTTGCCTGTTAATATATATATATATATATATATATATATATATATATCAATACAAAACAACCATGCATTGCTAATTGAAAATTCACATCAGGGAAAGAAAGTTAACACTCATGAAGCTATAATAGTCAGAACTGGGTTGAAATTGACCTAGCATTTAACATCCGTGCTATGAAACATCAAGTTTACCATTAATAAATGGATTAAACAACTCTATACTCCAAAGCAAAAGTTCCAAGGATGGAAAGTACAAATAACTTAATGGATGTTCTAAAACTCTCACATTTTACTATCTATACCCAAAATGGATTAATGAGGATTATTAAAATGATTCACTATGACATTTTTCCTTATGAACTTTAAAACTATATTTAGTTTGATATCATGACTTTTATTTAGTTCTATATTTTATATCAATGTTTATGTTCATATTTTTTTTTTAATATGGATACAAAATAGGGGAGAAGGAATAAGTTTTAACGTGTAACATAATCGGTATTGCCATTATTGTAAGTAAAATAAAATATAGACTACGATGAGAACTTGCTTGTTTACAAATCCAATCACCATAAAAGGAAAGGTAAGATTATATATATATATATATGTTTGTTCATACTAATATTTTAGTTAAATGTTTTCAGTATACTTGACTAATTATTTCTATTATAAATGGTCTTTTCTGTCTTTATTATAATTATATTATATAACAGAGGAATCTCATAACATCAGTATTACTGATATGAATTTAACCTATTAAATTAATGAAAATAAAACAAATTATAATTCCAATATAATGATGTAGCAAGCTAGAATGATTTAGACAATCCTAAGTATAACATACATTTTATTTATTTTAATATGGACAGCAAACATTCCTTATAGGGGATATGGGTTTGGAATAATAATTGAAATAAACTATAATCAAAGAGTAACCATAGATATTAAATTAAATATTTTATATTTTGTTATATAGTTTGTTATTAAAATGGTACTTATTGTATATAAGTGTTTAAACTAAAAACTCTCAGTGTATTTTTTTATAATCAATTTTCAATCATATCTTCTCACATACTTACATATATTTTTACACATTTACACATATTTTCATATATCCACATCTATCTTTACACACTTACACACGTTCATGCATATCCACATTTTAAGTGATATTAATATACCCTGAACTAGATACCTATATAGATTCTCCATGAGTTTAAAATATGGGAATAACAGAAATGAAGGATGGTAAGGACAAAGTGAGTGTAGGTATATAGTTTAATATTTATGTGATTATTAACCTCTCATCTCCCAGGAATGAAGTTAAAGTTATGTGGGTATATAGGCACATGGATCCAAGATAGACTTTCTTATTCATTGTGATGACTAAGCTAACCTATTATCATATCAGGTAAAATCCCATTCCATTATTATATCTATCTATCTATCTATCTATCTATCTATCTATCTATCTATCTATCTATCTATCTATCTATCTATCTATCTATCTATCTATCTATCTATCTATCTATCTATCTATCTATCTATCTATCTATCTATCTATCTATCTATCTATCTATCTATCTATCTATCTATCTATCTATCTATCTATCTATCTATCTATCTATCTATCTATCTATCTATCTATCTATCTATCTATCTATCTATCTATCTATCTATCTATCTATCTATCTATCTATCTATCTATCTATCTATCTATCTATCTATCTATCTATCTATCTATCTATCTATCTATCTATCTATCTATCTATCTATCTATCTATCTATCTATCTATCTATCTATCTATCTATCTATCTATCTATCTATCTATCTATCTATCTATCTATCTATCTATCTATCTATCTATATATATATATATATATATATAAATAATTAAAATATGTGTTAATTTTATATAGATTTTAAATAATAATTGTTAACAATAAAAATGTGTTATAGTTTTATTAGAAAGATTATAATCAAATATAGATTAACAGCAATATTTATTAATCATTATTGTTTGTTCACAATTCTCTATAATCTAGATTACTCAATCCTTCTTTGAAAATAGACCATAGTATACTTAACCAACAAAGATCAAATTAAATTCATATACACATAACAATGAACGGTCCTGAAAAAAAAAGTTTTTTAATATCTTAGTATTAATTAATATTTTAAACAAAATCAATTATGCATACAGTTTAGTGCAATTGGAATCTGAAGAGTTAAAGGCTTTTGGGGCGATTGTCAATAAAGAAAGTATTTAATAGATATTCAGTTTTGCCACCTAAATAAAACTGTTGCGTTCAATCTGCCATTTAAGTGCTAAATTCTACATGATATCTAGACAATTAGCCATATATGATTTTTATGGAATGAACTATTTTTTAATAAGTATTTTTTAAAAGTATGGAATCATTCATCTTAAAATGTTTATGAACAGTGTTAATAATTAATTAAAACATAACTGAAATAAATAAGAATTTCAAATATATTATATCTATATAATATTTAATAAAAACCATCATCTAAAATAATCTTTTCTTTTATTATCTGATTTTCTTTTAAATTTTCTTTTTTTAATATGAATTACATAATTTTACAAATTTTTCTATAAATTTCAATAATATTTTAAGATCATTATCAATAATTAATTATCTGAAAAATATAGAAATGTGATAAAAATGAAACAAATAAAATTTGTAAAATACAATATTATATAAATATATATTAACAAATAATATACTACTATGGTAAAAATAATATACTTATTGACTTTTCCATATATTTTCCTGTTTATTAATCTCATTTTATATTTATACTTTAGATGACTTACTTTCATATGTGTTTAATGAATTTTTTTCTCTCTTTTTTTTTTTTGTAAGAAATAATTACATTTTTTATAGTATTTTTTTTTATAATTAATTTACTGTATAATTTTTTTTATAGTAGAAGTAAATAATTTGATAAAATATGTATTTACAATTACATTACAAAAATTTAATTTATTTCAATTTTATCATAATTATATTTTATTTTTATGGTTTTCTTGATAATATATTTTTGCTAATTAATTAATAAAGGTGGTAATTTCCACGTTTCAATATTGTATAAGTGTGGAATATTTATTATCATTATCTATAAATAAATGTTAGTTAGTGATCTCAGTTGTTACTTTCTTTTTCTCTCTCTCTATATATTTTTTTAGAGGAATTTATTATTGTTATAGTGATAGAAGAGACTTTTTATAAGCCAATAAGTTTATGAGTTCTAACAACTGAAATTTAGATTGTCGGATAGCTATTATGTATCATAAAATTAAAAAAAGCTTGTACTTTGCTTAGTTGAGTAATTGCTTGTTGGGATAATGATTGGAGATGGTGAGCCCTTGATCTGTGGTAATTACTACATAGAAATATATATATATCTTAGATATTTTTTTTGTATAATATTACAGTACTAGTAATAATGGATAATAGTAATGAAATGCCAGTTAGTGGTGATTTTGATTTAAGAGAATTTATGGAAAAATTTAGAGCAGAATTAAAAGCAGATCTTAGAGCTGAGATAAAAACAAATTATGAGAGACTAGAGTCTAGATTAAATACCAATCATGAGAAACTAATGACTGCATTAACAAGCAACTCTGATGAATTTAAAGCTGGGTTGAAAACCAATTCTGATGATCTTTCTAGAGAATTAAAAGTTGCATCAAAAACTCTGGTAGATAATAATTTTATAAGATTAGCCACAAAAGTTGATGAAGAAATGGAAGAATATAAAAAACCCATAGATGTGACTAGTGAAAATATTAATGAAAATGAAGAGGGTGTTAAAATAGTTGATAAATCCTTAGAAATAAAATTAAATTCACAAAAGCAATCAGAAGAAGTAGAATTAAGTTGTGAAAGATTAAAGGACACTGTTGAGAATTTAGAAATTGGGCAGTTAGGTTTTCAATGGTTAGACAATAGTACTCTAGAGTTAAGAGAAATAAAAATGCGTGATAATAAAATGAATGAAGGTGTTCAAACTTTAGAAGTTGAATTAAGTTCACCAGAAAAGATTAAAATTAACTCTCAAAAATTACTAGAAAGAACAGAATGTGTTTATCAAAGTCAATATAAAGAACAGTATCATAGTAATTTTGTGTGGTACAAAGAAAGCGTATTTTTAGATATATTACAATATAAATATTTGAGTGATAATTTGTACCATTGTTGCAATAGAAATGACTTATTTTACAAGTATCCCAGTAGGAGAAAGTTGGTAAGATATATCTTATTGAAATTTGAGAGAAATAAAAAGGTAAAGAAATCTAAAGAGAATTTTCTTTATGAAAATTGTAATAGAAGGATGAAAGTAGGCAAAGCAAAAGTTAAACTTAAAGTTGTAGAAGGAATGATAAATAATATTGATTTTCTTAGAAAGAAGATTGACAAGGAAAGAGATGTAGGGAAAGCAAAGGTAAAATTTAAAAGAATGTGTAAAAAGTTATTTGATCTGAATCTTGGTAGAATGATGATTGATGAGGAAAAAGAAATTGGCAAAGCCAAAATTAAACTAAAAATAAGAAGTGAGAATGTGATTAATAAAGATTTTCTTCGAGAAAATATAGCTAAGGAAAGAGATTTAAATAAATCTAAAGTTAAACTGAAAAGAATTAATATAGAATAGGATAATATTAATGGTGTAAAACAAAATGATTTTCAAGAGTTCTTTAATGTTGAAGTTGTATCATATCCATCTGATTTGCGATTTTTAAAGGATTATTTGGAAAATTTGAATGAATACCATTCAAGATTGCCCAGAGAATTGTTTTTAATTGAACGTAGAACAAGTGAAGTAAAATAAAGACTTGCTCAAGCCGATGATATTTATCACGATATTCAAATGAAAGATAATAGATTATCTGATAAAATAGCAACTGTTATTGATAAAGTTAAGAATTATGTTAGCGCTTATGATCAAGTTACTATTTATGTAAAGGATATAGAGGCAGAATCTAAGGAGATCATAGCAAAATCTTTAGATGCTGATCCCAAAATTATTCTAAAGCGATTGAATTATAGTAAAACGTTATATAAAAATCTTGTAAATTAAATCAAATTTCTTCATAGAATTCAACATACTGGAAATTCTTTTCAAGAAGAATTTAAAAGGCACTTTTGATTTTTTTTTTTTTTTTTTAAAGAAAACTTGGACAAATATCTAGATGATCTGAAAGATAGATATAAATAAATGAATATGGTTATTAATAAGAAAAATAATATTCTTTAAACCATGTTAGTCCTTAGAAAGATTACAAATTTGAGAAGTTTTTCGATATCTCATAATTAATTAGTTATTTGCAAAGACATTTTTTTTTCGGTGGATTAGAGGGTATTGTAAATATCGATAAGTCTATCTATATTTTAAAAATTATCATTTGTTATAAAAAAAAAACCTCTTTGAGTTGATGTTTATATATGAAGTATTATTATTGTTTATGGTTATTAGGTATAGTTATTGTTTGAAGTTATTATTTTATTTATATGTTGATGGTACATCGTTATGAATATTTAATTATTATAAATAAATAAAGACATATAAATTGTTGATTATATAAAAAATTATTTTATTTGCAGTGATTATTAAAAAAATGCAATATTATTATTTATGTATATTTTTAAAGCTGTCAAATAAATTTTCAATTTAATATTTTTTATATATATGCTTGATATTTTATTTTTTTTTAATGTTAATTGTTTAAAATAAAACATGTGTAACAATGGTTTTCAAAACAGCATTTGCTAGCACGTGGAACAACAGCAACAACAACAAAAAGAAGCCATTATTATTAGGATAGTGATTAAAAAAACAAAAGGATAAAATTTTGTTGTACTTTGTTTCTTTGAAATTACCATTCTTCAGAATATTGGAATAAGATAGATTTCTATGGTAAATACATAAATCATGACAGGCTAATAGAGATATATCGCAGCCAAGAGGCTGCACCATTTCTTTCATTTATTCCAAGGCAGTTTAAAAAGAAAAACTAAGCAAATTTCAATACATGAATTTCATCGCGTCTGAAGCCGAAATTTGACATAGCTATCTGGAATCTATAATGGTCAATCTAATAATAATCTGGAGGTAACTAGAATTAATATATTGGATTTAACATTTCAATTTATTTATTTACTTTTCAAGGAAAGAAATTTTAGAAGGATAAAAATATACATACATCCAAGAATTGACAATTTTCTCTAACGTGATAGTTTCTTCACTTTAACTAGAATGCATTCTAATATTAAACGGATAAAGAAATAAAACAATGGAATAAGTTGACTTTTGAAGGAAAACTAGACATGTGAACTTTGAAAGGTAGTCAATAATTTTATATGTATAAATGATATATAAATATATTTTTGAGATCGATATTTTTGTTTACTTTTATTTTTCATTATAAAAATATAACGTTTTATAAATATTCAATTCAAGCGTCTTGTTTTCTAACAGCAATAAACGTTTAACAGGTGTCAAAATTAACACTTAAGTAATTTAAAATCTTAAAGTATGGCTTATAAGTTTGGGTTGCATATGAGTTGTTATGTATATTTTAATAAGTAAATTTATATTCGCAAATTTTTATTATAAAAATTGTTTTATTATTAATTTATTTCCATTTTTTTTTTAACTTTATATAATGATTCTTATGCATACCAAAACAATAATTTATATATATTTGCTGTATATAATATTTTATTTATTTATTATTTTAAATATCTGAAAAATATAAATATGGATTTGTATTTATATTAATACCTACTTGTTAAGCACAGATATGTCTTTATCTATTTAATATATATACTTATTGCAAGTATATATGTATATTTATTATTTGGGTTTGTATTTAAAACATTGATATTACCTAAAATTAAACCCTAATATAAAAATAAAGGATGTACTATTTGTTTTATAAGTAATGCCTTTGTAATTTATTTGAAAGAGTATTAATATTTTATTCTTATTTTTCTTTTAATGCCAGAGTCATTATGAAATTAATTGAATTCACAATTTAATAGAGGATAACTTCATATTTCACTTATTGTTTAGTCTTTAGGCCACTTACACATATTATTATTCATTGATATGTTTAGATATACATAAATTTACATAATAGATGTGTATATTGGATTTAATAGAATTCCCTTTGTTTCTGATATATATTTGATTAGTTAGTCATATCAACCTTGAAAATAAATTATAATGATAGATCTCATTGCTCTGTATGATTTTAGATTTATTTCATGTATAGCTAGTTGGAAGGGCATATAAACAATTTATTTAAATATAACTGGGATAATTTTGTCTTTCTTCATTTAAATTATACAATTTATTATATTAGGCTTTCTCAACAATTGGATTCATTTAGATTATATATATTCCATTACGTTTATCATCCAATGTTTGAAGCATTATTTTCTTCTCATATATTGATGTTCCATTACATTTGAGGTATAATATGTTTATATGATATATTGTCCATTACATTTGGCACCACAAACTGTTGGTCCCAGTTAACTGATGATTGGTATAATGGAGTAAAAGTATGTTCCATTACATTTGGATGCCACAACGTGGTCAGCATAATATGTTCGTTTAATTATTCATTACATTTGGTGTATCAAAGTTAGGGGCTTGGTTAACTAATGATTATTGTTGCAAAAGTTCATATGTTTATTTTCATTTGAGATCATATAAAGATACATTCCATTATATTTGGCTTTCCCAATGTTTGGGGCCTTCTTTCTTCAATTTAAATGGAATGCAGCAAGTACATTCCATTACAATATATATATATATTGTAACGAGCACAGACGTTCGTTACATTGTTTTTTTTTATATTATTAAACAAGTTAAAATAAGAAGTTCGCATTTAAAAATTTTCTTTAAGAATTAAAAATTGAAATTAAATATCATCTTAAACTCGTACATGTTAAATCGCACAGATAATGAAAAATTATTAAAATAAAACTTTATTAAAGAAAAAGTATTTTAAAACTAAATTTTAAAAAGATTTGGAGATAAAATTATATCTTTAAATTTATCTTTAAATATATTTTTGATTTGGAAAACAGGGTAATTAATCAGAAATGGAAATGATTGTTAAGTAGTTAAATGTAAACCATCCTTGGGCATTTAAATGTAAAAACATCAGTCAGATATGAAAACAATAGAAACTGTTAGCAAATAAGAAGAAATCCCTATGGAATCGGACCGCAGCGAAAGGACCATCGCATCGGTGACATAATGTTAAGTCAATCTTTCAAAGTAATATAAAAGGACAAGTTTTGTAAATTATTAGTTAGTGAATTGTTATGATTATTATGATGTGACAGATAGATGTTAGTGCGGAGGTGCGGGAGAAGAGATTGAAGGACGCACGTTCAATCCCTTCAGTTGTTATAAAATGGAAAAATGAAACATCGCTTTTCTTATATTCAGAGGACCACAGGATCATCGGGAAATTTAACGCTGGATTTTAAATGGCAAGCAATTGTAAAAGATGAACATTTCTAAAACCGTAAGAACTTTCTAAGATAGATATAACGAACAATATTAATTTGAAAACACTAAGAACTTTAAATTTTAAACTTTCCTAGTATTTAATTGTTACAAATAGAATCCTATCTGACCAAACTAAATTCTTTATTAATAGTGTTATTTGATGTATTTTTTTTCCTTATTTATGTAAAATCATTTCCATTTATTTATTTTTTATTCTTTAAGTTTTATCATGATTTTTTTTTTTGTTTTTCGTTAAATTAATTATATAAATGTTAAACTTAAGTCAGGCGTGAATGGCTGTATAAATTTGTAAAGTTATATTAGGGGAGGGTAATCTTAGGTTATTTGTTTCGTGGTTAAATTGGGTCAATGGATTGGATATATTGGTGTGATTAGTAGATGTAATATTGATTCGCTACGGGCAGAATCGCTTCATACGCCGCACACTTCCGTTTGCCTATGGAAGGAATTATAAGTCGGATACCGCAGTTCCTTTATATGGAGTTTTTTGTTTTATTGCTCTTCTTTGCAGATAGATGTAATATTCCTATCTCATAAGAGGCAATTTCTTCTCTTAACCTTTTGTGCTGCCATATTTTATTACATTGAATACATCGATATATCAGATGAATTGATGCCAGTTTGACTACGAATTTTATCCTAAGGTTAAATAGGGATAGAATGTTTATTTTCAAAAGCAAATTTATGTGGTCTATTCATACTCGACCCTAAATAAAAATGCAGTAAATTTAAGTTGTTTATAGATGCTTGCATGGATTGGTTATCGGTTAAGTATGTTTTGGGTTTTCATATTTGATCAAAATATATAGACATTCGATAAATAATGATACCTTATGGTGAGTATCTAAAATGTATTTATTCGGATGTCTTTTAAGTTATTGGTGACAATGCAAGTATCTTATGGTGAATACTATTGGGTTACGTATAAATTTCCCTCCGCAATTGTCAGTAATCAATAATTTTGTATTTTGATCGTTTATGTTTACTTTGAAATGTTTTTGACCGTGAAATCTATGTAACCGATCTATATTCAACATTATAAACAAGCTTTCATCAATTTATCTGTGCGAACTTAATTAAAATGTAAAATTAGAATATAATAGTAATTAAATGTAAATTAAAGTCAAAAATCAAAGTTAAAAATAATGTTAAATGTTAAAATGTAAAACTAATACTAAAATAATTTTAAATCTTATATATATGTGCATAAATAAATGTTTGTATGTTAATTACTGGCAGTGGCTTATTTTATTTATTTTTTAATGTTGAAATCTAATTAGATAAGATATTATATTATTTAATCTCTGCTATTCCACTGAGCTAGTGACATGGGCTAACGATCGGAATCCAAATTTATAAATTAAAATAATTTTTTTTTTTTAAACTTAACGTACCTGCCTATTATATAAATTTTCTAGGTTCAAATGCCTAGTGGCGCCCTGTAGTGCAGATTACGTGAAGTCTCCTTCTCTCCGGATCGTTACAATATATATATATATATGCATACACACTTGTATGTGAATCATAATGGACAACTTTGGAAAGCTATCAATATCATTTGTATGATTTTAGTTTGTTAGAAATTCAAGCAAGTGCAAATTGATCATTTATACTTATAGATCTCAGATCTTTTAAAAATGGGCAATCCAACAAGTAGTATTAATAAGCAAAAACTCACTATATATATTGCCACACACAGCAAGCTAGAGTAATCAATGGATGTCAGAAGACTTATGCATAAAATCCCCATCTAGTGCCTACTTACCCAATATCCCAGATTATATGACTATATAAGCTAATGGGCTTGTATTGAAAATATTAAGATGTTTTCAGTTTAAGACTTATAATTTTGTAGTTAAATAGTGATAAAAGGTGGTTGCTGGAGGGTTGCATTAGATCCTAAGATCTAGATGCAGTGCTCTCAGATCCAAGGCTCCTCGCTGACGAAGGCCATAAGCCAGAAACTAGTCTGGGGCTATTGAATGAGTAGGCACTAGATTGGGATTTTATGCACAAGCCTTATGGAATCCATTGATTACTCTAGCTTGCTGTGTGTGGCAATATATATATATATATAGTGAGTTTTTGCCTGTTTTAACGACAGTTATACACAAGCATAAGAGGAGGTGGTCATGTGATGTTTATTGGCTTAATATTAATAAGGATGAATTTTAAATCCACATTAGATATGATCACAGTTTCTTATATCGCAGCTAATAAATAATCAACATAAAGAATAGTTTTTCTTTAATTTAATAAATTCAACATTTCAAAATTATAATAAACTGATAGTATTGAATGTAATGCGTATATTAGTAAATCTTTAATATATAAATAGAAATATTGACATATAATATAATATATTCTTCCACAAAATACTAATTGAAGTTATGAGTTAATTTCATCTGATAATTAAATATTAATAATTTAGCTTTCATCATTATTCTAGTTATTAGACTCTATTCAATACTTTTAATTTTTATATCTCAGAGGACATAGCTTTCATTGAATGGGTTGTCTGAGTTTCTATTATGACCATTTTTAATGACTTTCTGAGTTAATTTATAACTAGAATGCATTACAACTTGTTTGATTAACTTTTTATTATAATTTTATCAAAACTTTTTTATTTAAATATGATCGTACATTTTTTTTATCCAACTATTTTTTTTTTGTTCAATTAAAATACTGAAGATATGTTTATAAATTTCATATGAAAAAGTAAAATTATTCAAACACATAAAACCTTTCCAAGGATTACGGAGGTGACTCATCTGAAATAACTCTTTTGAGACTAGCAAAATAAGCCAAAAATGTTTTATGCTTACTAATGGTTCATTATCTTTTAATATAGATGAAACCTTATTTGTAGAATTAATTTACCTTATATATTAATTATGGTAGAAAAATTATTAGTATAAAAAATAGTTTTTGCATTTAGTAATTTCTGACTATTTTATACGTCAAATATAATTTTTTTTTTTTTTACTCTTTATATATTGTATTTGTGTATTCCTTTCAATGTTATTTCTGTTGTTTTCATTATTAATCATGATAGGGATAAAACTTCCATCAGAATTTTTTATTTTATTTTCTCACAATATTTCAGAAAGGTTTACTGTTTTTATTATCATCATCATCATCAACATCTATATCATTACAAATAGATAAATCATAGTTTATTGCCTAGAAGTTCATTAAAAATACATGAACTGGAATTGGAAATGTTAGGGTTGCAAATGATCCATGTTTCCCATAATGCACTACTCTCTCATTGCACTAAATTCCACAGAACATTATTATTATTGTTGCTGTTGTTATAAAGTTTCATCACAACACTGTTATCTTCTAATATTTCCCCAGTATAATTATATCATGTTTTTTTTTTTTAAGGTTCTTCAATAACAAGCAATACAGAGATTATAAACACTACATAACTCATTTCTAGACTTTTTTCTCAACAATTAACCTTTTAATCATATGCATAATTCAGATGAAATAAATCCCCTCACAATATACCGAATCTAATTAATTGTGGTGATAATGTTTTAAACTATAAAGTGTAAGGTTGCAGTGGTGAGCAATCCTTCATCAAACTTTTTATGAACCCTTGGGCTATAGCGCCATTTGTTACTTTTTCAATATCACTATGTGCAACTAGTTTAATCATTGGTTAAATATTTACATAATTAAATAAATGAAATATTGAAATTTGTTACATTCTTGAGAAATATATTATTATTACAAGACAGTTTTACATATACTAAAAAAGTGTAAAGATAAATAATTATTACTATTATTTTTTCCAATATTTCTTTTAAGTAAGAGACTAAATTTGTTAAAATATTTTATTGCCTAATCAATGTCTTATATGTGTTATGTAATAAGTTAATATACTCAAAAATTTGATAAAATTTCCACAATTATATATTACATTTGTTTTCTAGGCTTTTATTGATGTGGTAACAGGAGCTTTTTACAATCGGATGTTTGCAACTAGGAGTCCAACAAAATAAATGCTGGTTTCCTTGTGTAAGTGAATGCATTCAAACAACAGAGAATTATGAAATAAAATAGTGCTAACCTATTTAAAGATAAAATAATATTTATAAAAATAATGAGATAAATATAAACAAAAAATAAAAGAAAAATAATTGTAACAATTTCCCCATTTATAATACAAGTAAGTTTAATAATTACAGTGATGCAGATAATGAGACCATATTTTAAGAGGCTAGGAATATGTAAATGTTAGCATAAAGCCTGATCTCTATATTTTATTAAGTTTATTTAAACCAATTATGGGAGTTTCTATGATGTTGGATTGAAAAAAAATTGTCATTTTAAACCAAAGAGAAAAACAAGTGGTTATACTTGCTAATAATTTTTATTAGTCATTCATTATATTACAGATTATCCAATAATGAATAATATTTCTTTAGCGTAATTTTCATTAAACCACACTGGTGCAAGATAGGAATTGGTTTCTATCCACTTTTAACACCATGTGGAGTGACATATGACCAAAGACATGTGAAAGGTTTTGATGATCTTTAAGATGTGCATTTTGTGCTGAACCAGCACTCATCAGTTGGTCCAAACCACAATCTCACACATATCTTTATTGTTTATTAGATAGATAGATAGATAGATAGATAGATAGATAGATAGATAGATAGATAGATAGATAGATAGATAGATAGATAGGTAGGTAGGTAGGTAGGTAGGTAGATAGATAGATAGATAGATAGATAGATAGATAGATAGATAGATAGATAGATAGATAGATAGATAGATAGATAGATAGATAGATAGATAGACAGACATAATAAATTACTATAGTTTAATTGATAAGTATCAAATGTGCTGCCTTCACAACTTTGACACAAATCACTTAATGAAAGTATATTAATATTTTTATTAGATATTCACTAGACTAGAGATTATCCATTAATAAATAATATTTCTGTAGTATAATTTTCACTACAGCAGTCTGATACAGGGTAGAAACTGGTTTCTATATACACTTTTAACATCATGTGGATCCCAACATGCACATTTTGTGCTGAACCAGCATTCATCAGTTGGCCTAGACCACAAACTCTTCCAAATATCTTTATCATTATTTTGTATATATATATAATAACAAAACTTAAATATATTCCAAACAACGGTAAACAATTTATAATACAATATAAATAAAAACTCAATAAAAACTCATAAAGAAATATTTTCGATTATATTCATAATCATTTTCAACTCAACTTTCAAAATGGAATCATCTATTACCAACCGGAAACACATGTCGATTTAAATATCCCACAATTCATTAATCCTAACATTTGCTGACTGTCTGTTTATTATCGTATTTTTATACCTACTAATAAAAACTGCCTCTTTAATTTTTCTTTTTTCATTATCTCTCTCTTGTCCTAAAATTTTTATTTTATTTATATCAAAATTAAACTTAAAATTACAATTTCTATCATGATCATAAAAAACAGATTCAGTATATAACTTGACTTCATTACTATTATCATTACATATCTGTACATTTTTCAAAACTCTTTTATATAACAATTTATGTTCTTTAATTCTTTTCTCTATATTACATCTAGATTCCCCTATATATGATAAGTTACACCCACAAAAAATTCTATAAATTATATTACTCACGTTATTTTTTTCTAACTTATCTTTTGAATTATTAACCATTCTATTTAAATTACCTGATCCATAAAAAGAAACATTATATATACCATTATAAACTTTTTTCATAAATTTTACTTGATTATTATTATAAAAAGGCAAAGAAATCCACTTCTTACTCTTAATTTCTTCATCACCAGTATTTCTATTAATTTTCTTACTAAATTGACAAACCACTTGATAAATTTCTTTTATATTATAACCTACACTTAATAATTCACTTACATAATTTTCAATATTTTTCTTTTTATCACATGCATATTTACACAAAATATTATTTCTATACAAAAAAGACCTAAAACCAGCCATCTTATAATTATGTGGCACGTTAGATAAATAGGGAATATACCCTCTAGTTTCAATAGGTTTAATAAACAATTTATAGTCAATCATATTATTGTTCCTTGAAATTATCAAATCTAAATATTTAATACTGTTATTATATTCTTTCTCCATAGTCCAGATAAGACCTTTTAATTTATTATATTCATCAAAAATTTTATCAATCATTTCTGAAGAAGCACATATAAAAACATCATCCACATATCTCATATATATCTTAATATTTCCCATAAATATAAATTTGTTTAAAATTTTCTCTTCATAATATGACAAAACAAAACTGCATAACTGTGCCACCATTGGTAATCCCATTGGCCAGCCTTTACTCATCTTATAAAATTTACCATTAAAGGATGCAACAATATTTTGTTCAATAAAATTTAAAGCCTTCATCAGAAAACATATTAATTGACTATCCACTTTCTTTTCCAATAAAGCTTGATGAATTATCTTAATTGAATCAAGTCTATCAATAGATCCATACATCTCAGAAACATCCAATGACACTAAAACATCATCACAGTCCAAACTTAAATCTTTAGATTTAAGTTTGGACTGTGGATCTATTGATAGACTTGATTCAATTAAGATAATTCATCAAGCTTTATTGGAAAAGAATTAGTCAATTAATATGTTTTCTGATGAAGGCTTTAAATTTTATTGAACAAAATATTGTTGCATCCTTTAATGGTAAATTTTATAAGATGAGTAAAGGCTGGCCAATGAGATTACCAATGGTGGCACAGTTATGCAGTTTTGTTTTGTCATATTATGAAGAGAAAATTTTAAACAAATTTATATTTATGGGAAATATTAAGATATATACGAGATATGTGGATGATGTTTTTATATGTGCTTCTTCAGAAATGATTGATAAAATTTTTGATGAATATAATAAATTAAAAGGTCTTATCTGGACTATGGAGAAAGAATATAATAACAGTATTAAATATTTAGATTTGATAATTTCAAGGAACAATAATATGATTGACTATAAATTGTTTATTAAACCTATTGAAACTAGAGGGTATATTCCCTATTTATCTAACGTGCCACATAATTATAAAATGGCTGGTTTTAGGTCTTTTTTGTATAGAAATAATATTTTGTGTAAATATGCATGTGATAAAAAGAAAAATATTGAAAATTATGTAAGTGAATTATTAAGTGTAGGTTATAATATAAAAGAAATTTATCAAGTGGTTTGTCAATTTAGTAAGAAAATTAATAGAAATACTGGTGATGAAGAAATTAAGAGTAAGAAGTGGATTTCTTTGCCTTTTTATAATAATAATCAAGTAAAATTTATGAAAAAAGTTTATAATGGTATATATAATGTTTCTTTTTATGGATCAGGTAATTTAAATAGAATGGTTAATAATTCAAAAGATAAGTTAGAAAAAAATAACGTGAGTAATATAATTTATAGAATTTTTTGTGGGTGTAACTTATCATATATAGGGGAATCTAGATGTAATATAGAGAAAAGAATTAAAGAACATAAATTGTTATATAAAAGAGTTTTGAAAAATGTACAGATATGTAATGATAATAGTAATGAAGTCAAGTTATATACTGAATCTGTTTTTTATGATCATGATAGAAATTGTAATTTTAAGTTTAATTTTGATATAAATAAAATAAAAAATTTTAGGACAAGAGAGAGATAATGAAAAAAGAAAAATTAAAGAGGCAGTTTTTATTAGTAGGTATAAAAATACGATAATAAACAGACAGTCAGCAAATGTTAGGATTAATGAATTGTGGGATATTTAAATCGACATGTGTTTCCGGTTGGTAATAGATGATTCCATTTTGAAAGTTGAGTTGAAAATGATTATGAATATAATCGAAAATATTTCTTTATGAGTTTTTATTGAGTTTTTATTTATATTGTATTATAAATTGTTTACCGTTGTTTGGAATATATTTAAGTTTTGTTATTGTATTATTGATATTAGCGGACATTTATTTTGTTTTATATATATATATATATTTGCAAAAACCTATATTTATATATATATATGTAAACTTATAAATATATATTAGAAAATACAGTAATTAAAATTTGTTAAAAAGAACAAAAAATATAAACATCACTTAGGAGCACTTTCAACCATCCTTGTAGTCTTTGTCAACTCATACTTTGAAAGGTCAACTTTCCCATAATTCTGTGATCTTAATGTTTGCTGCCTATCTATTAATTAAGTCTTGCTTGTATTTATATATTAACATAGCTTCTTTGATTTGTTCTTTTATTATTATTTCTTTCAGTTTGCAATATTTTTATATTATTATAATTGAAATCAAAACCATATATACATGATTTATTATGGTCATAAAAAACAGAAGCTGATAAATTATCATTATCTTTAGAATTTTGTTTCATATTTTGAACTCTTTTTAATAACAATAAGTGCTCTTTTGTTCTTTTCTCCAATGTGCATCTCTGACTCACCTATATATCCACTACCACACCTACACATCCATTTATAAATGATACAATTTTTATTTGTAAATAAAGTTTTCTCTTTACAGTTATTTATTAATTTATTTAATGTAGGTGGTGCATAAAATGCAATGCCACATATACCTTTATAAATTTTTTTTAAGAAAATTGCCTGTTGATTTGAAATATATGGTATTGATATCCAAATTTTATTATCAGAAGAATTAACATCATTATTAATTTTATTTTTATTTTTGTATTTATATTTCGAATTAAAATTTTTAATAGTATAATAAATATGATCATAATTATATCCAACATTTAACAATTCACTAGAATACATTTCAATATTTTTGTATTCCAATGAATTGTTAAATGTTGGATTAATTATGATCATATTTATTATACTATTAAAATTTTTAACTCAAAATATAAATACAAAAATAAAAATAAGATTAATAATGAAGTTAATTCTTCTGATAATAAAATTTGGATATCAATACCATATATTTCGAATCAACAGGCAAGTTTCATAAGGAAAATTTATAAAGGTATATGTGACATTGCATTTTATGCACCACCTACATTAAATAAATTAATAAATAACTGTAAAGATAAAACCTTATTTACAAATAAAAATTGTATCATTTACAAATGGATGTGTAGGTGTGGTAGTGGATATATAGGTGAGTCGAGATGCACATTGGAGAAAAGAACAAAAGAGCACTTGTTGTTATTAAAAAGAGTTCAAAATATGAAACAAAATTCTAAAGATAATGATAATTTATCAGCTTCTGTTTTTTATGACCATAATAAATCATGTATATATGGTTTTGATTTCAATTATAATAGTGTAAAAATATTGCAAACTGAAAGAAATAATAATAAAAGAAAAATCAAGGAAGCTATGTTAATATATAAATACAAGCAAGACTTAATCAATAGGCAGGCAGCAAACATTAAGATCATGGAATTATGGGAAAGTTGACATTTCAAAGTATTAGTTGACAAAGACTACAAGGATAGTTGAAAGCACTCCTAAGTGACATTTTTATTTTTTGTTCTTTTTAACAAATTTTAATTACTGTATTTTTTAATATTTATTTATAAGTTTAGGTATATTATTGTGAAGAAATAAAGACATTGATTTGTAGTATATATATATATTGTAACGATATATAAATATGCCGTTACATTAATTTAAAATAAAAACTAAGTTCGCAAATAAAAATAAATTATTAAAAATCTAAAAGCTAAAAAAGAAAATTAAAGAGTTGTTAAATGTATATATTCACACAGATGCAAAACTTTAAAAATATATATTTTTAATAAATAAAAGTATTTGAACGCACTTTGTTATAAAAAAGTACGAGATTTAAAGATAAAATATTTTTGTAAATGGTAATGATTGTTTTATAAATTAATTGAAAAGCAAACTGGCCCTTGGGGCTCTTATATACTGTAATTAAAAAGTCAGAGGATAAGATAGATAAGAGAATAAAATGAATTAGCTTGACCAATGGAAGCACCAAGCCTCAGCCCGGACCCTAATGAAAATGATGGATTGTTGAATCTGTGTGGATACTATAAAAAGAAAAATATTGAGTTCCAGGCAGTGCCAGCTTTTTTGTGTTTGAGACGTGTGATAGGACACACATATCACACTCTCTTTTTAAAAAAAAAATGAAATAACTGTAATTCTGAAATGGAACCAGCTAAGGTCACCTCCAGAACATCAGATCGGTCTTCCAATGGAGATGCCGTGGGAATTAAAACAGGAACCTGGACTCTTCTACCGTGAGCTATGAACTTTACAAATTAACAAAAAGAAAAAGTAATTAAGAACTTTCGTCAATTTTTTTTTAAAGATTCAGCTAATCTAAATTTTAAATTGAACTCTTATTTGATTTTCAAATTGATAATTAATGTTTAAATTATATATATTCGAGTTTGCTAAAAAAAAATCATTTCCATTTTTTTTATTTTTCTATTAATATTTATTTGTATAAATTATTTAAATGCATGAAATTTAAGTTGGGTATGGATGTTGCATATAATTATGTTGTGGTTTTCATATTCGATTAGAATATCCAAGTCATTGATGCCATTGTGTTTCTTGTATTCCCTCTGCAATTGACGTTATCAATGACTTTGTATTTTGATCGGTTATATTTATTTTGAAATGTTTTTAACCATGGAATCTATGCAGCCGATCTATACTCAACATTATAAAACAAATTTTATAAAATTCATCTGTGCGAACGTATATAAATGTTAAATTTAAGTCAGGCGTGAATGGCTATATAGATTTGTAAAGTTACATTAATTAATTAGGGGAGGGTAATCTTAGGTTATTTGTTTCATAGTTAAATTAGGTCAATGGATTGGATATATTGGTGTAATTAGTAGATGTAGTATGAGGTTCACTATGTGCAGAATCGCAGTATATGCTGCACACCCCCTGTTTGCCTATTGGAATTAGATAGTAAGACGGAAGATGCGGTCCATTCCTATGGAGTTTTTTGTTTATTGTTCTTTTCACCAACAGATGTAGCATCCCTGTTTGGTTGAGAGACAATGTCTTCTCTAACTCTACTTACTGTTCAGATGTACATTCCTGACAGTATAGTATTTTGTGCTGTTTATTCATGCTGCATTGAATACATCAATATATCAGATGGATTGACGTTGGTTTGACTGCGAACTTTTTGGCCTAAGGCTAAATCAGGGACAGAATATTTTCTTCTCAAATGCAAATCTATGAAGTTTATTCATACTCGACAATCTTAAAATTTTAAAATAATAATTTAAATTAAATGTTAATATTTAAAATCTAAAATAATAAATGTTATTCCTCAAATTAAAATGATTATAAATGTGCGTAAATAAATATTGTTTGTGTATTAATTACTGGCAGTGGCTTTTATTTTTTTATATTTAAGATATTAACTAAAGATATAGATTATCTCTGTGTCTCCACTGAGCTAATGACAATGGGCTAATGATCTAAATATAAAATAAAGTGGGATCTTAACAGTGTGTATCTGCCTAATTTATAAATTTTTCTAGGTTCAAATGCCTAGATGGCGCCCTTGTAGTGCAGTTTATGGTAAGATTTGATCTTCACTTTCTTTTGGATCGTTATAATTGGCCCCATGTTGGGTGCCAATTATAACAATCCAAAAGAAAGTGGAGATCAAATCTTACCATAAACTGCACTACAAGGGCACCATCTAGGCATTTGAACCTAGAAAATTTAAAAAGTAAGCAGATACACGCTGTTAAGATCCCACTTTATTTTTATATTTAGACTGTTTGCCCATTGTCACTAGCTCAGTGTAGATGCAGAGATAATAATCTATATCTTTAGTTTATATCTTAAATATAAAAAAATAAAAGCCACTGCCAGTAATTAATACACAAACAATATTTATTTACGCACATATATAATCATTTTAATTTGAGGAATAACATTTATTATTTTAGATTTTAAATATTAACATTTAATTTAAATTATTATTTTAAAATTTTAAGATTGTCGAGTATGAATAAACTTCATAGATTTGCATTTGAGAAGAAAATATTCTGTGCCTGATTTAACCTTAGGCCAAAAAGTTCGCAGTCAAACCAATGTCAATCCATCTGATATATCGATGTATTCAATGCAGCATGAATAAACAGCACAAAATACTATACTGTCAGGAATGTACATCTGAACAGTAAGTAGAGTTAGAGAAGACATTGTCTCTCAACCAAACAGGAATGCTACATCTGTTGGCAAAAAGAACAATAAACAAAAAACTCCATAGGAATGGACCACATCTTCCATCTTACTATCTAATTCCAATAGGCAAACAGGGGGTGTGCAGCATATACTGCGATTCTGCACATAGTGAACCTTATACTACATCTACTAATTACACCAATATATCCAATCCATTGACCTAATTTAACTACGAAACAAATAACCTAAGATTACCCTCCCCTAATTAATTAATGTAACTTTACAAATCTATATAGCAATTCACGCCCGACTTAAATTTAACATTTATATACATTCGCACAGATGAATTTTATAAAATTTGTTTTATAATGTTGAGTATAGATCGGCTGCATAGATTCCACAGTCAAAAACATTTCAAAATAAACATAACCGATCAAAATACAAAGTCATTGATAATGTCAATTGCAGAGGGAATACAAGAAACCCAATGGCATTCATCATAAGATGCTGCATTGACATCGATGACTTATATATTCTAATCGAATATGAAAACCACAACATAATTAACCACTAACAAATCCATGCAACATCCATACCCAACTTAAATTTCATGCATTTAAATAATTTATACAAATAAATATTAATAGAAATAAAAAAAAATGGAAATGATTTTTTTTTAGCAAACTCGAATATATATAATTTAAACATTAATTATCAATTTGAAAATCAAATAAGAGTTCAATTTAAAATTTAGATTAGCTGAATCTTTAAAAAAATATTGACGAAAGTTCTTAATTACTTTTTCTTTTTGTTAATTTGTAAAGTTCATAGCTCACAATAGAAGAGTCCAGGTTCCTGTTTTAATTCCCATGGCATCTCCATTGGAAGACCGATCTGATGTTCTGGAGATGACCTTAGCTGGTTTCATTTAAGAATTACAGTCATTTCATTTTTTTTAAAAAGAGAGTGTGATATGTGTGTCCTATCACATGTCTCAAACACAAAAAAGCTGGCACTGTCTGGAACTCAATATTTCTCTTTTTATAGTATCCACACAGATTCAATCAACAAAACATCACCAATCCATCATTTTCATTAGGGTCCGGGCTGAGGCTTGGTGCTTCCATTGGTCAAGCTAATTCTTTTTATTCTCTTATCTATCTTATCCTCTGACTTTTTAATTACAGTATATAAGAGCCCCAAGGGCCAGTTTGCTTTTCAATTAATTTATAAAACAATCATTTCCATTTACAAAAATATTTTATCTTTAAATCTCATACTTTTTTATAACAAAGTACGTTCAAATACTTTTATTTATTAAAAAAATATATTTTTAAAGTTTTGCATCTGTGCGAATATATACGTTTAACAACTCTTTAATTTTTTTTTTAGCTTTTAGATTTTTAATAATTTATTTTTATTTGCAAACTTAGTTTTTATTTAAAATTAATGTAACGGCATATTTATATATCGTTAATATATATATATGTGTGTGTGTGTGTGTGTGAGTGTGTTACTAATTAGTACATTTAAATAAAGAATATGAAAATGAGTTATGAAAAATATTAGAATAGGATAAAATTATAAAGAAGTGCACTCAAACATAAAATGTTCTCCAGTTTCCACCTTTATTTTACATACATGAAACAAAATAGAATCAATGTTTGCACAAGTTAGCATAAACATTATTAGTAAATAGAACTTTTTTTTGACTAATTAGTGAAAGTAAGACAAGATTCAGTTGTAATACCAGACTCAGAATTATCTTTCAATTATTATATCTTCCAGTGTCTGATTTTTTGGGGGAAACAAGAGGAGGCCCATATTTAGAGACAAAATTGAATAGAGATTGCTTTCATGGTTTAATTTATTTCATCTATGATCATCTTAAAATGTATGATTACCACTGAAACTGAGATACCAGTGTTTTTTTGGTAAATTAATACTATAATATTGAGTGAAGAACTATGACTTTTACATTTTCTAGTGACTGAAATATGATGTTCTCTTTAAAAAATAACATTGATGAAGTTTAATAACATAATATTAAATATGCTGATGTTTAACAAAATAATATTAGCTCTCAATATGATGAAAAATAGTAATAATCATGTTGTTGTAGCAAAAATAATTGTATCATGTAATTGTTATATCACATGGTTGTTCAATAGTTTGACTTAAATTTGGCAGTACTTTTAAATTGTGTGAAGAAACTGTTCCAATTAGTTGGCCATTTCATAGTTTTATCATCCTTGGTGATGCAATTTGTTTTTCAAATATTTTTCTAGCCTCCCTAAAATGTTTTGGTCATGATTTTTGCATGTGGATATGATTCTAGTATTTGAGAAATCTATGAAATGGCCATTGTCCAAAACATAGAGGACAAATTCCAAAGATGCCAAGAAATTTATCACTGCATTAATGTTCTCACATTGATTTCTATTTCCTATGTAGTTGGACAGTTGTCACATGAGCTCTTATAGACTCCTTGGGCTGTCAGAGAGATTACATCATTAGATTTGATTAGAATATTATTAATCTTTTGTTCAGTAGAGAATGTAGTTTTTATGTTATAGCATCTCAGTAGCTTTACAACCACATCTGTTGTTTATTTTATATAAGAAATTAATATTCTAGGAGAAGCATTTGCTTCTTTTTCTTTTTGAGGTGCTTTTACTTTGTACATTGCTTTATTTATAGTGATGTTTTTGTAACAATTTATTAAAAATATATTATATATATTTGATCTTTTTTCTTAATGCAGATGTATTTGGAAATATAAAAGCCCTAGAAAAGTGACGTAGTTAGAGAGAATATTTGGGCTGGATAATAATGAGATGATGCCTTTATGTTATCTATCAGTATGTAAAGATTTCATATATAGAGGGTGATAAAGAGTTCTTGTTTTATAAACAAGAACATCAAAAAAGGAAGTTTTCTATCCTTCTCACTTCCATAGTGAACTTAATTTGGAGAGATAGGTATTACTGATATGCATTAAGAAGTCTTTGGGTTTCTTTCCTCATGTGACCAAACAACAAATATGTCATTAATACATCTGAACCATGTAAATGGGTTGTATTATGTTGAGTTTAAACATGTGTTTTAAACTATTTCATGAATAAATGGGCAAAAAAAAAGCATTGGGATTCCAATTACTTGTTTGTAGAATTGACCATAGTAAGGAAAAAAAATGTCTTATTAAGACAATGTTTTATTAATGTGGTAATACAATTCTGTAAATTGCAATGAGTTGAACCAAAGCCTCATCGATACATATATTAGTAAACAATGAAACAAGATCAAAGATCATACAATATCATTTGATGTGATTTTTAAATTATTAATAATAGACATAAAATGGGTTATGATTTTATATAAGATTTTATGGAAGAAATAATTGGTTGTATTTGATTTGCTATGTATCATGCTATGGCTTGAATAAGTGATGCTATAGCATTAACAATAAGACATAGTGGAATGTCTGTTTTATGTATTTTTGAAAGACCATAAAATTTAGAACATATAGAGGGTTTTTTCCTAGGGATGATTTTATTTCTTAGATCATCATCAATTGGACACTTATTAATAAGGGCTTTAGTTATCCTTTCAAGATAAGAGATATCTCATTTTGTTTTAACATAAGCATTATAATCTCATTTTGTTTTAATACAAGCATTATTTTTTGATAGATACTGTCCATAATAACAGAGATATTTCCTTTGTCACACAAAGTAGTATAATAGTGTTAGTTGATAATTTTAAGAATTAATTGTTTATCTTTAGTTATATTACTCTTGGAAGATGATGATTTGCATAGAATATTATAACATTATTTTTAATGGTTATTTAGATGGAAATATTTGTGTGAAGTTATCAATTAATAATTATTTAATTAGAAAGCTTTTTACTTAAGATAGTAGCCAATTAAGTTTAATTATCCCAGGCTAATAATGAAAGTAAAACTGTCAGTCTATTGCATTCATACCTGGATATGCATATTAGAGGTTGAGTTAATCTCTAGAATGAGATGGCACTTTATCATTTATGATTTTTATCATTGGTACAAAAGAGTAAGAAAAGGCTATGAATAAATAAGAAATTTCAATTTTGGATTTGCTGGAAAACCTCTGTGATAACATATTTTCTCTAACAATAAATTTTGAATTGTTAATTATGAAAAAATATATATAATTTGATGGCTTATATTGAAAAGTCAATATATCATTCAAATCATTTATGAAAATTAGCAGAAAAACTAATGAATTTTGGTCAAAAGTTTTTCAAACAATTGCAGTTGCTTGATTTAAGATTGCTGTTTAAGCAACATAATGCTTTTAATTTTATATGAAGAATTTTCAGCTATTTTACTACATTTGTCAGAGGTTTATGTTTACAGTTGTAGTAATTAATTGCAGTTCAACAATTCAATACTCTGAAAAATGTATTTTAATGACACAAAGACACCACACGGAACAAACATATTATGAATATAGCCCATATATAGTTATTATAATTGTAGAATATTAAATGATTGTGTATACTGCATTTGTGTAAAACTAAGTTTGTACAAAATTGAATAATTTAAGTTACAAATTTTTATATTCTATCGACAGAAAAAGAGTTTCAAAAGGTTTTTCTGCTATAAATCTGTTATTTCTAAGATGGCGCTTTCTACATTATTTGTTTGAACAATGATCAAACCACTATGTTTTTTGACGAATATGGAAAATAAATTGCTCAAGTATATGTTTTAAAATATAAATACAAATTTTACAAACTTCGAATACAATATTATCTAATAAATTTAAATAAATATATTAGAATAATAAGTTTTAGGTTGCTAATTCTATTGGCTTGCTTTTGATTTATTTATTGGTTTAAAAAATTAGAGATGGTAAAACCAAACTTAATTGTGAATGAAGAATTTTCTAAAGTAGAGTTTTAGACTAATGATGTTTGAGTTTTTAGTCTAATTGTTTTCGTCTTTGCTATGTCTTCTAATTACTGATAGTCATGTTGAACTCTAAATAGAAAACAAAAAAAAAAATAGGGAGAAGGAAGAAATTAAATATAAATGTCATCACTTTTTGAAAACACTTTAAAAATTTATTGTGGTATTTTACCTTAATGATTTACACAAAAAAGTAGCAGAAAAACACGTTGTTAATATATACTATAGTTTAACAAACTATTATATGTGTGTATGTATAAATATGGATGTATTACTTTTACCCAAGCGTTTTTATCATTGTGCTAAACTGTATAGTATAACGTAATAAGAATTGTTGTTTCGTTGTTTAGAAACCATCTCAAATTTTGTGTTTATTATGATGTAATTAAGACAAATTACTAAATTAAATTGTGTTAAAATGTGACAGACATTGCAAAATATCTTCAATAAAGTAAGATAATTTTAGTCATCATAATGAAAGCAATAGCATAAGTGACAAAAATTATTAGTATTAGTTTTATCTGCCACATTAAATTTTGAATAAGATATTAATTTAAACCACTAAACATCACACGACCACCATTTCTTATGTTGTTCATAACTTATTAAAACAGGCAAAACTCTTCATACAACAGTGCCACTCAGTGCAAGTCTGAGTAATCAATGGATGCCAGAAGGTTTGTGCATAAAATCCCTATCTAGTGCCTACTCATTCAATATTCTCAGACTAGATTCTAGCTGTGACTTTCATCAGTGAGTAGTCTTGGATCTGAGAGCACTGCACCTAGATCTCTAGTGCCTACTCATCCAATATCCCCAGATTAGTTTCTAGATTGTGGCTTCTAGGATCTAGGTGCAGTGCTCTCAGATCCAAGACTTCTCACTGACAAAAGCCATAAGCTAGAAATTAGTTTTGGGGATATTGGATGAGTAGGCAATAGATAGGGATTTTATGCACAAGCCTTCTGGCATCCATTGACTACTCTGGCTTGCACTGAGTGGCACTACTGTGTGAAGAGTTTTGTTTGTTTTAAGATATTAATTTGTCTTCATTATTGTAGGATAATCTGATAATGCATCTGCTGATTGATAAGTTATATATTATGATTGACTTTTTTTAAAAGTTTTATCAGCTGTGAATGTTATTCTTAATTTTTATTATTTTTTGTTGATAAATTTTAGTATTGAGATAATAATTCAGATTAAAAAAAAACAATCTTCCATGATTTATTTATTTTTTCTAAAAGCTTTCTATTTCTTCATCAGGTAGCTGATTCATAGTAAAGCTGGCTAACCATTAGATACTGGTTAGTAAATGAGTATTTATCTATCCTTTAAAAATGAAATGAAAATCAATATTTAAAAATTGGAGAGTCTACATAATAATGGCTTCATTTTTGCTGCTTCTCTAAGAGGAGCTATTAAAAAAAACTTTTTTACCTAAAAAGAAAATGAGCATTCTAGTTCTATATTTATTTTACAATGAAGCAATGGAAGTCTTGATTTTAATTATTAATTTGAAACATATTATTTCTGTAAATATTTACAAATGCTTTGTTATTTAGGGATCATCATACACCACAACCAGCCATTATTAAATATGCAGGATTAAAATTTGTACAGTACTTTGTTACTCTGATAGTCTAATGAAAAGTTACACAACAAGCAGCTACATCTATGACATTTAGTTCCAAATTTTAACACATATTCCCGAATTGTAGATAGTAACTAACTGTATAAAGGTTAACACAAAAGAAAAATTTAACTGCATTTAAATTTTACAACTACATTCAACTGTTAATAATGCACCAGGTTAATATATAATAGTTTATTTGGTTATAATGTTACCTTAAAATTTAATATTCAAGAACCTAAAGGTCCAGGTTCGATTCTCATAGTACTGTCACTGGCTGGGCCAGCAACATCTAAAGCAAAGGAAAAAATCATACTACTCAAAACATTGTGTATATTCTAAATAGTTGGATGTAAGTGGAAAATTTTTAAAAAGTTAATTTTCTTTAAAGACATTCAATATTTACTATTAGATTGTGGAAATGGTTCAGCATATAAATACAACTAAAATACCATCATTACAAATCTACAGGCAAGCACATATTTATATGACTAGTGAATATTGTATGCACATGTTGGAAATGTGTGTAAACATACACGTTCATGCACATACACACACATATATATATGTGAAACTACATTCTATATTTCTAGCATGGCCTCCAAAATTCAACCTTATTGCCAACCTGTACATAATATGTTTTTAATATATATGTGTAAGTGTATTTGTGCATATTTATACATGACTATATGCATATTACATTTTTAACATGGCATTAAAACTTACAGTGCAAACAATGTGATATAACACACCTATATATATATATATAGGTGTGTAAGAAAATTTGTATAATATACATTTAAGTATCATTCGTATTGTATATGCATTTTGATTTAATAATTTAAAATGCAAAATATTACAAAAAAATTATTACATTTTATTTTTTTTCTACTTTTTAAAAAAAAATCCTTTATAATTAAATAGATGGCTATAGAGGGTGACTGTACATTTAACTTTAATATGAGAAAGGAATTAGGCAAGCGCTGGTAGAGTGTACAGTGTGTGCTGAGGTATATCATTTGAAATGTTTGAGTAAGAATGGGAAGGATGTAACAGGTTTCTGGTTATGTAATCAGTGTGTAAATGTGATTAAAGGGGTGAGAAAGTGGTTTCTAAGTGTAGGTAGTCTAGAGAGAAAGTCAGAGGAGAGGGAGAAAAATGTAGTTAAGGAAGATAGGACAGAGTATGGTTTTAGTGGAGTGTCAGGAAATATGGGTGGAGAAAGTAGTAACACAATGGAGATGGTTAGCCAGAGAATAAGTAAGATAGAGGAAGAAGTGAAGGATCAGAAGTAAAATTAAAATTGTTAGAGATGAAGTGTGAGGAGATAAAGGAATTATTGAGTAGAAATGATAAGGAAGAAATGAATAAGGAGGTCCAGAAGATGGTAGGAAAAGGTTACAGATGGAGTAAAGAAAGTAGACTATGAGACAGTATTAATAGGAGATTCACTAATAAGAGAATGTGGGGATATAATTGCAAGGGAAAATAGAAGCAGGTATGTAAGAGTATGTTTGCCTGGAGCTAAAATTAGGGATGTGGCAGATAAAGTAAGAAAGCAAGGTAGTAGAGAAGTATATGTTATCATAGGGACTAATAATTTGTTAGAGCCATCAGAGAGAGTAACAGATGAGTATGTAGAATTGATTAGGAATTTGAGGGAGATTAAAGGAAGAGTAGGGATAGTTGGAGTATTACCAAGATTTGACAAGAGGCATTTGTTAGATAGGGCATGTTCTATAAATGAGAGATTGAAAAAATTGTGTGAGAGAAATAATGTTGTGTTTGTGGATGTATGGGATTGGTTTATTGGAAAGAGGGAGTTATATAGTAAATATGGAGTGCACTTAAGAAAACAAGGAAGTGAAGTTTTAGGGAGTCTGATATTTAAAGAATATAATTTGGGAAACTTTTAAAAGGGGCGGGGGCTTTTAAATTGTAATATTATCAAAAAGAAGAAGAATGGATGGGATATAAGAAATAAGCAAAAGATGGTTGATTTAGATATAAGTGTAGATGTGGAGAGGGAATGGTTCTGTAAGATTAATGGTAAGAAAGTTTGTTATAAACGTAATGGAGAAAAAAGAATCAAAATTTTTTTATAAAAGAGTAGTTAGGAAAGAAGAAATTGTTAAAATTGGGTTTTTAATATGCAAGGTGGTAGGAGACCAGAAAAGTGGCTGGGATTAAATAAAGCAATTGAAAATGAAGAGCTTGAGGAATTGGCAGTATTGGAAACTCATCTAAGAGAAGAAGAAGAACCTATTTTGGAAGAGGTGGTATGGCAGGGTATAAATAGAAAAGAAAAAAGGGGTGGTGGTATAGGTGTTATATCGAAAAAATATTTAAATATTGTTAAATGTCAAGAGCATTTGTGGTTTGAAATAAGGTTAGATAGACAAGAATGGATTGTGGCTGTAGTGTATATAGCCACTGGAGAGAGTCAAACTGTAATGGAGTGGAACAGTAGTATATATGAATGCCTAGTTAAGGATATACAGAGTTTTAAAGAAAAGGGGAAGAGAATAATGGTTATAGGGGATATGAATGGACATATTAAAGACATTGATGATGTAGATAATAAGAATGGTCAGTTTTTGAAGGAATTTTGTCAAAGAGTAAATATGAGCATTGGAAATTTATCAAATATGTATGAGGTGCAATACACATGGTCTAGAATAATGTATTTCACATAATAGATTATGTATTGGTAGAGAAAGAGGGAATGAATAAAATACAGAAAATTAAGGTGTTGATAATGAAGAAGTGTACTAATAGTGATCATAACTCTATTGTAATAGAAATGGTTAGTAATGTGATGGAGGATAAAAATAGAGGTAGAAACAATAGTGAAAGATGTGGATGGAGAGTGAATGATAAGAATAAGTTGGAAGAGTATAAAATAAAAGTTGAAGAAACCATGGAGCAGTTGGTTGGGGATGAGTATAAGGACTGGTGTGGTGAAATAAAAAAAGTGGCAAATAGGGTTTTAGTTGAGAATATGCAGAAGAATAAAAGTAATAAAAATGAGAGTTAGTAAAAGTGTAAAAGAGAGGAAAGAAGCATGCAGAGAATATAAGTGTGTTATTAAGAACAAAGAAAGTGAAAACAATATTAATGCTAAATGGGGAAAGTACTTAGAAAAGAAGAAGTTGGCTAAAATGGATAATTATAGAGAGAGGATGAAGCTGAATAGTAAATTGTTGGAGGATATTAATAAAAGTGGAAGAGTAGGGAATAAAAAAAATTTGGAATTACATTAAAAGGAGAAATGTAGGGGAAAGAGAGATAGTATTAATAGATAATGAAGGAATAGAGTGTAGCTCTAGAGAAGAGTTAGAGAGAATCTCAAATAGATATGTAATGGATATAGAAAAGATGTTAGATGTGAAGGACTTATTGATAGAAAACATGAAAGCAGTTAGTAATGGGAATATTAGGTTCACAAAAAATGAACTGAATGAGGCAGGGAAGAGATTGAAAAGTGGAAAGGCAAGAGCTTTAGATGGATGGGCAGCAGAGATGGTAATGAATTTAGGGCATAGAGCAAAAGCAAAGTTATTATCATGTTTTAATAAGATGGCACAGAAGAGAGTTTTACCGGGTAGTTGGAGTAATACAAGAATAAAATTATTATTTAACGGAAAGGGTAAGAATCATAGAAAGTTAAATAATTATAGACCGATATCGGTAACAACAGTTTTATATAAAGTTTTCTCATATATGGTAGCTGGAAGAGTTGTAAAATGGATGGAAGAGAATAATGTAGTGGGGGAAATGCAAGGAGGTTTTAGGTCAGATAGGCAGATAGGAGATAGTTTGTTTGTAGTTACACAACTTATGGAGATGAGTAAGAATTCAGGTAAATTGTTATATATGAGTTTTATAGATACAGAGAAAGCGTATGATAGAGTAAATAAAAATAGATTATGGATAAGGTTAGCAAATTTGGGAATGGATGAAGCTTTAGTAAATATTATTAAGAAATTATATGAAAATAATTATTATACTTACCAATTAGGGGATATAGAATCAGTTAAAGTTAAAAATGGGGTGGGATTAAGGCAAGGATGCCCTATGTCACCTATTTTGTTTTTGTTGTATTTGAGTGAAATGGAGAAAGCAATAGAAAGCTGAGGAAGAGGGGTAGAGATACCGTTAATAGGTGGCAAGGGAGTATATACTTTGTCAGGTCTTTTTTTGTGGATGATATCTTTTTGTGTGCAGAAAGAAGAGAAGATATGGAAATTATGTTGAGGATATGTGCAAGGGTGGGTAAAGAGATGGGGATTAAATTTAGTGAAGAAAAATCAAATATAATGATGGTTAATACTGGGGAAAGAGAAGATGTAGAATTTTTATTGGGGGATATATAGTTAAGTGTGGTGGATAGATATAGGTATTTGGGAATCATCTTATGTAAACAGGAAAATTGCTTGGATGAATGGGAGAAAAAATTGGTAAATGAAGCAAAGAAAAGGAAGGATTTGGTAAAAAAACTAACAGTATTTTCATATAATAAATATGATGTAACTAGAATTGTATGGAAGGAAGTTGCAGTAGCAGGGTTAACATATGATAATGATGCATTATGTGTTAGTAAAAGGGTTTTATATTATTTAGAGAAAGTACAAAGGGAAGTAGAAAGACATGCATTAGATGCAGAGATGAGGATAGCAAAGGAGACAATTCAAGGAGAAATGGGATGGTCAAGTTTTTATATGAGAGATGCAAAAAGTAAAATGAAAATATTTGGTAGGTTGCAGTTTATGGATAGTAAAAGAATAGCCAAAATAGTGTTTAATTGGGTTATGAGTAAAGGGCAGGTAACAAGATGGATGAGAAAGGTAATGTGGTATGCAAAAGATTTGGATAAAGAATTTATATCAGCATACTTGTATAAAGGGTGAGATGATTGTGTTAGGTGGATTGTTGAGTGTTATAGCGGTAAGGAATGGGATAAAAGAATAAAAGCATTAATAAAAAATAGGGAGTTGGAGAGATGGAGAACTAGTATGGAGGGTAAGAAGAGTTTAAATATATATAGAAGTAAATGGAATATTGGATGCGAGTTAATTTCTGATAATAGTAAGGAAAGTAGTTTATTGTTTAAGGCTCGAACAGGATCTTTAGCAACAAGAGAATACACATGTTAATGGAAAACTATGGGTGATTTGGTGTACAAATTGTGTAAGTAAGGTATAAAAATATTAGGCATTTGTTGATTGAATGTAAATGCTTGAAAGCAGAAAGGGTTCAGATAATGAAGTTATGGGAGAATAGGTATGAACAAAGTGACTATACAGAAAGTGAAGTATTGGTTTTATGCTGGGTTTCCAAAAAGATAAGGGGGATTTAGATATAAAGGCCATAGAGTTGACAAAGATTATGTTGTGGAAATGGGATGGGGCAGAATATTGGAAGACTTAGAGTGGGGAATGGAAAATAAAGTGGCTAACAGGTTTATCTGGGCATAATTGCTAAGATATTTTTGACTTCGTTTAAGGAGAAGCCAAAACACATCACATCACATCACATGAGATTTGAATAGTATATTTTCAGATTTGAATTGTATTGTTTCAAATATTGTATGAACTTTTATGCAATATTTAATTAGCATGACGCAGCATCCCTGTATTAATAGTTAAAAGATACCATAACTTTTAAATAAAAACATTTTTGAAAAATAACCATTCTCAGAGCTCGTTATATATCCATTAGGTTTGATTCTTAAGATTTACTACATTATGGATTTATGTAAATGAGGCATTTGTTTTATATAGCACTCTGTTTATAAATTGTAATAAACTAAAGATCAGCCTTTCAAGCTAACGTACATGCACTTTTTATGAATATTAATACTAATAAATGAATATTTTCACTTCCAATATCAATAACAATCAACAGTAACCTCGTTTTAAAACTAAGGGTGGAAACTCGCCCTTATTAATGGTCTAATATACTTATATAGACACTAAAGATTGCACCTTAACATAGAGATTGAAATTATATATATATAATGTTTATCAATAAATATAAATGAAAGGTGAGTAAATATTAAAAGCTATATCAGGCTCAATGTAATTGAAAACACCTGACTGGGTGATATAAATCTTATGAGTGTTTAATTCAGTAACTATAATGATTTGTTTGAAAATAAAAATATGACTGATTATAAATACTATAATATATATCTGTGGGTTTTAATAATTTATATATTAACAGTTAGATGTATATTTCTTTCCTTATTTCCTTCAAAAAAGTTTGTACAAAGAAGTGTAACACATATATAATTTCATTAAAAATATGTATTTGTGAAAAAATACAAATACGTACAAATATTTTATAGCAATTTCTATATATAAATAATTTTTAAAATATTACATTTGTATTTAAAGTGCATAATAATAATTTTAAATAAATAAATTACTTTAAAATATTTTAGATAAATAAATATTCTTACAATTTTATTATTAAAATTTTTTTGAATAGTTTAGGGTTATTTATTCTCTGAATGTCTTTTCAAATTATATATAAGAATAATTTTAATTTAAGGTAGTATTATAGCATATTAAATGGAAAAAATAACAGCTTTTGCTCAATTTACAGTCAAAATCCAGTAATGACTTCTATTGTAGAGAGTCTTTTATCATATAACTGTCTTTTCTACTGAGTGAGTGAAGATGTGATGTGATGCACTATGGCTTCTCCTTTATCAAAGTTAGGAATCTCTCAGCCTCTATGTCAGAGAAACCTGTTAGCCACCTTACCATCTCTTTCCATTCCCAACCCTAAGTTTTCACATATTCTTCTCTATCCTGCTCCATGCCATTTCCACAACATCATCTTTGTCCATTTTATAGCCTTTATTTCTAGATTCTTCATATCTTTTTCCAAACCCAGCATAAAAAACAAAAATTCACTTTCTTTATAATCACGTTTATATTTATTCTCCCACAACTTCATTATTTGTATCCTTTTGCTTGCAAGCTTTTACATTTAATTAACAGGTGCCTAATATTTTACATGCCTTCCTTACATAACTTCCACACTAAATCACTCACATTCCTCTATTTATGTGCATGTTTCCTTGTTAAATATACAGAAGCTCCTTTTATTGAGTAAAAATGTGAAAATACATAGATATATTCACAAAAACAGAAAGTACTATAAGTTTCAACTGAGCAATCTGACATCCCTTATTTTTCTACATGAGAATCTATTATAGTGGTATTACAAAGTACTCCACTTTATTACAAAGTTAACAATCCTAAATTTTATAATAAATATTGTTTCAAATTTACACAACTTATTTCCTTAGGTATTCTCTGGTAGATATTTTTGCTCATCTGTATTACATTAACATGATCATAAGCATTATAAATATTACAGTCTAGATCACCTTGTTGTAGTAGTAGTAGTGATAGTAGTAATAGTAATAGTAGTAGTAGTAGTAATAATAATAATAATAATAATAATAATAATAATAATAATAATAATACAAAAATAGACCCCTTCTGCATACTACGCCACCAAGCAGAAGAAACTCAACAACATCTGTTTTACAACTGCCCAGCATTAAACAATATTCAGCATGAAATAATGAATATTTACAGAAAACTAAACATTTACCTGCAAGATATTATCAATGCATTCTGCAGAACATCCACCCCAACAATCTGAGCAGCAACCGTCGTGCTTTATGCATTTTGGTGCACACAATGCACATTTGCTTTTGGCAATAATACAAGATGGCATCCATCAACTTTTAGCAATAAATTAGCACAATTAAAAAACAGAGACAATAAAATAACACACCCAGACATTTTTGCGGCTACTTGGTCACTTGTAAAACAATGCTCAAATCTCTAATAGTTCTGCCTTTCCTCAATAATAGACTTAAAAAGAGCAAAAAAATGGACAGCAAAAATCCACTAATCAATAAATGATAACTTAGGATAAACAATCCATCGCTCACCCTGTATATATCTGTAAATATTTGGAAAGAACTTAAACCCAATATACATAATCCTCTGAAATATCAATGTAAACGCATGTATATGAACAATTATTAATGTAACCTACTTTTCTAGATTGAATAAAGTTCCCTTTTTGAAACAATAATAATAATTTTATTTCGATGAAAGGAAAAAAATACAACTACATCTGTTATAAGTTCAGTAATATATATATTATCCTAATTTTAAAGAGTTACAATAAACTCACTTTCGGAATGAGTACTTTCTTAATACAGTTTAATACTAGTTTAAATCATTAGTAGTTAAAAATACAAAATTAAATAACTTGAACATTAGTTTATTTTTTTTATAGCCAAAACCAAAACTATTATTAAATTAAAAATTACAAATTAAATTAAAATATGATTTTTAAATGTCAAAATAATCTATAATTATTAAAATCGCCAACTTTAAACTAAAATATGTTGCTATTTTAAAATAAATTCAACTTATAAAATCGATAAAATTAAATTATTAAACATTTAAAAGCATACAAATTAAACTTTTTAAAACGAATTTATATCAATCAAAATTTCAGACCATATTCTATTTATTAATTAATTGAAAGGGTTAACCCTTTGACTTCCATGTTTAGATTGTTTTTATAGCCCTATACAAATTCGTAATTGATTGTTGACTGAATAAAATCTTTAAAAAATGTCTGCTTAATTAAATAATTGTATTATGATCAACCAATTACTTAAGGGCATTCAGTAATTAACCATACATTTATTATTTTTACTTTTAAAAATGACTTTATATACATTTCACTAATTCTATAATCGTTTAGGTTAATCAAGATTAATTAATGGATAGTATAAGGAACAATGCTATAAAGTCCACATCTTCATATGATGATTGTGGCTTTTAGTTTTATTGATGAATATTAGAATTCAAACTTATAATTAGTACACTTATGCATCAAGCATCCACATCTTACTTTATTTTGTTCAAGGCAGGAGTCTTTAATTTTTAGATCTCATAAACTATATAAAATATGAGGTGGTGTTATATCAGCATTGCTTTTGTTTTAAAATTTAAGGAGTATTTAAATTTCAGGTGATTAATTTGAATTATATAAAGAATAAAAGGTGGCTTTTCGATACATAGGGAAATTAGTTCTAACATTGAATCCTAACTCTTATTGATGAAGACAAAAGTCAAAAATTGGTCTAGGCAATGAGAAATAGAAATAAGATAGTCCGAGTTCCAAGATTTCATTAATCCATGGGGAGATACTTTTTATACTTGGATAGCTTTTCAAATGCATAGGAACCAATGCATATGAATACACAAAAAGGCTAAAATAAAATAAAAATTAATACAAATATTTGTTATTTTTAATTCAACTATACCTGCATGTCTGTTTAGATATTTTAAGTGATTTTTTTACTGATTACTCTATAGGGCTTACCGTTACAGACAAGTAATATTGGCTTTATAAATTTCCTACAGTATTGTTATTCAAATATTTTTTTTAAAAAATGATCTATAATATTTGAATACAAGTATAATTTATATATCTGGAGTTTAGTTATAGTTATAGGAGATTTAAATACAGCCTTTCAAGCTCCCTTCAGATATCCACACCAATAAACATGATTACACATATATGAAAAAGATAAATGATCTTCAACATACAGATTTCATTCTGAATCATCACTCATCAGTTGTTCCAGATCATCATCTCTCATACATGTATATAATAAGTGTTTGATTTATATTAACCTTCCATGATTTTATTCTGCAGTATTTTGTGTTTTGGCCAATTCACTCCTGGTAAATTTTTCCATAAGTATTACACATTAAAATGTATGTAGGGCAGTATATTTTACTATATAAAAGTTTTGCTAAAAAAATGCATAGAAGGTGGGAAATTCAAAATTCCTGCTCTAACAATAGACATAATCCCCACCCTGACATATTCAGCTATTGTCTGTTGACAAGGCTGTAAAACATTCAGAGTTTTACAACATTATAGTTCCAATGACCCAAAAATGTGTTTATTTGTGAATTTATTAAGGTTTTTAGATTTTTTTAAAAAAAATAATTTACACTATATTTATTAGATATCAAGAAATATAAATTATTAATAACTTATTTTGACTTTAATTACTTTATTTTCAAAAATATGTTATATTAGCAGCTAACACAAATATGGCTTGAAGCAAATTATAAGATTAGCTTTATGTAAACAACAAATTTATATTTATGAGTAAGAAAATATAGCAATTTTGCAATAAATATTAAAAAAAAATTAAACTTTTAAAGCATAATTTGTTAGATATAAGAGAAATAAATGATTATTCATTTCAATGTTTAAAAATAATAAGAATTAAAAAATATTTTCATTGATTTTATAAACTGAAAATAATCTTTCTAAAAATGATGTGTAAAGACTTTGTTTTGATTGCGATCTCATTTTTTAAATATTTACAGAAACAAAATGTGAACATTTAAAATTTATTTCAGTAGTAATCAAAAATATCTATCAAATGAAGTCAAATTTATTATTTTCTGATAAGTAATAATCATTTTATCATATATTTTATATTGATGTGTGAGATAAAGAAAGCACTAGAAAATACTAAAATATTTAAGCCTATGCAGCCTAGGAAAGGGTTAAGCTAGCAAATCTTCAAACTATAATGGGCAGACTTTCAAACCTAAGTTATCTAATAATAGACTTTAAAAATGAAAAAAGAGACATTTTTTGAAAAGAAATATTAAAATATTAAATGAGTTTGCTTTTATTTCAACCAACCCAATCAGAAATACTCTAATTACAGCACTCTAAAGAATGATTATCTTATTTATATGAGTGAAGTTATTACTAGATGATGGAACTCTGTGATGTGGTACTTGGATTTTCAACCAATATTTTTCATAAATACATCAGTATCAGTTTATGGAAGTAGCCACTGATATAAGGTTAGATTGCTTAAAAACATCAAACTGAAGGTCATTTCCTCTCAGATCACCGACCAGGAAGCAACATCTTCAGCTATCAATTGTTTCCTCATGTGTACAATAGGAGGCTCTAGCACTAATATGACAGAAGCATGCGATATTGTTGGTCATATAATTATATAAAAGTTCAGTTATATGAAAGTCCAATTTTCATTAACATTGTAGGATTAAATTTAAAAGAAGGTTTTTTTTAACTGAAACATTGTCTACTACTTCAAACAGAAAGTATTAAACAAAAATTAAAGAAACACATTCATTCACATAAATACATTAAAAAATTTAAAACAATTTTTTTTCAGCTTTCACAAATTAAACCAAAGAGCACTTACATTTAAAATATTCTTACTTATACTTTACACAAATAGAAATTAAATCTAATTATTTTAACAAACTCATAAATAAACTATGAAAAATCACAAGTCAAATTGCCAAACAATCATTTAAGTAAATTTCCAAATAACATCACTATCTTGCATCAGAACTAATCTTTTAGTCAGATGAAAAAAGTCAAAAGAGTAGTTAACTCTCAATACAGTAGTGCCACCTAGTGCAAGCCTTAATAATCAATTGATTACTAAGGCTTGTATTGGTTAGTGTTACTGTATGGAGAGTTTGCTAGTATTTTAAAACCTTGTGAAAGCTATGAAATGGTAATCATGTGATAAACCTTGTGTAAGCATATGAAATGATGATCATGTGATAAATATAGATCTTTTTTTCTGATAATATAAAATATGTTTATTACAAGTTTATTTAAATGATTCTTTGGGGCTCTGACTTGTGAATTATTATAGTAATATTTTTGAATACATTTACTCTATAAATATGTCTACAGAAAGGAGTTATATACATAGTATCCAAACAATGAAGAATATTAAGTTAAAATATTAAATCATAATTCTTACTTGATAAAAGCTCATAAAAAATAGTAGAAAGTAAAATTAAGATTATTTTTAAACTTGAGCATCCCATATTTTTATTTTAAAGCCTGAAAAAATGTGTGTTTTTATTTTTTGCTTTATGTGAATAAACATTTGTTTAAATGAACTTTTATTTTCTACTCTTTAATTTTATATATGTAACAATGAAATTATCAAAATAAATTTTCAATGAATTATTCAGTTTTAAATTGCAAGAAATACTGCTAGAACCAATGAGCATTAAAGTTAAAAAGAAAATTAATAATTAAAATACTTTTTTTTTTCTATAATTGTTTGAAACTTTAAAAAAATGGATTGTTGTCAAAAATACACATGCATGCAAAGTTTCAACTAGACCTAAAATTTGAATGTTTGTGAAAATTGAATTACAATATTTGATACAGACAGACAGATTAAAAAGCAGAGTACAAGTGGACATATATAAAATCAAATAATATACAACATTATTAAAGTTGTTAAAATAAACATTATTAATACAAGAAGATAATATAAAGTATAAAAGAACAAATGTTATTGAAGTATATCAATTATATAAATAAAAATTAAGTAAATTGGGAATTATTAGTCGAAAAATTAAAATTTGCAATTTAGCATTATAATTATGTCTAATAAATGCTTCCTGCTTAAACAGAATTATAAAATAAAAGAGAGAAAAATAGTGAATATACATAAAAATAAATTAACCATTAAATACTCCAGCTTTTATACTATTTAAATTATTTAGTATTGAAGGAAATAGTAATCACAATGTTAATCAAGGAATAATGATAAGATATTATTTTCTTACATATTCTAGTTAAGAATTATTAGTTGCTTTTGTTAATCAAAAATTTAAAAATTTATTAGATTTGAATCTATATTGGATTCATGGTAGGTAAATAAATTAGTCATCGATTTTAATAAGATTTAAATATTAGCACTTAATTGCTATTCAAGATGGCATAAACTACTGTAAGCTATCTATAGCTAATATTCAATTATTTATTTTATATAGGCATATCGAATTCTGAAGAGTGTGTTCTAGAGTATTTTGAATATATATATAAACAATGAAACTCAAATACAGTAATAAATTTATGTTTAAAACTTTATTTTTTACTAAGCCAGGTTTTTGATATAATTTATTTTTTGGTGGTGCTTTGACAAAGATACACAGTATCGAAATCTTGCATAGCAAATGATAAACTTTTAAATTTTAATTTATTACTGTATTTGAGTTTCAGTTTTCTTAGATATTATCTATGGTTTACACTCATAATATTGTTTACATATATGTATATATTGGATTCATTTCCATGGCAATATTTGCTTGTTATTAATATTAGTATTACTCTAAAGATTTGAATGGCTTACACTAGCCATTATCCAAATATTAGAAGTTATTCAAGAATGTTGTAGAAATGTTTTGAATGACATTTATTATTTTGGACTTCAATATAAGGTTAATTATTAGCAAATGACAATGCATATAAGATCAAATCTGAAATATAGATTCACATTTTTATCTGATAAATATTATACTTTGACACATACACACACACACACATATATATATATATGCAAATAAATCAAGTCATATATCACATTTTGGTGAGCTCATTATATAATATATATATATACTTACAGAAAATTTGAACCCAGATTTTCAAGCTCTCTTTAGTCATCCACTCCATCTTACCCAACTGATACACATGACCACATACATATGAAAAAGATAAATAATCTCCACTATATGTATTTCATGCAGAAGCAGCACTCATCAGTTGATCCAGATCAGCATCTCTCATACATATATAAAAATCAGTGCTCAGTTTATATTAAGATAGCAAATCTTCAAACTTTAATGTAGAAGTTTCAATCTTCTCCACTCTCCAACTTTTCAGCCATCCATATCATTAAAAATCTAGTAATGACATGTTCAAAACATTTGTTTGCCAATTTTGTTTTTATCTCCATCCACTTAAATACACAGAAGAGGGAAGGGTTGAATACAGGCTAAATATATTTTAAATTTTGCAAGTATAATATATATACTTAAGCTAGGTATAATTAGATATTTGAGCATCGATTTTCAAGCTCCCATGAGCCATCCATTCCATCTTATACAACTGATACACATAACCACATAATGTGAAAAAGGTAAATGATCTCCAATATGCATATTTCATGCTGAACCAGCAATCATCAGTTGGCTCAGATCATCATCTTCCACACATATGTATAATTAGTGCTAGTAAATCTTCAAGCTTTAATGGATAGAGTTTTTATCTTCTCCACTCTCCAACTCTTCAGCCATCCATATATATATATATAAAACAATCCGCTAGTGAATTGTTTTATTATACTTATCTTATTTGATATTACATATATATACATTGTTTTATTTATAATGCAAATACTTTAACTCTACACTGACATCTGTATTAATGCATTAATCATTAAGCAATTAAATTTGGAGACATCTGATAATGTACAAACTCCTTTTCTAAACTATAGCAACTTCATTCAATGTGTCTAAATGTGCTGTACATAAGTAGTGAAGCTAAGATACAACATTAAATATTAAACAAGAAAAATGCAATATTCTTAAGTATTAAGTTTTTAATTGTTAAAGAAAATGTTCTTAATCAAAATCAATTACAAATTATTGTCCTTAAATATTAATTAATAATTCACCATATTGAAAGCAAATGTACAAACTAAATGGTTTCTTTCTGCTTTATAATCCAATGTTGTTTTCATGTTTATGGTGAACTTCACCAAAAGTGCATTTAGCCTTAGGTTACAAAGAAGAAAGAAAACACTGATATGCAGACAAACAATATTTGCAAATTTGAATTATAAATATAACCGAAAGAAAAAATCAATGCAATATTAAACTAGTAATTATATTAATAAATTAATCATCAAAAAACTTTTAATTTATCAGTCAATATTACATATAATAAGCACCAACTTCAACAAAACATTAGCACAATTATTATCATTCTTCTATTTTTATAAGACTGTTTCAAAGATTTTATATGTACATATATATTTTAAATTTTCATAGTGTGTATTATATTAAAAGCAAAAAAATCATCAGATAATTTTTTCTTAAAAATTTTGAAAATATATATTTTTATTTAGAAATGTATTTTTAACATCACCATACTTTTATTATTATTAATATTTACATAGTAGATATGCATTTTAAGACATAATAATTTTATTGCTTGGATACAATAGTTATAAAAATAAATAGAGATCAATTAAATCATTACGGCTTTGCAAATAATATGATTATTTTCACAAGTAGTGCTTTAAAGCTTAAGAAAACATTATAAAATTACCAGAAAAAAAAACAAGAAAATAGACTTGAAGATAACTTTTGAAAATATCAAAGCAATAGTCAGTGATTTTTGAACAACAAAACAAAATATAGTTTTCTAATAATAAATTAAAAGAAATTAAAACTGTAAATAATTTGATCAAAGATAATGGAAGAAATTAAATGTAGAATTAAACTTGGTTGGGGTTCTTTTGGTAGAAATAATTTAATGTTAACGGAAATTATGTCAATGTGCATACAAATAGATAAGTTAAGGCTCATATTATTAATAAAAAATAATAAAAAGCAACAGAACACATAATAAAATATGAAGAACTTTATACTAGTGTTACAAAGTGAGAAAGGAAGCAAGTATATTAACATTGTTGAGTACCTACATTACTAAAGTGGAAGTGAACGGAGCAAGCTACTGAACAAGTTAACAGATTTGAAGTTGAAGATCTAATCTACAGTTCAAGAGATTTCAAAATAATCTACAAAGAGTATGGTGAACTCTGCTTTAAGTTATAAAGAAGAAAGAATGACTTCATTATGAAATGAATAAATGCTTGCAAATTTGGAATACATTACATGTAAAATAAAGAGATAAAATAAAAATGGTTTCAAGTATGATATGGAGAAGAAAAGCTGTGAATAGAAAAATCTAAATTAAATTTAGAGATATCCTGCAGTAAATTTATAATAGTTGAAAATAGCTATTGAAATAACGGTTTAAAACTTATTGTAAGCCAGTATGCAACTATTGTTAGACATAAGATAAAATAAGAGTAAAAAACTGCTCAAATATTTTCCACCCAACAATTATCAAGTCTGATTATCATTATATTCTTTTTCACTTTACTCAATAAATGACTATTGAGGAGGTCTTAACCCTGCTGTTAATTATTTGAAGGCTGCTTTAATTAAGAGATAATAATACCTTGATTTATCTATTATTTATACGAACCTATTTCGAAATAAGACTATGAAAATACATGTGAATTTTTAAATCCTGGTTATTATAACAGCAGTTGTATCATTTCATTATATGAGTAGTTGTGGATAATTAAAAAAATTTGAAAATATATTGCATTGTGACTTAGACAAACATAAAAACAAAATTGTTGAAAGATATTCAAGTTATTATAAGAAAAGAAAATTGCTATTTTTTTTAAAAAAAAAAAAACATATAAAAAATCAGTAAAATTTTAATTTAGGTGGATTGGAAGATAAAGAGATAGAGAAGGACAAAAGTAAGCTTTATAAAATATACATTTGTATCACATTGAGAATATGTCTAAAAATCTTGGAATCAAATATGGTAGCAAAACATGGTCATTAATTTTATGAAAGAAAATCTTTTACAAAAAAGATTGTTAAATGCTAAGGATGTTGAGTGTGAATTATGCGTCATTGTGTTATAATACCAAAGCGCCGTAATTTCATTTAAAATCAGTCAAACAGATACTATTCCTTTACTCCCCCTCCCCCATTTTTTATAGGTGGGAATTAATCTATAGCTTTTTGATCATCGACAAATTACTTTTATTCATCAAGCCAACATCTCAAGACAGAAATATACTAAAAACTTTATTAAAACATTATAGTGTCTTTTTTTAACTTTTAACTTTTTTAGTATATTTCATAAGAATTACATTAAAAAGAAAATGAAAATGTTACCTGTCAAACATTCCATTAATATTGTCATTTTGAGCAAAACGTCTGGCAAATTCTGATGACGAAATAGCACTTGTCAATCATAACATTGCAAAACACGTTTAATACGAATGATTTTTTTTTCTGCTTCTGAGAATTTAATAAAATTCGGTATTTGAAAGTTATTACTTTTTTTTTAAAGTTGTAAATTTTTGATTTATTTTTTACTTCATCAAATAATTGATTTTGTTAATTTTGTAGACAGTTCATTTTTGATTGTGTCAGATTTTCATCAAACAGAAAAATAATTATTTAAAAATTTAATGCATTTTCTTCTTTTCTCTTCAATCTTTCCTATCTTTCACTCTCCGTCATTTTCCTTTGCGTTTGACTCTTTTTTTAATAAATTATACAAAAAATATGAGGAAAATAAATATTGCATCTTCAGAGATATAAATATTATGATAGTTGCATTCTTCCAACTTGAGATTCAAACGTGGGTAGATTTTTTTCAAATATTTAAATATTTTTCAAGAAATCTAAAGATTTGGAATTTTTAGAATCCATATCTGAACTACTGTGATCTGTGGCTTGTTTGTCATATTTTCAGGTAATTTATTTAAGGTAAAGTTGAACATCAAATGATGCATGTATAATAAGTTGCGATTGTTATCTGTTCTTCCTCAAGATAGTTTCATCATCTTTCATTTTCTTATCTAATAACTTTATCAAATCAATCAAGTATAAAACTGGCCTTTTTTTCTCATGTGTCATAGCATCAGCTAGGAAGCGAACCCACTAACCCAGGACAACTGCTTGTAGACAGCTGTCGCTGACCTCTCAACCACCAATGCTTGACAAAACTGGTTTTTTTACAGGTGTAAATATATACAATTACATATTCTCACGTTATAGTAATATATTAAATGTAGTAATCCAACTAGTCTCTTTACAATTGGTTAGGCAATGAAAAAAAATTGAAAATGTGGAATAAACAATCAGGGCTATAAATCTATTGAGTATAAAACAAAAAAAAAGCATGGTTATAAAATTTACAATATTCATTACTAGTGAGAAAGATCTGGCACAGCTATAAGTATGAAATTCATAATTTACCTTTATGTATTTAAATTTAGAAGGCAAATCAAAAAATACAAAATGCTACATATGAAATATACATATATTAATGTGAAGATTTTCATGGCTACAGATATAATTGAAATATTATCTGGGTTCATTCATGTATAATTATTATATTAAAAATATATACTGGTATTTCAGTTAATCAACCAGCCTTCACTTGAGTATTGGTTATTATAAAAAATGGTAGTAGAAGTGCTGCAAACATTAAAGTACAATAAGATTGAAACAGATAAAAATAATAAAAATCAAAAACCATTTAGATTGTTTTTAAAAATTCTTCCAAATAAAAAATATGTTACATGTATCATCACATTTGTTGATACAATATGATATTTTGAAGATGTCATTTGTACTAAGAGTCAGAAATACTGTGCAGTTAAAGGATGGAAATGTTATTACCCAAACATACAATTCCACTGCCACAATTAAAATAAGATGCCTGATAGCATGAGAGGTTCATGACAACTGGGCCCTACATAACAAAGTAATGAAAAAAAATGAGGGAGATAGAAAAAACTATTTGTATCAGAAACAATACATAGCTTTTGATCTACAAAGCAAAAGAAGCTCTTGGCCAGGCACTATTTATTTGTTATTCACAGTTGGTTTCACATTTAAAGGCCATTTAATTATCTACTTCCTGTGAAACCCTATGGTAGCTTAAGCACCCTATGGCATCTTAAGCACTCAACATTTTAAAGTACTTTTATAAATTTATATGACAAAAAGTATTTACATACACATACATAATTCTAAACATTTATTGACTTTGAATTCAAATGAAAAGGTATAAATTAATAAACATAAACTGATTAAGTGCACTCAGCCAAGTGTTTTACCGAAAGATGGCTCAGTGCAATTAATTAGTATATGTTTATTAATTTATATCTTTTCAGCTGAACTCAAAGTCAAAGAGTGCTTTAGAATTATATATTTTCATAAAAAGAGTTAATACATTGAGATATACACATACATACTAAATTATAAGTAATAAATTATTATTTATTTAAATTTTCAGCAGAGTTTGGGTTTATGGGGAGAATGAGGAAGGATTGTAGTCGAATTCCCCCCCAAAAAATGCAGCAATTTTTAGAACCAAAAATTCATGACTAATGTTGGGCTACTTGTAGTAGAATAAAATATTTTGGATAAAAAAACATAATAGCTGAAGTTGAGATTGAAACAAAAAAAAATATTAGTAAAAAAAAGAAAAAAATTTGGGAATGTTGGGAAAAAAACATATGTAATTTGAATAGTTGCTATAACATTTTTTTTTATTTATGTTAAAACCAAAAACGATTGTATATTATGCAATAATAAAGATAGAGTGTAAAAGAAAAAGAGGAAATTAAATTTGGAAAATATAAAAGTGAAGAGATCACAGTTTGAAAAAATATCTGATATGTGTAATGTAATTAAAGATTCAGAAAAATCAGTCAGCATAATTATTTAACAAATGTGAACATTTAAAAACAATTATTGTAATATCCCAAACCAAAGTTTTGAAAATCTTCACAGATATATTTAAACAGGGAGTTTTTAAAACCAAAGAGCAGTTTTGATTTAAATAACACAAAATGGTTGATGCAAACATAGCAATTGAGAATAAAATATAATTTCTTAGTCAAGCATTGGTGGCCTAGCGGTTAGCATAGTTGCCTTCCAAGCAGCAGGCCTGGGTTAACTTCCCAGTAAACGCTTTGACATATGAAAAAAATATATAATTTCTTATTATTCTTTTTACTATTTATAATAGAGTATTGAAAGTGTGAATCTATTTATATTGTTAGATGAGTGATGGAATAGAAGAAATGAAGTTAAATTTAAATATATCTAAATAATGTGCATATCTAATTAAATTTAACATATGTTATATATGTCTTACTAACTTGGGATAGTAAAGTGGATGTTTCAAAATGTGATACTTGTGAGTTTTCAAGTAAATCAAGATAGAAACATATTTTTGATAAATCTACAGTTTTGAGGCCCCCAAAAAATGTTTGCAAATAAATACCTGCTAGAAAATATGTATTTAACATTTACATTTTATTTTTTACTGTTAATTTTAAAAAAAAAAATTGTGTAAAAATTAATTACAATATTTACAGTTTTTTTTTTTTTTTTTTGAGGATTAACTTATTAACAGAAAAATGAAAATAAAATATAAAACCAATATTTACATCGTATTCATGTTGGTGGAATGCAATCACATCACAACCTTTAACACACTTTTTGAGGAGACAGAATTTTGTACCTTTGGAAATAGAATATTGCATCACATTCTGTGATAGGAAGATCCCAAATTTTTATTATTATGACAATTTACCAAAAAAATTGCTGACAAAAAGAAACATGCTGAATTGAAATAAAGTACAACAATACTAAGAGTGTCTCATAACTTTCCACATTATAATATAATAAAAAAAAATTAAAATAGAGCTTCTTAATAAAATTTATTGGAATTATTTCTTTTTCTAAATTTAATAATTGATTTATTAATTTTGTTTTAATTTAACAACTAACACATCTTTGGTAGATTTTAGGCCCTCAAAACTGTACATTTATCAAAAGTACAGGATGCCATCTTGGTTTATTTGAAAACTCACAAGCCCCCAATATGCATCAGTTGTTAGATAGGTTGATCTGATTTCTGGGCTTATGCACCATTGTAATAAAATTGAGCTGAGGCAAAACGTTTCCACAGATAAAAACAAAAAATCTTGAAAATATAAAAAGGAAAATAAATTGTTAAAAGAAATTTGATTGTTAAAAAATTAGTGTAACATTAAATGAACTTTATTTCTATACTGCTTTATTAGAAATATATATATATATACGAAATTATATAAAGATAAATATGCTTGGACTGGAAAAAAGAGAGTTTATTTTAAAATATGTTTTAATTAGTATGGAAGCATTGGCAAAGATAAACTTAACACTGCCTTGGATAAACAAAATTTGTATTAAGTTTGAAATAAAAGAAAATAAATGTAAAACTATAGTGTTTAAATGTGATAACTGATCTGGAATTATACATCATATTAATCATTAAAATCAGTCAATATGTAGACAATCCCAATATCAATTACAATCAACAATCTCAACCTGTTGTCAAGGCAACCTTTTAACAATAAAGGTAAATCATATTAAGTACTGGAAAAGTTATTGGTGAACTTCAGCTTGAAGAAATGAAATTTCCCTAACAGGTATTGAAGTAGCATCATGTTACAATTATTTTTTTGTTTTAACAATTACAGGGTTGGCATTCATCTAATTAAATCATATTATTTTACTCTATAAGATAATAATAGCTACATAGCTATTTATTAAATTTTATTAGATAGATAGCTAAGTCAGATATGGATTGGCTGTTTATTATAAAAATTCTAAACTTATTTGTTTCTAATCTGAAATTTTTTTATAAAGTTTATCCAGATATACTCGAAATTAATTTTCAGAATAAGGTAGCTAAATATTGTAAAGATGACAACTTGAGGTGTTCTAACTAATCATGGATACAGGTTGTAAAAAAATTGAAGTAAATTTTTCAATAATTCAGGTGAATTTTATTAGGTTCATAAGTTATTCTATATTTCTTTGAAGTTTAATACTAAATGTTTGAAATTATAAAGAGACTTAGAGTGCAGTAAGAAGAAAATATTTAAAAAAATTTAAATGAACAATTTAAAAATTTACACATGCTGAAAATAAATTGAAAAATGTTACATCGAATTAGTAATCAAGAAGAAAGTAAAGAAATAATAAAATGTGTGATGGTAAAATAATTTCATAAACGATTCTGCGTATTTAAATAATATTATATGTACAAAATTTTTTTGAAATTGTTTTTAAAAGCAGAATATTATTACATACAGCATGAATACTAAAGCAAACTAGAGTGTACTGTAGAAGTGATCTTTTTATTTGCATAATAATTACAAAATTCGTTGTTTGTATAATTTTCTATATTAATATGACAAAAAATTGATGTAACCCATATTCATATATATATATATAGTGATAGCAACAATATTTTGCGATAGTATATTTTATACTAACAGTGAAGTTACTCTATAGACTGAGCTTAACAATCGATTTCTATCCATAAATGATAATATTAAGTAAAATATTAATCCCTTAACATATTTTAAAATCAAATAAATACTTTGAAAATAGCAAAGAAAGGTTTTTTGTCTACATTTTTCGTATTATTTGAAAGTCTTGGTTCACATAATTAATGTTTAACTGCTTTTTTCCAATCCAGCATGTCGTTTTTGCTTAAAAAAGATATATAGACAAATAATTACACTTTCTTAAGTAAAATTTTAATTAAAACTGAAAGAGAATCTGAAGAAACATTTTTTTTCTTCTAATTTTCTTTTTTTGTCTTTATCCCTTTCTCAACTTTTTCTTTAAAACCTGAGGTCAAATTATATCCATGTATTCACAAAAAAAAAATAGTCATTTTTTTTAAATGTGAAGATAAACTACAAATCTTCATTGACACTGTAAGACAATGAAGAAAAGTATGATACTCGCTTCATTCAATTTAAGTTATATAAATCGCATCAATTGTAATACACATATTAAAAGTAATTTAAATTTGAATATGATCATACACCAAAAGAATCACATGACATTTTTATATTCCATTTAATTAGACAGTAATGGTACACGAAAATGTTTATTTTATATAATTGTTTTTCAGCAAGTAATTGACATTTGAGCATTCAAGTAGCATATTGAGGTCAAATCTCACAAGGCAAGCAATTGCCTGAAAGCTATAACGAAATTGAACATGAATTTGGGTTAGATATAATGTAATTTACTAAGGTCTGTTGAAATGTAGCCAATTAAAGAGAAACAACACATGGCAGTCTGAGGTATTAAGATCTGAGTCCATCCATTAATCATTGCTTATAAAAACAGAATCCTAGAATACAAATGTTGGCATTCCATGTTGTCTTATATTTAAATTAAATATTTATGATGGGATTGTGCCAATGCATTCCAAAAGACCAAAACTGTATAATCATATATATATACTTATGCAAGTGTTGTGATTTGAGTTTCAAACCTTAGGATTGTTTTGAATTACAATCAATTCAAATAGATTAAAAGAGGAAATGGTGACTGCTAGATGCACAAGTGTATTAGTTCTGCCTTTAGATTCTAATTTTTATTATTAATATATAGGATGTATGAGCACAGACATTCACACCACCCACCACTCTCCACTTTGTCTCATAACATTGATACACTTGAACACATATATGTTGAAAAGATAAATAATCACCAATATACGTATTTCATGCTAAACCAGCAATAATCAGTTTGTCCAGATTACCATTTCTACACACATATATTGTACCGGTAAAAATCACCATGCTTAATCACACACAGTAATCCGAATTCAAACCCAGTCCACGTCTAGGAATAAATTCCAAAATGCAAACTAAATTCAAACCCAAAACCCTGGCATGACCCACCGATGACAATATTACAACGGTACGGGGTTTTCCCTTTACTAGCTCATCGAAAAACACAGACTAAATTACCTACAATCAGCTATTTCATAGATACCTTATAGTCGGGATATTGGTACGGCTAATAATTTAATGTATATATTTAAGTTGTCGATACAGACAGCAGGTGATTGACTAGATGTCGAGAGTAATAATGCAAGAGAGACAAAATTAGGTTAGATAAATTTTTAATAAATTATTGAAAGCATTGAATAATATTATTTACAGGTACGGTAAAACTCTCATATGTATTTATAATAAATTGCTGCTAGTCATCAATAATCGGTTTGTACTGATTAACAAACTCATGCCAATATTTATATGTTTAAATGGTTGTACAGGTTGATATGAGAATCAGAGTAATTGGAGCACTTAAAATATTTAACTACTAGTTTATATTAAGTTGTTTTATTTTAATAGATTCAAACCATTGCGTATACGGATAAATGGGAGGCGGTTTTATATAAAAATATAATATATAATATTGATGTACTGATGGTTGCAGGGATTAAGGTATACTACAAATAATAACTTGCGGTGCATTGACGGAATACCGGGCGGCTTGTACTTTGACAAGTCTTAATGCCCCCAAGTAGATCCGGGACACTACAACCAGCCGGGCTCATTTTCGAACCCCGGTGATCCAAGAGATTACCTGGAGAAGAATTTCTTTCTCTCCATGTGGTAGTAAAACGAGACGCCAACTTAGGCGAAGGTAAAGGCATTGCCACAGTAACATCGAGGAAGAGTGATCGGAAGTGGATTTTAAAACGAAATTATATAAAACCTTTTCTCTCCGTAACATTTTCTACGCAACAGTCCGATATAACTATTCAATAAAACATGGCGAAATCAAACGATCGCAAAAGTAATAATTAATTAATTTCACTCTGAAACCCATAACTCCCCAGATTGTTCGGAAGGTAATAATAGCAAAAATATTCACTTATTATTCTTACTCCGTAATAATATATAAAAAAGTTATAATAAAATTTTAGACTATTTTAAGTATTGAGATTTGGAGTATAGATTAAAATATTATAACGAAGTAAAAGAAACAACAAAATATTTGAATATTTCTCAACTCAACATAAATGAAACAATTTTTAGTTCGATAAAAGAAAATTACTTTTAAACTGAGTATAATAAATATTATGAGATAAACTTTACTGACTTTAATTAGAGTTGAGAAATATTATTATTGGCATCGTTTTGTTTGTAAAATAAGTAATAGTAAAATATAAATGTATTCACAAATGGGTTATTAGTAGGCACAAATATTAAGAATTATCATCTAAAGACGGGAGCACAGAAATATTAGAGAAGAAATTTACTGACAGGTTTTAGTGTAACATTTTCAAATGGAAAGCAAGAAATTTACATGCAATTACTTTGATTAACAGATTAAATATAAAATTATTACTGAGAGGAAAGTTAAAAAGTTCATGTAACAAAAGTTACCATTCTTTCTTCGTCCGGCTTTTCTTCTTGCGGTGATATGTATGAAGAACGTAGGCGCGCATTTTGAATTTCTTAGAAAGGCATGGTTAATTTAAATGTTGGAATTTGGAAGACTGGAAGCACGGAAAACATTACAGATCAGCGGTATGAAAGATTTAAATTGGCAGAACAGGGATCAGCTTCTTGGACTTAGCCCATCATGATTGCAGTTTACCGGGCAACTTCTTAATAACGGTTGAAGTGATTTCTCTGGAACAACTACTTTGCTGTAGCTTGAGACGATCTAAGCACAGCCAAGTCAAAAGTTAGAGTGTCTATCTTATATCTAAGATGGCTACGGTTGACCTTTCTGCCTAGTTTTAGTTCATGACTCCGCCTCCTTTGATTTTCCGGCCTCCAGCAATATCTAATTTTTGACTATACAATAGCATTTGCCTTTCTTGATAAGAGTTCTACGTTTCTCATTTCCATTGTTCGGTTTTCATTTATTTTTAAATTTAATACATGATTCTAAATTGACAAAACAATTACATCGGAATTCGTGAATACAAAATATAAATTCATTATCTTAATTTATCAAAGTACAAATTAATTATTGTATACATTTTGTACAAGTAAGATTTTGATTACAAATACTGATCAAAGGAATGTGACTTTTGATCAGCATTTTTAAATGACTTTGTATAATTTGCAAAATTAAAATTTAAAGAAAATATCCACGCAATTGAAACTTTTAAATTGAGCTAATATAAATCCACAAACCACACACACACGAATATTATTCATCATGATTTGTGACATTTATACTCATACTCTTTACATTAAATTCTTTTTAAACAAACACAAAATAAATAACTTAAAATTTATGTGGCTTGGAATCGAAAAAGTCTCATTGCGGGTAAATAGTGGTTTAGCATTACCGTTCTTAGATGACAACCATGAAACTAAGATCGATTCTTCGATCTGTCTGTTTCAATATGCTATAAGTGCTCAAATGTAGCCAATCTTCATACTTTAATGAACAGGTTTCAATCCACCCCACACTTCAACTCTTCAACCATCCATCCAATTGAAATTGATTATCTGAGGAGTAGAATATTATAGCATGATACTATATACAATGGACTGATTCAAGCTTATAATAGATGGATATAGAGAAAAAAATGTTCTTGGAGTATGAGAGCAAGAATGTGGGTAAATCATATGATATTATTGTTCTATTAATATTTCTAGCAAAATATAGAAGGCCAGTATAGTTGGTGTAAAACTATGTATCTAAAATATTTAGAAACTGAATTGGTTGTAAATCTATATAACAATGCAAGCAATTTAATTTTAACTCAAAACCCTATATATTTTTTTAAATATTAAGCTATTAAAATGAAAAGTAAAGAGGAATGACAACATGTGTAATAGTATTAATTTCAGTTTTGTATCATATATCAAAGTATAATCCAGAAAATTATCTAGGGAGATGAATAATATAGAACATTGTCTAAAGTTCAATGATTGCTCAAGTTAATAATTGATGGCTCTAAAATAGCATGAACATCTCTTCTATTAACAGTTGAAAGTTTTTTCCAAAATAGAATTTTTCTGAACTCTGCATAGACTGATTGACAAAGAAGATAGAAAAACATTTAGCAAGATGAATACAAATCATTTGCAATTTAAAATGAAAGTTGATGCATATCATGTTTTAATAAAAGGAAAATAAAAATAAGTAAATTTAAATTTTTGGTTTGTAAAAAATGTTTTGGAATATTTGTCTTTGATGGATGGTCAAACAGTTATTAATTAGTTGAAGTTATGTCATTTTAAAGACAAGTAAATATTGGGTAGTAAAAAACATCGTAAAAATAATAAAAAACATAAATGATATTAATATTATATGAATTTCGCAATGCAATAGAAAGATAAAGTTATAGTACTTCATTAAAAAGATAAAGAATACTGGAAAAGTTAAGATTTGGACATATAAGCAGAAGTTCTGAAGAAGATTGCTGAGGCAATTAAAAGTGTCAGCTTGTAAAAAAGACAGTGTAAAAGTAATAAAGAAGATAGATGATATTAATATTATAATTTTACAATGGCTGCATAATAAAATTTTATTGTTCTAGTGTTAACATTTTATTAATGTTCTCTCCATATTTAAAAAAAACAAGAAGAATGACTACCTGAAAATAACCCTAAGCCTAATTGGAGGTTGAAAAAGTCTATTGCTTTACCTGACTTATATTTTGGGTGCCAGATGTATGGCAAATAGATGTTTTCCTGTTTGCTGTAAAGTTTCTATTATGTAAGTTTTTATTTTTTCGTAAAATATGTGATAATTTAAAAGAAATTATATAGTTTTATGAGTATATCTGAAGATTACTTCCAAATATTCCAATGCAGAATGTGAAATAAGGCATTTTTTAAAAATCCTAGAACCATTTCACTGATAAAAACTCAAATTGCATTAAAAACTATCCAGAGTTTATCTTATATGTGAAAAACAAAATAGCAGTTTATTTGCTTCTAAGTTATAAAAATGCTATATAATGAGCAAAATATGTTACCACTAAATTGACAATAATATAAATAAATAAATACACCAAACAATTTTAAATTATGCAAACAATAAACCTTATTAAAATAATGCCTTTTCAGAAAGCAAAATAAACTGCATTCAAAATAAAATTAAATTTATCTTCCATCTAAGTTTTTGTATAGACTATATCTTAAACAGTGATAACTATAAGTCATTTTAATTAATATATTCTTACAACTTGAACCAATTGAAAGAGAGAGATTATGGATGGTCATGGGAATTCATTAAATTAGAATCAAGATAGTATTTGGAATTATTATTAGTGAAGTATGAAAAAACATGAAGGAGAATAAAAATTAAACTCAGTAATGAAAAATATAATATTTTAATATTTATTGAAAATATAAAATTGAAAGATTAAAAGTGAGAGATATTTCTCTTGAAGAATTTTGAGAAAAAGCAAAAAATTAGAGTGAATTTAATTAAAAATCTGAAGATTTTATAAATAATAAATATAAAATATGTAAATTATCAGAAAGAAATGATATTGTTCATTTGAAGATTTGGAATAGATGTGCTTTATATTGATGAGAAAAGCCATAAATTTTTAGATATAATATAAAACAAATATCAGCTCCTGCTTAAGACTGATTTTTACATTGATTTTCTTTTGAAATTAATAGTGAAAAGTATACCAAAAGATAGACCAAACCCTCCACTCAAAGGTAAGCTCTGTTTAGAGTCAAAATTGTTAATCTGAGAAAAATATTGCATTAGATTGATTATTATTATTGTCCTCCAGTATTTAAATTGAAGATTTGCTTTTTAAATAATATGCAACCTACTCTGATTGAGTATTAGTGTCTTTGCAACACTGTATGATTAAACATTTTCATATCCAAGCTTAGATTAGACTTAGAGAACAAATATTCATATTTATTAGATATTTTATATAATTTTCTATAATTAATTTATATTTTATTATTATTCATTTATAATTTATTTTAACATGTATAATAAAACAATTGTTAATTGTAATATTTCTCTTTTGTTATTATTAAAGAAACGTCATCAGTGGATATTTATGAAATAAAGGTAATATTTAAGATGTTATATTACACATAAATCTATTTGGATTAATTACAAAATTATTATTACTGTTGCTAGTTGAAATACAAAACTGTGCATTAAGACAAAATACATAAAATTCATTTATATTATCGTATCCTAAGATAAATGGATAAACTTTATAACCATACATTTATTTTTCCTATTTTATGTAAATGATTATAATCGATTAGTAACCCTGAGATGAGTCATTAGTCAACATTATTTTATAATTTCTAGCTTTAGTTTAAACACAAATTAATTTATATTAAAAAATATTTACTTAAAAATATATTAAGAGTAGTTAGTTATATTAACTACGGCAATAAACCTAAAGCATGTTGGTTGAAAATGCGAAGGTAGGGACCTCTACAGGTCTTAACCACAACTTACGCGTTGGAAGAATTGTGCGTTAAATAAATTTATAATTAAGAATAGTTGCATACACTGATATTGAAATACCCTGAAAAAATTATACAATTCAAATTTTTACAGATAATAAAGTTATAAAATAGTATTATCTTTTGTTTTGTGTGAAAGTAAAACACATAGGTATTGCAAATTACTTTCGGTAAGCATGCTTCCTTATAGCACTTGTTACAATATATTCCTAACGATATAAAATTGAATATTTTTATTTGTTATTAAGTCCTGCAAATTTAGACTAGCCATATTTTAAAGCAGCGCTAATGAATTTCATAATTAATTTATTTAATGGCTCATCATGTCTAGAATTAAAATCTGTAATGGTATAAATGAGATTAAAGATTATTTTATCGCATGAATTGAGTAAACTAAAATTTGTAGCTATATAAATACGATTAATTTAGTAAATAAATCATTACATTAGGACACAACTGTTGTAAATCAACTTAATTATGATAAACTAAATAAATAACTTAATCTGTTTAAACATTAAGTGTAATTTAATTTCAAAATATAACAGCATAACACTCGTAAAATAATAACAATTGAAGAATATAAATTATAAAACATAAATACCATTGAGCACCGGGTTATTTAATTTCAAATAATCAATTAATATTTGTTGAAACATTAACTTAACCTGTATAATTAATGAAATGTAAATAAGAAAGTTGCTAAAATAAGTTAATAAATTATTGAGATATATAGATGTTTGTTTATCTCTAGCTAACTAAATATTTAATGAATTTATTTTAAATGTAATTAGACTTTTTAAATTAATAATACGATATAATATACTAAATAAATTAAAATATAATTACAAGACTCCGATTCTAATCAATAAATACTTATTTTAAAGTGGTATGAATACACTTATACAAACACGTATAGAGCAAAGGTTTAATAATATTAATTAAGCACGATGTGCTTAGTATGCTTTCGACTTAGTAAAGTCATACACATAGCCGCAATCTATAATAGAATTTATAATTCCTTCACAAGGCACAAATCAAAAGCCCTGCATTTTTTTTCCTTATAACACATACCACATTACTAAAGTCTTTAATGTCATACATCAAATTGCACTTTTCACTTCACCATCCCTGCATCGGTTATTCAATAACTAGAAGGACAGACTGCTAACAAAGCTTTACCGTCAAATACTATATAAAATAAAGTGCCAAGATCTGCTCTGAAATTATGTCTGCTGTGGAGAATCTCAGGCCAACTTATGAATATGTATTGCTTAGCACTTATATCTTTTCACTAAAGCTAAACCACATGCCAACATTCGTTTAATGTTCTTTGAACACTTATCCACAACTATCCATTCCTTTGAGCCCCACCCTACAGTCATCTGCATTGAGTGCCATGATGCCAAATGCAAAATCAAAGAAGTGAGGCACATTTTCTTGGACAAACTTTCATCAACAAACAGGCAAATCAACCTGCATGCAATATACATGTACCTAAACTCTCTTTACAATTATGACTATATTTAAGACTTTACTAGGTTGAAAGCATTCTAAGGAAAACATGCTTAATTAATATGATTAAAGCTTTGCTCTATATGTGTTTTCATATGTGTGTAAAGGAAGTATAGTTATAATTATTGTCAAGTGGTTGATTCTTTATCTATTTCTGGACTGTAAGTTATTTTTCATTCTTTTAATTGTTAAATACCAATCAGAATTCTGGGGGGGGATTGGAGTATATGGTATGATATATGAACTTTATTTGTGTATTTATTAAAAAAAAAAATGTATGAACAAATGTGTGGAAAACACATGATCAGAGTGGAAAAGGAAATTAAGTAAAGAAAATAAAGTAGATTAGACTGGCAAAAAAAGCACTAACACAGGCATGTTTAAAGAAAGGCAGTCAAAGATAGTAGATAATAATTAAAGATTGCATAGGAAGAAAATGATGTAAAACTTAATGAAATATTATAATTTTAGAAGTTTACATTTTTTTGTGTATGATTAAAAGTAATTTAATACTAACTTATACATAGTTTAGAGTAAAATGAACAAAATCAGAAAAAGAAAAAAGATCAGTAATCAACTGAGGGAGGCCAGAAAATAGGAAATTGACCATCTTAGCTCAGATGTGGCAGATGCTTCTAAATTAAAAAAATAAAATTATCAGCAAAGAGAATAAATTCTAAGAAAAATACAAGCAATCTACAAAAAAAAATACACACTACTAGGGACAATATAAGAAATCAGTCAAAACAAAAAAGAAAGTCTAATACTGATAAGGTTATTAAAAAAAAACAATTAACAAAAAGAAGAAAATCAAAGGAAAGTATAAGAAATGTTGCTAAGAGAAATAAAAAAAGGCAGTTGATGTCAGATGCTGCTAAGAAAAAAAAAAAAACAGTCAGCAAAAAGAAGAAAAATTACAAATAAAATATAAGAAAGCAATCATCAAAGAAAAGGAATGTTTCTAAAAATAGAAGCAATTAAAAAAGATCAGAAATGCTGCAAAGAAAAATAGAAATTATTCAAAATATTGATAAAGATAGAAAAAATTGATGATAGAAATGGAATAAAAAACAGAAATAGATAAGAAATGAATGAGGGTATTTAGAAAGTCATCCACAATGTAACTTGAACAATAAAGACATGCTAAAAACAAGACAAAAGAACCAGAATGTTCAGGAAGTTATCAACAATATAGATCAAATAATGAAAGAGGATAAGAAAGAGGCAACAAAATAGAAGATGCTATATATCATATGCATAAAATAATAATAGAGGATGTTATAAGATTGGATCAAGTAGTGGAGAATATAAACAACTGAAGTTTTCAAGAGGAAGAAGAATGGCAAGAAGGAATTGAAATATTTGTCAGAAGAATGAAAAAATAAAGTCCACTAGAGAGAACCAAGGACTCCAGTCAACAGTATTTCGGGCTCCTGGTTTCATTCCCTTTTTCCTAGTTTAGGGAATTAAATTTCTCTAAAACTATCCCTATTAAAAAGGGGTTTCTTAGCTCTCTTTTCATATACAAGCTATATCAACAATGTAACCACAAGTAAGAATAATTTCAACTCTTATAAAAATGCTATGTAAATATATGGCAGCCATTGAAATTATAAAAGATTTCTACAGAGATTTTACCTTTTAATGAAAATTTTCATTTCACTTAATTTTGTTGAATGAATGAGAAAGTTCAGTTGTTGGGAGAACCCTCAGGGGTCTAAATCCTAGTTCTTTTGAGAGAGTGGGCTGAAATGAGGGCACTGTGGTGATCATTACCAACATTGGTTTTTTTCATTCACAAGATAGAAAAAATATTATTTATGGCGATTCTTTAATGTTATCATCATGAATGATTTTATCAATGTATTATTGCAAAATAAGTTGCAGTTTGGCCTCATGATTCTAATTGCAAGTGATTCAACTTATTTAATTTTATTGCTTTTAATATTGTTATTGATAGAGCTGGCCTTTTGATGTTCATGTGATTTTCATAATGGATTAGAATGGTCTTCAGCAGAGACATTTTGAAGCTTGGAATTTTTTTCCTTGTTCTCCATAGTTTTTCCATAATTTTTCCAAAGTATTCAGGATTGCTCTCTTGTGAAGGTATTCAAGGCCATTTGGAGGAACTGAACAGTAGATTGATTTAGTCCATATTTTATGTTATCTCCAAGTGTTTTCCTATTTCTCAACTTATCTATCACAAATTGGATTTCCCAATATTATACTCCTAAAACACTATTGATATTTGAATTTTAGACTTTACAAATCATTCCCAATTGTACCTTTTAATTAAAATTTTCATTACACTCAACTTTGCTGATTGAATGAGAGAGTCTGGTTGTTGGGAGGGGCCCCAAAGACCTAAATCCTGGTTCTTTTAAGGGGGATAGAATGAGGGTGCTGTGGAAATTGTTGCTAATGTTGATTTTCTCATTCACAAGAGGAAAAAAATGCTATTCATACTGGTTTTAGCATTATTGTTATAAATGATTTTATCCAAACATTATTGCAAAATAAAGTGCAGTTTGGCCTAATGATTTTAATTGCAAGTGATTCATCCCATTTAAATTTATTATTTTTAATGTTGTTATCTCCAAGTGCTTTCCTATTCTCAAATTATCCATTGCAAATTGGATTTCTCAATATTGTACTCCTAAAATGCTATTCATATTTAAACTCTAGACTTTATGAATAATTCCTAATTGTAACATTCATTTGTCTTTAATCGTTAATACACATCCTTTCCACATCCCTTTCCCTTCTCATATGTATCATTTCCCTTTCACCAAGTTGCTCCTAAATTTCATTTTTACCATTCTTTGTAAAACTTTTATCTAATTGTATTTATAACTTTTTTTTTGATTAATAAACCCTCATCACTGGGGGAAGAAAAATGAATGAAAGAATAAGTATAAAGGAAATGCCTCATAAAGTATCAAAGATTAAACAGGAGTCTGAGACATGGGTAGTCAACCAATGTCAAGTCAGTGAGAGCATAAAAATAATTTAAGAAAAGTTACATAAAAATTGTAAACAGATGAAGAATGAGAAAGAGAAATATATAAAAGGACTATATGAAGAAGTGTTACAAAAGAGTATAATTAAATAAAATTCAAAAGCAGAGCTGATAGAAGTTAACAAATAGAGTTATAATAAAAAATCAAACTAACTAGTATCATATGTTAATTGATTTCTTAAGATTATGACATTTAAGAGTGATGCCGATGAAACTCCTACAGAACATCCTGACAAATTAGGCAACTATTTTTATTAAATCAAGTGGAGAAGCACTATAATATAGTACTGGTTTATGCTAACCTCCAAGAGACATCAAATTACTGGTGGAAATTATTGTCACACAAACCAGAAATTTTTTTCAAAAATATGAAGGTAATTTTTTGCTTGAATACTGGACCAAGGTAAACCAATATGGTTTATAGGAGGAAGTATCACAAGAGAAATATAAAATAGATGTAGAAGATATGTATATTCAGTTTTACAATGCCATATATAATAGTTGAATGACTTAATAGAATGAACTTTGTCAGATGTTCCAGTAATCACAATTACCAGGCATAAGCTGTCATGTAAGGTAGTCCAAAGATTATGTATGCAGACAGAAGAACTATTTGAGAAGGTTTTACAATTTCTAAATTTTTTATAACTGCTTCAACAAATGTTAAAATGGAATAACAAAAAAAATTGATTCAACCGTTTTACAGTAAAAGGCCTCAAGAGGGAGAATGCAAATATATTCAGAATAGTGATTAAAAAAATAAAAAAGCTAGTCTACAAAAAATAAAACATGAAAAAGAAAAAAAAAGAAAAGTAATAATAATTTGGAGAAAGTAGGATTGATTTCAGAAACTAGTAGTGAAGACCAATTAAACAAGATTTTACCACCATTCTGCATATCTATTCAGGTAAAGACATCAGATAGGTTGAAGAATAATATCTAGTTTGTTCTCTACAGAAAAATAAATTATAAGTTCTCAAATTTATGTCAAGGCTTCATACACCATGCCAAAGCATAAGGTAAAATGTTTTCATATTAGAAAATAAAAGAGAAGAGAAACTAAAATATTTGGCATTTGATATTTTTTCCAGAAAAGAAATATTCAACTAAACATAACTCTTTGCATACATGATTACTCTGGCTTGCACTGGGTGGCATTATGCTATGGAGAGTTTGCCTCTGTTAGAAAAGAAATGTTCATGAAAAAAACCTATACTTTATCTTAATTTTATTTCCATTTAAATGGATGGAGTGAAATAAAAAAACATCTATTTTTATGTAACTGCAATATAATATATCCATTAAATAAAAATTTAGTACAAATAATTTCAAATAATTAGTAATTTACAATAAAAAAAGAACTTTTGCAAAAACCATATCACTTTTTTCCATAAATTCAACAATAAATATAACTACAGTCAAGCTTTTTAAACATAACTGTATACATATTAACAGACTTGTGGTTTCTGTCCATCTTCAGAAGTGGAATTCAAGCATCTTTGGTTTATGTAGGCATGAAAACACTCAGCGTATGAAGCACATAATTAATGATTGTATAAATTATGTATACAATAAAAAAATTGAAAGATATAAGAAAGGTATTTGAGAATTGATATTTGCTTGGAATTTCTCCAGACTTCTTTATAATGTTAGTAAATTCTTATTTGCCTAAAAAACAATTTAAATAAATAAAGTAGCCTAATAAATAGACTTTTTCCACTTTTTTAACAGAGACGCTGAAAAGAGATTCACCCTACTGTAGACCATACATTTATGGTATCATATTTTTTTTTACTTAAAATCATTTTCTATCATAAAGGCAGTAGCTGATTATGTATTATCTATATTTTGAAATTTGTTTATTTACCATTTCAATTTATCCTGATATTCTATTCATAGTTGTTATTATAAAATGATTATAAGTGTTTTTATTTTTGGGTTAATATATTCACATGGTATATGTTGCCAAATTTGTTAACTATGTATAACAAATTTATATATTAAAGATGATTTATCATCTATAAAATGTATGGCTTTCTCACCGATTATTGTCTCTGGGTATAAAGATTTATAATTTTGTTTTTAGATTTGTATGATATATAAACTTTTTATTATAGCTACACAAATCTTGTTTTCCATGAAAGTTTTTGTAACTGTTTATAAAGCATCATAATTTATTTTTGCAAAATGATTCCTCTCCAGAATTAATTTGTTTCAAAATTTTGGTACATCTAATGTTTTTGTGGTTTAGTGAAATTAACTTAATGGATGCTCAAATTTGTCAGTGTTTGATCATTACATGACATCCACTGAAACAAATTGTTCATTATTAAATACAACAATATTATTTGATCTATGTAATTATTTAGTATCTTTAGAGATGCATTTCATAAAACAAGTAAATACCAAAAGCTAACAACTATCATCCTTATTTTCTGATCTAGTTTGTTCTCAAATATGGAGAGACTTTGCTCATAATGCATTATGAACAAAATATCTTCATATTTGAAATACAGTTGAACCAAAAAGTAATGATAATAGTATTAAACATCACATGATCACCATTTTATGCTTGCTTATAAGTGTTATTAAAACAGGCAAAACTCTCTATACATATTGCCACTCAGTGCAAGACAGAGTAATGCTTTCAGATCCAAAGCTCCTCACTGATGAAGGCCACAAGCCAGGATCTAGTCTGGGGATATTGGATGAGTAGACACTAGATAGGAATTTTATGACAAGCCTTCTGGCATCCATTGATTACTCTGGCTTGCACTGAATGATAATACGTATAGAGAGTTTTGCCTGTTTTAATTATGATAGTAATTAACTCCTGATACACCATTCAACTGCATTTAAGAGTCACTTTAAATTTAATAATTTTATAATCTAAAATCAACAGTCAGGCTAGCAACAGATCATGTATGAAGTAAAAAAAGATCTAATATTCAAAATGTATTGTATGTTAACCTGTGATATTACTAATAATTGGATTTGTTTATAAACATGTATATAAAGTATGAATTTTTCTAAAAACTTCTGACAGCTAAACTAGATGATAAAAATAATACAATATATAATTGAAAATACTTTTAGATATGCCTTTTTATCAACCTCAAATCTTCTTCTTGAACGCTGAAAGTAAATATTATAAAAAAAGAAAATGCCAAGTAATGTAGAAAGAAAAGAGTAATATATTTTCTATCTAAAAATAAATAAATATCAATTTAATTATAGTGCTGAATGCTCTTGTGAGTTAAGCTTTCTAAAACAACCAGCTGAAAAATGTTTGACTTATTTTGTATTTGTAATTCAATTTATAAATTAGGTAAAACAACTTGCCAACAACTGCAAGCGTTGGTGGCCTAGCGGTTAACATAGCTGCCTTCCAAGCAGATGGCCCGCGTTTGCTTCGTGGTCAACGCATTTGACATATGAAAAAAAAAATACTTTTAACATTATAAAATACATTTCACTTTTTAATTCTGAAATCATATTTTTATTTACAGTCAGCAATTGACACCCATATGATGGACTGCAGAGGAATCTAAGATCTTTATCTCCAATTAAATATGCTACCATCCATTTACTAAACTTAGGTTAAGAAGCAACTACCGGTCATGAATTTATAAATTTACATATTATATATATATAATATACTTCATCTTATATTTAATAATTGATTTTTGAAATATCATAAACAAATTTGTAATACAAAATTCAATTAATAACTTTTGTTATTATAACTTTATTATGAATTTGTTTGAAATTGATTTAATAATCTTTCAATGTACAATATAAATTTTATATTTCTTTTCCATTATTTTTCTAAAACAAATATTTTAAATCCTAAATTGATAACTAATTTAACTTATAATTTATTAACTGCTGCACATAAATGGTCCATCATAAAAATATTTCAAAATAAAATATATTGCAAATATTAATGAAATGTAGTGTAATGTGCCCAAGGAATATATGTGTTTTTACCTTAACTAAGATAAAAATGTTACACTAGTTTACAATACAATTTGAGACTCTCATTAGAAATATTATATTACTTGGGCATTATTAAGGAATGGAAATATTTATTGTTTAATGTGCATATAATTCTGGGAGTAAAAAAGGCTATGTTGCACATAAAATAATATTAAAGAGAAGTTTTATGATTTTAGTTATGCTCTCTTTTTATCAAAAAGTTTCAATTTAGATTATGTGTATTTAATGTTAATGTAAAAAATATTTTAAATAATTTTTTAATATTGTAATGTTCTTTTTGACATTTAGGAAAAACTTTACTATTTAGGTTCAACTTATCCACAACTAAATATACCTACTGTCATTTACCAAATAGTTAGATAAGTTACTGTGAGCTTATAAATCTTTGAAAATAAATCTTATATATGTTTAAAACCCTGACGTTTTTTCCAAAATTTATCTGAAGATATTCAAACCAAGTGATAGGTATGGCATAATGGTATGCTATTAACTTGGTATACACATTTTCATATTATGTATTTTAATATATATATATATATGATCACTACTAATAAGCTTTTATTTACATAAACGTCAAGAGAGATAGAATTCAATATCTCTTTCATTGTCTCCACCTCCAGACTAGCTGGTTTTGAGCTAGTTGGCTCACATCAAAAACAAAAGCTTGTTGGAAGCTATTGGTAAAGCTCCATCTAGTGATCATAAAATGCAAGCTTAAAGCAAGTTACGAAATTTATAACTTGTTTTGTTTAATATATATATGATTAAGAGAAGAAAACCACCACTCTAAATATTGATTAAAAGATCAAGGATAAAATAAGTCCACCTATTCTTAGAGTTTGTGATGTATATACACTTACTTCTGTTACAGCAATACAAATTCTGAGTGAAATAACTATACCAGTCAGCTAGATTATGTCATTTATTAATTATTAAATTAATAATCACCTACACAATGGTGAAGATAAAATCTCTTTTAATAATCTTTAATTATTATTTAACAATAATTCTATGTAATTATTAAAAAAAAAAACCAAGATTATTAAAAGAGTGAGTCTATGATTGTATAGTTGATTATTCATCTAATAAATGTTAAAAGTCATATTCTAGTTGGATAGTATACTACTTTCACACTGAATTTTTATCTGTATTGACAAAGATAAGTTTACATACATCAAAAGGTTCAAGAATAGGTGGATTCATTATGTTTGCGCTTCTTTTTCAACATTTAGAGTGCTATTTAAGAGACAGGTTTTTTCCTCTTAATTGCATATACATTAAGCTATGTTACTTCTATATATCTGTCATTTTTCACCATAATTCATTTTATCTGATCTCTAGCCTCTCTCCTGCACATCATGCTAGTACATTTTCTTATTTTATCCATCCATCTCACAAGTGGTCTCTTTCTAGGTCTTTTACAATCTCTTGGAATCCGATTTACAATTTCAATTGTCTATCCATTATCATCTTTTTTATGATTATGTCCATCCCATCTCATTTTCCATCTCTTAATTTTTTTCACTGATGTTGGTAATACATGTATGTTTTCACATCCATGTATTTATTTCATTTATGATTTCTTTTGTTGCACCTAACATGTCTTATCATACTGCATTGAGTTGTCTGAAGTCTGTATTATATATATATAAAGACATATTTTGTGGATTTATCCATGTTAAAAAATGTAAATATTGATATACCAACATTTTGACTTGATCACACAAGTCATCCACTGAAAAATAAAAGATAGAAAGATAGATGACTTATGTGATCAAGTCAAAACATCGGTATATCAATATTTAAATTTTAAACATGGATGAACCTGCAAAATTTATCTTTTATATATGAAACCCATGAAAATCTTTGTACTAACATATATATATACATAAAGAATTTTAAATGCTACACTAAAGACAATTTAATATATAAATTAAATGCTGAATTGTTTATCATTTTCTTTTGAAATATTTTTAATCAGTTAGTACATGCTTTTGGCCACTCCTGCTGGAAGGAACTTTTTTATTGTGAATGCGATAATTCTATATGTGGACTAATTTATGCAGCCATTTTTTTGTTAGTGTGTTTCATTTACTACTATATTGCATGTTAATAAATACTTTTCATCTTTTTACAGTTTTATCAATCTTTGAGAATATATTGTGATACTGGGCATTAATCCTTTCAGCAAATGATTAACATGAAGCATTGTACAACAAAAAAAAACAATATTTAATATTTTTTATTTATAATAATTTATAAACCATAGTATAAATAATCTAGGCCCAAATATATACAATATTAAAATTATTCAAATATATAATTCTGGCGCCCATAGTAAATAAAATTAAAAGTTGATTTTGTCAATAGCACAATTCGTAACAATTAATAGGCTGAAGTTGATCAGGAAAAATAGCTGTGTTTTTAGAATAGAAATACAACTTTCTTCTTTTTTGACATAGCTTGATCAACTCACGCGTAGTTTATATTAGCGTGTAAAGGCCTAGCAAAATGGAAAAACGTTACAATATAATAGATATAAAGACTGTCTATAAGCAAAACGAGTAATTATACTACTGAATACTTCAAACAATAATACATGATCATTATCAATGGTAAATTTTATGGCTGCTATTTTTTTCAATTAAATTATTCTACACTTTCAGTTTGAGAAGTACATCATTATCTTTAATGGTACAATTTAACATTAAGATGCTTTGTAAAATTAGAAAAATAATTTTATGAAATTAAATTATTATAAATAGAAAATATATATTTTATATAAATATGACTAGTGATACATTTTATATGTCATTATAATAAAATCAGAATTTAAAAAATAAAAAAAATATTACAGCTGTTCAATGACTGTTCAATATTCTGCAAGGTATTAAAAGTGGATAAAACCCATTTTTACCTTTCACAGGTATGACATAATGAAAAACAAACACATGTATGAAATCTTGGTATTTCATAATTCTATATTAAACAAAGAATGCATGCTATTTATTAAATTTATAAATAGTGATAGAACATAGTGTAAATTTCTGTGCTAATGGATGGGTAGTAGAATTGAGAAAAAAAGTGTACACTGTTAAAATTAGAAAATGTAAAAATATCTCTATGATGCAACAATTGTAAATTCTTTTCCAAAGTTTCAATGAGGATAGAAACTAATTTTTATCTTGTGTAAGGTTAATGTAATGGAAAGCATGGAGCTATCACCATGGCATTGAGATTCAGGTGTTGATACTTGCAGTTCGTTCTGTATAGTGAGAAAGAATTGTCTGACTATATTGTGACTGAGTGTCATATAGTGGTGTTGAGAATAAAGGACACTAAAAAAATAAAAATAGGTAACTGGGAAAACACTTTTGGTAATATGCATGTTTTCAAAAAACATTATAAACTATTGTCATTATAATTTTAATTCCATTTTCAAAAAGAAAAAGAACAAAGAAATTTCAAATTAGGTATTATCCTCAAAAATGAAAATAATATAATAAATGAAACAAAGTAGAATAAACAAATTTAAAAGAACTGCTCCTATCACAATGTTTACAAACATTATTTCCAATGTTTTATTATTAAAAAATTTACTATATATTATTATAATTTATATATCTTACACAAATTGTTTATAAAGATTATGATGTTGAAAAACATTTGAGAGCTTTCATCATTTATTTAATATTTTTTGTAAGATTATGTTTCATAACTCAGTCTTGTAGAATAACTGAACTTATAGTTTCACGTCACCAGAGATATTCATGATTTAGAATTTGGATCTAGATTAAATGATCCTGGAAATGTTTATATTAGATAACTTTATCCCCCCCCTCCCTTTCCTAAAAATAATTATACTTTATATTTTTCTGATAATAGAGATCTAATTTAAAATTTGTAGAGTATTATTTTGAATAGTTTTATTAAATATAATTTTATGAGGTTATATTGATTTATTTCGTTTAAAAGGATTAAATGCAATTTAAACGAAAGAAGAGATTTTAATTATTTGGTTTTGAATTTTTTAAAGATCAATTTAGATATATTGCATCTAAATTTTATTTTATGAAATATGAACGAAAATTTAATTGTTTGATGAAAGTTGATAGTGCAAATTTCAATAATAATGTGGTTATAGAGATTGACAACGATAATTATAAAACAGCTAATACTGGTGAAATTACTTTAACTGTAAAAGAATTGAAAATTTATATCAAAGATCGTAATTTCATCCTGTTTAATTTTATTTATTGAATTCAATAATGCAAATCATGAGATAATATAAATCTTCAGTTAGTTTTAAGTGGATGTTTAAAAAATAAATAAACTTTTAATTAATCTGTTAATATTAAATGTCATAAAACAAAACCAATAGTTAATCATCATCATCATCATTGCCAATCATTACCAATCCACTGTAGAATAAAGGTCTCTCTTCTCCACATCACCCTACACACTTTCTTATTTTATCCATCCATATCATGCAATAATTTCTCAGTAAAATAGAGCTGACTGTTCTGTTATAATAAAGGAAGGGGTATTTAGATAGAAGGTAGATAAAAAATTGAACAATTATAAATACACTTGGTTAAAAACACATTCTAGTAGTTTAATGAAAAGGAGTTTAATAAGTACTATGACAAAAATGGAAACATAAAAAAAAATGTAATGGGCTGAAATATTTAAAATGTTATCTTAATGATTTCATACCAGCTAAGTTGTTATGAATATTAAAACCTATAAATGTTTTCTTGAAATTTTTGATTTTACTAATAGTTTTGTTGAAGAATTTCCAAGTTCTTGAAATTTTTTTGAAGGAATTGTTAATTTTGGAATTTACAATGTAATATTTTTTGAAGTTTATGGTAGTATTAATAATTTAAAGATAAAAGATAATTAGGTATAGGATGATTTTGAGATAGAACATAGGCATCATTTTTTAAATAGATTAAGCAGTACTGATGCTCTAATTTCTGTGTCATCTAATAATGGATCTTAATCCTGAGATGAAATTAAAATTATTAAGAAAATGTTTTTGTTGCTAGAGCATATTATGTACTTATTTATATTAGTAAGCTTTATAAAAATAAAAAAAGTAAATAGTAGGTTATTTTATATTAAATTTGCATGGAGGCAAAACTCTTCGTACAGTAGTGCCACTCAGTGCAAGCCAGAGTAATTAATGGATAAAGGATGTTTCTGCATAAAATCCTTATCTAGTGCCTAATCCAAAATAATCTGAGGATATTGGATGAGTATTCACTAAATAGGAATGTTATGCACAAACCTTCCTGCATCCAATGATTACTCTGACTTGCACTGAGTGGTACTATGGTTTGGAGAGTTTTGTCTGTGTAAACAGCTTGTGTAAGCATAAAGAATGGTGATCATGTGATGTTTAATATTTTAACTTTGAATTATTTGGGATATATTAATTATTTGGAAGAGAGAATTATTAATTATGTCAAGAATATTATTTAAAATTATTTGTTAGGTATTTGATTATTTATTTAATTGAAATAATTATTAAATAAAATTGATAACTTTTATCATTCTATAAAACACATTTTCGAAAATGAAGAGTTAGTCATTGTTGAGCTAAAGTTTTTAGATCCATTAATAATAAGATATTTAAAAGTTAAGTGTTGATGTGTAGCTATTATGCTAAAAGTAAGGATTGAAAACTTATTTTTGGACTAGATAGCCCGATCATTAACCCTTTTCCCGCGCTCGACGAGACTCCTCGTCGACATCTAAAATCACTCTAACTCAGTTCGTTTTCATACGATAAAATTCGTTAAATACGTATTGAATTCGTTTTTAAAAGTTCTGTACGATGGTGACATCTTCCGATTTATTTTAGAAGTAAAAAATAAAAAAAAACGCATTTAAACCTAAACAAAGAAGGAACATTATTTGTGATTGGTTCTTAGCATGCTCTCAGCCGAAAAAGACATTCTGATTGGCTGGAAAGAACAAAGAAACTGCCTGATCAAAGAAAATAAAGAAAAACGCTGAGATTTTCATTTCGAATACGATTTAAATTATTATTAAATAATATTTATGGAAATTAAACATAATTTTCAGAGAGAATAATAAAAAAACAAAATTATTTTCGAAAAATATTGAAGATTTAAGTAAATATATTGAAGATGTAGTAAAAAGAAATATTTACTTTTCTATAACGTAAAAGTCGATCTTTTTGTTTACATTATAACTTTTATGTTGCCGATATAGAATATCTTAGAATAAATAAATAGCAATTTATTTTTGAAAGAACTTTCGTTTTCTTCATGACCTGAAAAATTAATTATATACTTTTTATAAACGTATCTGAGTTGAATTTAATATTATAGGCGAATATGTTTTAACAATAGGCTTTGTCTTCAGTTTGTGAGTTGGCCAATTAAAAGATTTGATTTTTACCTCATACAACCAATGATTTAATTAGCGGTTTAAGGGTACAGTAGCTGTTTTAATGAGGTTTTGTTGTAGAAATGAGAAATTATATAGTTTTAAAAACTTTGTTTCAAAAAATAAAATTTTACAAAATTGCTATGCTGATAAAATAATTAAGTGTATTTTATTAAAAAGAATATGTAACTGTGGTGAGAATCACTTATAAAAATGTTAGTACAAGTCAAGCGTTGGTGGCCGAGTGGCTAGCATAGCTGCCATACAAGCAATTGTTCCGGGATTCACTTCCCGGCCGACGCTTTGACACATAAAAAAGAAATGTTAGTACAAAAGAAAAATATGATTATATTTTTTTACTTTTTAAATTGTCTTCTGATAAGTGTTTAAATAAGTTTATAATATTTTTGATAATAAGAGAATATTAGGGAGAAAGAATATTTCTTTAGAAAATGTATTTAATAGTTTAAAAAAAAGAATTAACAGGGATATTACTCTTAAGATGTTTATATTTTGCCTTGTTTTTGTAAGAAATTAATTTTAAAAAAGTCTGAAAGCTCATAAAAATAAAATAATATATATATATATATTCGTTCTGCATTATATATTCACTAAACAAAATGTATGTCATAAGATGTGATTTGAGCAAGCTAAGATTGTCTTCTTTTTGAGAATAATGAAGAAAAGAAAAATGAAAGTATTTCTTTTAATAACGACTTAAGACTTTGAAGCCATTAACAAAATTAAAAGTTCTTTTGTTATTGTAAAGAATTTGAATTGTAGGAAAGTATGATAATATCTGGGGTTGTATTGTGTAATTTTAAACAGAAAAGCCTGACAAGATAATCAGTGACTGTAAATTTTTAATTAATCTTTGGTTGCGATTTAATTGTAAATTAGTCTAGTTGGTTTATTATACTGACTAATTTAGCTTCTGTCATTGATACTAGATATATAATTAAATAGTTTACCTGTTTAGAGGATACATAATAGTCAATCACCAAAAATGACAGATTGAGTTTTAATCTAGGAATCTTTACTTTTAAAGTTCATTACTCTATCAAAGTTCTAAACTATAACCAAAGACTGGAAATATTATGACATCTTTTATTTTTTCTGAAATATTTCAAATGATTTAGAGCAAAAACAAGTGCTAAAAAAAATAATAATAATAATATAAGAATGAATACTTTGTTAAAAATCTGTATGCTTTAATTTATTTTTGAATATAATCTAAAGGATTCACAATAAAATAAAATAATGTATGTTTAATATTGTAATTGACAGTATTATATGATAGATAATATCACATGATTCTATCACATGACTACAGCTTACACATTACTATTCCAATAGCATACAATTTTTATTTTCTCACAAATATGCCACCTATTGTAAGCTTTAGAAACTAAAGTTGCTAGATGATATGACAGCAACTGCATATGGATTTATTAAACATTATCATCTGATATATATTACTTACTACTGCTTACAATATAATTGGTATAGTTGCAGTGAATGATAAAATAATATCGATATCTGACAATATATGCATACAAAATAACAGGGTAAACAAATCAAATAAAATGATACATAAATCAATATATTTGACATTACTATGAAAAAGTAAAAATAATATGATATGGTAATGTGAGTATAGTAATTTATTCATATTGATATCACTTTATAATTACAGGATAACCATTTTATTCTCAAGATTTGAATTATAAATGCATCTATGAAAGTCACTCAATTTGTTCATGTATAATTATGGTACTAGGGTCAGGTTTATTTAACTAAGCAACTCATTGTCCTTGGGTCCAAAACTTTAGTATAGTTAAAATTTCAAGCTATTAACATTATAGCATAATGATGACTAAAGGTAGTTCCTGAGTACCTATAGTGAAGGTAGTGTCTTTTCCTGAGGGTGGTAAATTGCTAAAGTCTTTTTAGAGTATATATATATAGCATTACAGTCTAGTATCCATTGTTACTGATGTTTAAATGGATGATTCTGAAGCTGAATGATGTTACTTTGATTAATTACTACTGTAAAACTTATACACTGCATTTGTAAACTGGAGAAGTTTGTGTGTTAGTCTCTTTGATATAATTTTTGGAATTGTATTGTAGAAATATCTATCAGCAGGATATACTTATAAAAAATGGAAAATAGTCAAAATGGCACAGTACTCTAGAATTCTGACATTATATCATTAGTATAGTTATCTGGAAATGTTTCTAACCTAATTTCTAAAAGTAATTTGGACTTTAAAATAAATATCTTATAACAATTAGTGATAAAGTAATTTGACATCCATACACTCTGTTATTAAATTAATATGACTGTTTATGTTATTAAGAACTGGAACTTGATTATGCAGTTCAAACAATTGAATCTGAAGCCTGCAGATAGATCTTAATGAAATGTCAAATTATGAAGAGATTGCTTAGAGTATTGATTGTAACATGAAAATATTTTGAATCATTTTTCAATTGAGAAAAATGAAAATTATTCCAATATATCTAACTAAAAAAACGTTTTCTTCTGTCTATCAAATTTATGTTCAAACTTCCAAGTAATTGACATCATAATAAAAATCTTAAACATATATGTTTTTAAGCAGCATCCAATTTCTCTACGTGATCACTAATTAAATAGGTAATTTGTTTTTTTAATAATAGTTATATTCTATTTCCAATAATTCTTCAAATTATTTCAATTATACTTTTTTTTTATGAAAAAGAAAGATTATTTTTAATTTAAAAAGGATTTTTTTTATTTATTTATTTTCATTTATATATATATTAAATATTGATTAATAAACTAATATTTCTTATGCTATAATAAAAATAACTTTTGCAATGTAAATACAAATTTAGATTTTATTGTTTACTGGATATATCGTATATTGTAAAAAAAAAAAAAAAAGTTAAAGAAATTATATAAACGATAATGGAGTTTTTATATAAATGTTATATAAGGTACGGCGGCGTAATTTGTTGTAGCTTTTAATTCGGTACATTTGTTTTAAATATTAAAATAACTTGTTACAACATTAAGTGCATAAACAATAAAAACAAACAATTTTCTGTAAGCTTACGCATAAACATTCTCAGACATTATTATTATTGTTGTTTTCGTTGTTATTATTATTACTATTATTATTATTAAGAGCTGTCAGAATTCAAGTGGTAATAAGATCAACAGGCCATCTAATGTTTATTTTTTTTGGTTGTTTAGCATTCATTATTGTAATAATGCAATCACTTACTTTATTTCTATTTTTTATTACCAAACTGTATATATATATATAAATAAATGATTTACATTTCAGGGCTGAAACTGAAAGACTAGCATAAAATATCATAGTACTTTTGCATTAGGCATTTCTCCTCTTAATTGTGTCTCAAATTATATGTTGTGTTTTATATTTTGCATAAGTAATAGTTTGTTGTTTATTTACAAGGCTATTAATTATATCTGTCTTTGTAAATTACAATATAAGTAGATTTGAATGATGTTTGTATGGACAACTCCATTGATTTAAATGTTATGCTTGATGGTCAGTTTAAACCATGCTTACAAAAATTTGTAAGTGAATGAAAGTGATTTTATTTTTATTCATTATATCATAGCTTTGTTATTTGAGGGCATTTCATTAAATTTCACTATACTTTTACATGAGGAGATTATTTCTCTAGTTATATGCCAAGTAATATGTACTATTTCATTTGTCTTTTGTATATATATATGTGTTGTGTATATGTACTTAATTAATTGACTACTCACTTGATAAATATCTGTAAGCCATCAAATTTTTCAGAACTGCTATTCTCTTATCTAAATCTTTAAACATGAGTTGTCATCTTGAGAAAAATGTTCCAGATTAATATCTCTCACTAACATGTATTTTATACACTGGAGAGTTTAAATATTCACATAATACTCAGAATTTGCATATATATATTTTAATTACAATGCAGTTGATTTTGAAGTTTGAAAGTTTAAAGTATTGGACATACATAATGAGAATGCTCACCGACTTTTTAATATTTATATTTTGTAAAAGGCAGAATAATTTACGTCCACAATAAGACATTTTTTGAATCTCAAATATGATAATAAAATATCAGTATCAAACAAATCTTCTAGAGTTTCCATGCACTTCCCTAAATCTTGATGCAATTCCTGAGTGTGAAACAAATCTAGAAAATTTTACTGGCTATATATTAGAGGGTGAATTTTGTGCAATTTAATATAGTTGTAAATTGGCAAACTCAAGACCTAGAAATTTATGTGTCATCATTTTGTTAAGAAAAAAAATGTAGGCAATTTAATAAATGTTGTACTCTGCATTGTTTAATAATGGAGAAATGCCAGACCCAAGATTAAAGATTCCAAGATCAAAGATCAATTCTTATACTTTTGATGTTTATTGTTTGTTTAGTGGAACTGTAAAGTTCAATCTATTACTTTTGTGTTAAAATAAATAAATAGTTGTATGGTTAATATGGGTTTCAGGAGTTCATAAAAAGCTAAAAGACTAGAAGTAAAAAAAAATTGAATCTCATTTTATGATCCCTACATTAGAATCGCTGTACCTAGCAAAACAGTGCCAAAGATATCTAAGAAGATACAGACCATATAATTATATATTTACTTCAAAGGTAACAAAAAAAAATTCTCAATATGAAATACTTAGATAAAAAAATAAAGAAGTATCACTAATACCATTGAAAGAATTAAGGTTCTGAAGTGAAACTGGGTTGGACATATTTCTAAAAAGATGATTACATAAGGATAGTTAAAATCTTAATAGAATTTCAAGAGATTGTAAAAGAACTAGAAATATACCATGTATGAGGTAGATAAATAGATAAGAATATTTGTTGATGTAATGTGAAGAAGTTATGGATTGGAAAAACTGTATAAAACTTAGAGAGAACTTCATCATATAACGGATCCATGATAGTTATATATATATATAAATGAATAGAAAGTATGCTTCCAATGAATTATATAGTATAAATAAACTCTCAAAAAACAAATGATACTATCTATCTATTAGCAATATGTTCTTATATATACTTGGTTTATTTATAATTATAAATTTATTTAAATGCATATTGATTACGTAAGTAATATTTACTAAGGCTGTAACCTCAAGAATATGCATGCAAAAATGCGATATTAGGGACCTCTACAGATCTTAACCACAAGCTTATGCTTTGGAAGAAAAGAGGGGAACCCAAGGGGAATCCTTCTTTACTTCAATCTACTTTCTATTTAAATAAGTGAGGTTGAAGCGGTTGGATCTGAGAGTGTGAAGCTATTCAATACTTCACTGATTAAGTCCAGGTTTCTTTATGTAATTTTAAATGAGCAATGAATTTGATCTATTGATTATATATATTCTAGAATAAATGATAAGAATTATCATTTAAATATTTAGAGGAATAAAGCAGATATTTAAACAATCTCTAATTATGATATGAAACTTTATTTATAATATCTGTAATTAGTAAATAACTCAGATTGTATGTACCTGAATAGATAATAACTTAAACTTCCAATGAGTGAGTTTATTTATATTATATAACTCATTGGAAGCTTCAGCTACTTCTATATATACATATAATTAGAAACTTCTAGAAATATTAAAAGATAAAAGTTCAACAAGTCACAAATAAATAAATAAATTATACAAAATTCAGAATTTCAAAACTAGCCAAAATTTAAAATCTAAAACTTCACAATTAATTGGTTTTAAGCCAAAGCAGACTTCACAATTGCAAAGGAATATAAATATATCACAAATATATAAATAGAATTGAAATGTAATCAAACATTATAGAAATTTTTTTAGTATATATGAGTGTTATATTTACAATCCTTTGTATTTGAGAACTCTGCCTTGGCAGTGACGCTAATTAGTTGTGAAATTTTAGTTTTTTTAAATGTTGATATTCTGAATTTATAATATTTAAACACAAATATAATTATATAGTTAGAGTTTAGATGTAATTATAAAGGATTTGAACACATCCTTTTAAGTTCCCTTCAGCTATCAACTCTATCTCATACAACTGATATACATGCCCCAAATGTGTGGAAAACATAAATGATATCCAATAAATGTATGTTGTGCTAAACCAGCACTCTTCAGTTGACTTAGATTATCATCTTCCACACACATATATAATAAGTGTTCATTTTATATTAAGATAGAAAATCTTGAAGACTGCCCACTAAAGTTTGAAGATTTTCTATTTTAATATAAATCAAGTACTAATTATATGGTAGATGATAATTTGGACTAGCTGATGAGGCCTGGTTCAGCATGAAATATGTAATTTTGTTTATATGTGTGTGGTCATGTGTATCAATTGTATCAGAGTGGATATTTGAAGAAAGTTTGAAGTCTGTGTTTAAATCCCTTATAATTCTGAATTTAGTAAATGGAATAAAGCACTCTCACCTCATCCTGTTAAAAAACAGCACTCTGACAACTAAGAATAAAAAATAGAATTAATCCACCTATTCAGAGTAAACTCTATATATCTACTAGATAAAACATGGCATTAATAATTATTATAATATAATTAATTATTCAAAGTTGGAAACTATATCTTAATTTTAATAATCTTATTTTAATAACCAAATAAAAGGAAATTATAAATATTAAATTATGTGTGTATCATAAATCCATACATAGATGAATGAAGATATGCTTTTAAATAAAAATTAAATAAATACCAACTACTTTATAATCATGTAAAAAATGCTAAAGCTGTTTTAGTTTTCTTTGGTCATAAAAATCATGTAACCTTAAATTTGCCTACAATTAGATTGAACTTCAAATTTACCTACAATTCAGATTATACAAGAAGAATATAGCACGATGAAAAACAGCATTGAAAGAGAAATGTTAAAGGGGCAATTCTTTTAAATCAATTTAAAGATTCTATAATAAATATACAGTCTCCTGGAAATCACATGGCACCCATTTTTTTCCCCATATGTCAAAGCATCGGCCAGGAAGTGAACCCAACAACTGTCTGCAAGCAACTACTTGCTTGCAAGGTGGCTGTGCTGACCTCTTGGCTACCAATGCTTGACCTGGCATGATTACACATAATGAACAATATTTTTATTAATGTTCTATATAAATATTGTTTATTTTTACTATTATTATGATTTAAGACTATTATATATATCATCATTTCTATCAATTTTCAATATACTACAGGATGATCTCTTCAACTTTAATATTGTTTCTTTGATTTTTGCCTCTCTTCCCCACAGTACCCAAGAAAACTTTCTTATTTTATATTTATCTGTCTCACATAAGGTATCCTTTTAAATGTCTTATACTATCTAGGCATGCAGTTTACAACTTCAACTGTTCATCTGTTATTTCTTCTAGAAATATTTTCAGCCTATTTTTTCTCTTAGTTTTTCAATTCATTCAATGAATACAGAGATACTTGTTTGTTTCCTCATCTAGGTATTTAGTTTTTGAATTCTTCTTTTGATTCCTATCATACATCTCTCCATATTTTATTGAATGGTATAATGTTTCTCAATTACTTTTCTTATAATTATCCATGTCTCAGATTAGTAAAACAATTATTTAATTCCTTCATTTTCAAAACAAAAACATATTTTCTTTTAATATTAAATTATTTCTAACAAAAACATTTCATCCAAGTTTAACTCTATGATAAATTTTGTCCATTAGATTTACATCCATATTAATAATATGATTAAGGCTTATGTAGTGCTTAGCATCTTTTATTCATGGTTATGAATATTTATTTTTTTCAGAGAAAATTTATCAAACATTACTTTAGTGTTGTTGTTTTTTTTAAAAAAATGTGTTTTTAATATTTATCTATAGTTCTACTTTCTTTTTTTTTCATCTAATAATTTTTATAACATTTCTTGAGATTTGGAGTATAATATGTAAAAACCAGCACATTATATGAAAAATCTAAATGTCTTCAATAATTTCCACTTACTTATATTCCATCTGCTTTCCATTTTAATCCACAAAATATTTATGGAAACTGCTGCAAAACATTGTGGAGATATGGAATCATTCTGTTACCTTTCTCAATGTTAATCTTAGTTTTACCATATAATCATTTCTATAGCATTCTAATGAATATTTTTGAGAATATGACAATATGTAGGATATATATTTTGAAGATTCAATGCTTTTAATCATTATACAAATGAATATAAAATGAAATGCCATTTCATATCTAAAGCATAATAATAACTCATATTTAATTATCTTTCTTATAACTTCTCTCAATACTTTAAATCCAATTTGTTTCTTTGGAGGATTAGGATTCAAAGTTTACTACTGTAGGTAGTTAAGTATTTTGACACAAATTCAAATCTTGAGAGGTAGGTAGGAGGTGGATGTGCTATGCCAGCACTCTAATAAAGGTGGGATTCAATCTTTGTTGTTAAAAGGAGATTGCTTTGATAACAGTTTAAAATTCTTGATTGTTATTGATATTGGGACTGTCTAAGTGTTAACTGGTTTTTAAAGATATAGATGTATTATTTGACATTTGTTACTAAGAGGATAATATATATATAGTAGTATTTTAATCAGAATGGGATTACACTCCATACACATGTAGTGTAATGTTGTTTTTAATACCTCAAATTTGTTTTGTTGTGTATGAAAAATACTCTCAAACCAAATCACAAGACAGAAAATTTGAAAGATAAGACTGGCCAAAACATCTTTGCATCAAAATTTTTTTACATAGGCCAATTTAAAGCATCTTGAAATAATAAAATGAAGATGGTCCATTAATAACTTTACATCCATTACTTTATTCTATTAACAATTGCAAAATCTTTCAATTTACTGCCAATTTTTTCTTTGTATTATACTTTAAATGTTATAGAATATATGTTATATTTTCAATTTTCTGTTTATAACAGAAAGATTTGATATGTACGCTATATGATAGTGAAATCATAATAAAACAATTGCTTTAATTTAATACTACTTATAATAATTATATATTACATTCAGTGAATTAGGGATTTTTGCAGATTCTGGTAACTGCTAGTAAATCACATGACTTAAATAAAATAATTCTTGACATCCAAATACTTAGTTAAATAATGAATAAAAATAAACAGAAGGATAACTTAATTTGAAGCGTTTATTTTATAAGGAATAGTGCTTTTATATCTGCAATCTACTTTTAAATCTGAGTGTAACCTAAAATTTCAAACAGCAATGGGTGTTATTTGGGGTATTCTAATTAAACTTCCAATTATGGATCAACAAATAAGTATTTATTAATCATTATTTCAATAATAAAACAAGATATAAAACCATAAAATGCCTTAGCCAAATAGAAGTTTACAAACTAAATGAATAATATTTTCAATTTAATTTCTTATCTGTATAGGTATATTACAAAAATTATTTAAACATGTTTTACTTTTTTCAAACTGTAGATTTGTTATTTATAAAAATAATTCTCAATCACTTTTTTGTATTGATATTTGCAAACAATGGAGATTAAAGTATCATGTTCATGTAAAATATTTAAATCCAAGACAAAACTGCCATAATAGATTACTAAAGAAAACTTGTTTAGTCTTAAGATTGTCAATTAGTAATTAATAGTTTCCTAGCAACATCAGAAGTTAAATTGCCTGTAATTGTTTATGAAGATATAATTCATTTTTTTTTGTGTTTATATTCTAATAAATTCATGAAGAGATTTAATTTAATATATATATTATTTTCCTTATATATTTAATCTCATGCAATTTATTTATTTTCATACTTATAGTTTCAACTGTACAATAGACATTTTTGGAACTAATCTTTGTTGAAAAACACTGTCATAATATTCTTTGAAGAAGACTATGGTTCAGTTGAAATTATAGCCAATATTCTTTGAAGAAGACTATGGTTCAGTTGAAATTATAGCCACATAAATAAAAATCTATGTGGAAGTAAGTGTATAACTGGTTTATTATTTATACGTTTGTCCCGTTTCACTGAAAATAAAACCTAACCAGAAAATAAGCCTTGTCATGATGTTTTAGGATGTTGATAATATAAGTCCTACCTCAAACATAACACCTAGTTAAGATTGTCAGCCTAATGGATGTATTTCATTCATCCATTGAAACACATGACTGGCATATTAAATTATAAGGTAATGAATATAATGTTCAAAATGTATATATATATATATATTACAACTAGCATAAGAAAAGAAAAAAAATCATTTTGAAATAAAGTAATGAATTTATAAATAAATATAAATGTACATTTCTGTACTTGAATAAATGTTATCAAAATTATTTTGCAGACAGACTCGTAATTATTTATTTTAATAAACTTGCAAACACAATTTTACTTTTCGTTTATCAATGTATGATCATTCAGTCTGATATGACAATCTTTTTTATCAGACATGCAACCATATATATTGTAAATAAATCAACAATGATATACAAAAAAGCTGAAAGTTATTACTAGCAGATGATCTAAGTTTACAAATTAATCAAGCTAGCTTAACATTTCATATATTATTTTAAATTAAATATTAATAATTTCAATAACATGTAAATTACTTTTAATATTCTATTCTCCTATATAATAAGAATGTTCTGTGATATGATTATAATCCTAAATGTGACATATTGAAAATTAGTAAAAACGAATAAATGTAGATTTTTTGTATTTGAATAAATATAGATTTTTGCACTAAATAAATATATATTTTTGTATGTGAAAAAAAACATCCTCTGAAAATAAATCATAAGCTGTATTTTGGATCAACAATTAATACAAAACCTGGGTCTTAGTCAAGTGTTGATGGCCTAGTGGTTAGCATAGCTGGCTTCCAAGCAGCTGACCTGGGTTCACTTCCTGATCAACGCATTTGACATATGAACCCCCCCCCCCCGGATCTTATTTCAGGAAAAACACAGTAATATTGTAATGATTATATTAGATGTTATCAATCACATAGATAGAATTTCTTCTGAAAATTTTATTATGACTTTAATACATATTTATTATCATGTTGTTGGAATATATCTATGTCAACACTACAAAAGGCTAATTTTTCTGGTCACTATTCACTTTTTTATTGAATAAAATAATCCTCTGATAAAATTTTAATAAAGACTTTAGACTCAGTTTTTTATGCTACTTCAAATAAAAATTCAGCACTAAACTGAATAGATATCTACTTTCTACATATCTGTGCTGATCTTAATAATTGTAAAAGTCAAACCAATATCATAATTAAAAAATATAAAGCCTGGATTTATCCTGCTTTCTTAAATTTATAGAAAATAATGTCTTTCACAATGAACCAGACAACTTTTTCAAATTTCTCTGGATCATTTTCAACTTGTTATATATTTATAGCTATTTTTTTTCTTAAAGATATTAACATTTTTCTTTTTTGGTTCTTTTATATTTTGTAAACTATATCTGTCTTATTCAATATATCATCCTAAGTAAGCCAAATTCCCTTTAGCAAATGCATTTTTAAAAAAATGTTAACTTTCTTTTTTCTCTATATCTTTAATAATAACTATAATTATTTTATTTGCATTTCTCATATTTCAATTTTTTTTGAGTCCATACTCTTCTTAAAGTACAAAAAGTATACTTATTAAATATTTAATATTTGTACTTAAAGGTTATACTCAGACAAGCTTAATATCATACTAAATTTGTATTTATTGAGGTTTAGCACTTTGAAGCACAATGTATATTCTCATATTCATAGCATTAATGTATGTGTAATATGGTTTATATTTATATATAGATTGTAAGTTTATTTAAACTCAAGTAAATTTTATTGTCCATTTCTTAGAGAGAGGGAAGCATGATTTCTTCCTATTTACAACATTAAGGTTCTTATCTACATATCAAACCACTTTAATTCTCTGCTTGGAATCATTTTGCTTGATGCATACAATGTTGGTGGTTATGAACTCAAATGTGTGGACCATTGCATGTTGGTATTCAAGGAAAATTGAATTGTGTTCAGGATTATTTGTGGTTCATTTGTAGAGATATCTGTGTTGAAATATCCTTATAGAGGGACATTCATGTAATAGATAGCCCTGGATCCTGCCTGATGGTATACAATTTTATATATAGAGTGTGGAGTATAATATTAGGCTTTTTTGAACATAATGTGTAAGTACAAATATTTACCAGTATCTTCATCAAAAGCATTGGCTGTATAGAACTTAAACTATTGTTTTAGAGATTTTGCATTTCACTGAAAAAAGTTTTTTTTCTAATGTAATTATAAATTCTGGAAGAGCCCTATTCTTCTCTTCCTTGTTCATAAATTACCTGACAATCATTTACTAATCTTCTTGAATATGTTTCCATCAAAGCCTACAATGTTTTGCATCTAAGTATGATATCAATTCTGCATGTTGTGCCAGTTTCTGTCTTATCAAAGATAATATTTTATAGCTTCTTTATCTGTCTTTATATACATAATACTTTTTCAGTAAATATTAATTAGAACTATTTTGTCTATTACACACATTTCTGTCAGGCATATGCTATTTTTATTAATAAGTTATCATGACTATTTTTATCATTATTTCTATGAAGCAGCTCTGCTTCTTCTACACAAATTATTTCTTATACCATATTAAAACAAACATAACTTTTTTATCATTATTCAATGTTTGCAATCTATTTTTGCCATTTTTACTATTTTTTTTTATACTTCATATTATAACTTATTATTAATATTTCTACACGCCCATTTATGTAGGCATTTTGCATTTATAATTTTTTTTCTTATTACATTATTTTTTATCTCTTAATAATCCAAACCTTTTGTTCCACATTTATTTCTTAAGTTATTGAGATATTATTTTATATAGTGCTATGTTTCTATGTAATAGTAATATTAGCGATTAAGCCAATGCACATTCACTTTAAAGAGATTATATATAAATGAATACTCAATTTTTCCAGACATGAGATATAGTATTTTAGAAAGAATGGAATGAATCACCCATTCTTTCCGACCCAAACATTTATCTATGGGCAAATCTTAAGTGTGTGGAAATAAGAGTGTGAGATGTTACACGATCACTTTAAATTACATTTGTTAAGTTTGAACAAATGACACTTTGCGAAATCTTTACAATTTATGAACCATCATTCTTTAGTTGAAATTAAACATATATAATGAGATATTATTTTTTACATATTTAAATACCTTTTATATGAATTTATTTTATCAATTAAACTTTTAGTACTTGCATGTATTTTTATCCAATAAATCTGAATATTTTCTTGAATAATCTTTTTTTAAATTCATTAATTTCTCATTTCTTTATTATTTAAATTCCTTTTACTCATTAAAAAATATTCTCAATTCACCATTATTACATTGTGATATTAATTTGCATCAATTCTAGGATATGAATGCATTATTAATGTTATTTCTAATTCTACATGAAATCATAATATATTTTAACTCGAAATTTATTATTATTATTATTATTTTAAGGATTTTTATTTAATAATGTTAAACCATGTTTTTGTTATTACCATATTATCATATTACAAAAAATTTTCAATGATTCACCTATATTACTTTGTATCTCATACTATAATGTCTTAGATTGTAGGTCATACTATAATGTCTTACAATATTAGCATTTTTTGTGCTTACCACAACATTGCAATTCACTATTAATATTTGTTAATTATATTATATTGGATATATTTTTTAATTTATTTTTTTCTATTTTATTATATCGTAATTACTGTTTAACATGTATAAGTGAATAATCACCAAATCCTTTGGATGCCATTTTAATCCAATCAGCATTGGCCTTTCTTTTATATAGAGCTACCTCTAAAACTTTTTTTTAATTCTTAGATCTAAAATTAATCCATTTAAAATGTGTCTGCTTTTAATTCCAGATGTTTGTCCCAGAACATTCTATAATATCCATCTATTTCCCCTCATCTGTGTAATAAGTTTATGAATTCCTTAGACATTTAACATTTTATATAGTATCTTTACAATATTTTTTTCTATGTTTTTAATCATAACTGAAATAATGTGCTCTGCTCACGTGAAAAACTTTTGTTTAAGGTCATTTGATGTTGATGATTGACCCTGAAAAATATTTTCATGTTTCCTAATTCTCGTTTTTAGCCAAAATGTTTTATAATTTGATTTCCTTTTTTTCTTGACTTATTATAGCATTATATAACTAATTTTTAATCTTCTTATATATAATCTCCATATCTTTTATTATTATATTAATGAAAAAGATTTTAAATACGGTATTTTTATTTTCCCTCATTAAAGTTTACTACCGTCTTTGTAAAAGCTTCAAAAGATATGAATAAAGAAAATCATTACTGAAGCAAATGTAATTAATTTATGGTTCTAATTGCTTTGAATATTGGATTATTTATCATTTATGTTTAAACTTCTTAAAAGATTGTTGAATAATACTGTTAATTCATTTCTATTTTTGTTACCAATAACAAAGTTATTTTTAATAAAAACATATTGACTCAATGTCTTTCAATTCTTTATTCATTTCCGGCTTTTTGTTATTTATCTAAAATAATTTTAGAAATTAATTAAACATGCATACAGATTTTTTTCATATTATAAAAGCGTGAGAATAAGTTTTGAGATTTATAAGGAAGTCTTTTGATATTAATAATTTTTGCTATAATTTACATTAAATAGCTTGTCTTTCTGTTATATGTATTTGTACTGTGGATAATAACATTGTAGGCTTTTTTGGCGAATTAGTTACCCGTTCATTTTATATGTTAACTTTGTATAAATAATAATGGTACTGTCTCCAGTGTAACAATTGGGCAGTGTCTGAAGTCTGACTGGGAGAATTGCAGATACAAAATTATTAAGTTGGTGGCTTTTGAATAATTATTTTTGTAGTTCCTTTTTAAAAATTATAAATATATAGCTTATTTTACGGCAAGTTATTATGTTTTTTTAAAATACATACCATAACTTATTACACTAAGAAAATAAGTTATTGGATGAAAAAAAAAAAGAAGTTATCACTTTTTTAATTTAACTCATTAATAATCACAATTTTTCTAATTGAATTAATTTTTATTTTGTTTTACTCGCTATTTCTTCATTTTCTTATATTACTATCGTTAGTCACTTAAAGTAACACAATTATTGACATGAGCTTTTCATACCTCCATTCAAATTTCTGCACTATGATTATGGGGATGGCGTATTAGTTTAACTACAAATTCACCCTTTAATTACTACATCGTAATTTTGAATCTAGACTTTGTTTTTGTTTTGTTTTAACTTTTTTTTTTTGTTCTTTTTATTTTTTTAGAAGTTCATATGAAAAGTTGCCAAAGATGTGATAATGCTATGCATTATACCAAAGACCTGGAATTCAAATCAAGAAAGAATCAGTAATACTTTTTAAGTACTAAGGATTTGCTAAACCAGGTTTGGGTGTTTTGTTCATAATGTTAGTAGTCTTAAATCACTAAACATCACATGATCATCATTTCTTATGCTTGCTCATAACTAGTATTAACTCTCCCTACAATCATGCCACTTAGTGCAAGCCAGAGTAATCAATGGATGCCATAAGGCTTGTGCATATAATCCCTATCTAATGCCTACTTATCCAATGTCCCCAGACTGCATCTAGATCTTAGGGATCTAATACAACCATCCAGCAGTATCTTTTATCTCTACTTAACTACAAACTATGACAATAAAATTGAAAACACAATATTTTCAATCTAAGCTCATTAGCTTATAAAGTCATATAGGTCTGAGCTCAGTTCAGTACTCATACAGTTTGGTGTCTTTGGTTTTTTAATAACCATAGCGACCAATATCCTGTTAGGCCGGTTGTTCATAACTGTTGTTAAAACTCTCCATATAGTAGTGCCACTCAGCACAAGCCAGAGTAATCAATGGATGTCAGAAGGCTTGTGCATAAAATCCCTATCTACTGCCTACTCATCCAATATCTCCAGACTAGTTTCTAGCTAGTGGCTTGCACTGAATGATACTATTGTATGGAGAGTTTTGCCTGTTTTAATAACAGTTATCAGCAAGCATAAGAAATGGTGGTCATGTAATGTTTAATGGTATAATACCAATCCTGCCTAATAGGATTATAGTGACTATGGTTATTCAAGAACCAAAGACATCAAAATATATGGGTACTGAACTGAGTTCAGACCTGTATGACTATTTAAGGTAATGAGCTTAGATTGAAAATATTATAGTTTCAATTTTATTCTCATAGTTTTGTAGTTAAATAGAGATAAAATGTGGCTCCTGGAGGGTTGCATTAAATCCTATGATCTAGGTGCAGTGCTCTCAAATCCAAGGTTTTTCATTGACAAAAGCTACAAGCTAGAAACTTGTCTGGGGATATTGGATGAGTAGGCACTATATGGGGATTTTATGCACAAGCCTTCTGGCATCCATTGATTATTCTGGCTTGCACTGAGTAGCACTACTGTATGGAGAGTTTTGCATGTTTTAATTAATGATATTAGTCTTGTTAATTTAAATAATTAAAGACAATAATATAATAAAATTTAATCAAAAAGATAGTGATTATTCAGGAGTTAAATTAACAAGGTGATAACTTGTTACATTTTTTATTCTGTCACTTATATTTTTTAGTAGAGTAAGTAATATCTTTATAAATATATTTTTCAAATTCGTATAAATAATGATACAATAAAAGACAAATGACCCCCCAAGATACATTTTGTGCAGAACCAGTAGACTTTAGTTGGTCTAAGTCACCATCTCTCAAATATATTTATGTATTATATGAAAAATATTTATCTATATTAAATAATTATGTTTTGAATTACAAGTGTTAAATTAACTCAACCTACCTCTTTGACACCATCCACTTTGCATAAATACAGTAATGACAAACACAGTCATGATTATTAATCAGATATATTAATCTTTAATTGAGTTTTGAGATTTAAATCTCTGCTAGATATAATCTTTAGTTTAGTAAATAATTAGTAATAATCTTTACTGTATTTATCTAAAGTAGATGATATCAAAGATTTGGGTTGAGTTTGTTTGACACTTATAATTCAAAATGTAATTATAGAATAAGTAATGTAAAGAGAGGTATAAAAAAGTTAGGATTATTTATTATTACATTTAAAAAAAACCTAATAACATGCCTTAAATTATGCTATATATCTATAATATAAAAATGTCACAATTGCAAAAATAATAGTTCAAAAACAGTCACCTTAATAAGTTTTAAAGCAACCCAAAACAGTTCTCTGCAATCCTGACAGCAATTCTTCTCAGAAAAATTGTACTGGAGACATTAACATTATTTATACAAAGCTAATATATGAAAAGAACATGTAAGTAATATACAAAATACCTACAATATTATTATCCATAGCTATTTAATGTAAAATATAATAAAAATTACTACTATCAAGATTTTCTTGTGAATATCAAAACTTATTATTACCTTTTCATAATATAAAAATATCTGTATGCGTTAATTACTTTTTAAAAGTATTTTAAATAAATAATAAAAAAAACAAAAAACAAAAATGAATAAAGTATTCAAATAATTGAGTGAATGTGTTTTTATTAAAAATAATCCACAGTCAATTCTGTTCATCATGTAGTATTAATAAGTAAAGGGCTATTTACTTATCCTTCCATGCAATATAAAGTAAAAAAACAACTTTCTTACTAACTTCTTTATGTTTATAGCATCTTCAATATTTGTTTAAAAGCACAGAGAAGACTTTTGCTCCAAAATAGAAAGTTAAAATGTTAATTTCAGGATATCAAGAGTCTGTTTATTCATAATAATATATATATATATATGTAATACAAAGAGTTCATTTATTACTATTTCCACAAATTACTATCAACAGTTAGTAACTAGTAAACTTAGTCATAATAATTAGTTTTTTTGGAGTTCATGCAATATTTACGCACCAGACGTGACAGCTTAATTTTCCAATCAGAATCATTTAACCCTAAAATCTATCCTTCTATTATTGTGCTAAACATTAAAGGGTAGTCTTTTCTGCATACATTGTTTTGATCTTTAAACATCATAAGAATAATTCTGACCTTTCCTCTCCCCCCCAACCATTTGATGAGAGTTGCGGTATATATATATAAACAATGGTTTGATATAATAATAATATTTAGTCAATCTGTGTAATGGTAAGTAATCAGTTCATTTCAGATTGGGATAACATTCAAAGATAATAATATAAAAACTAAAAATTAAATATGAATCAGAGCAACAGACAAAATTAAGTAATGTATCTGAATGCACACAATTTCTTATAGTGAACTAAAATTTTAAAATGATGTCATCACCTTTGTTTATGACACGTGATTAGCAACAATATTTCCAAGTTTTATTTTGTTCAAAAAATAATGCATAACATTTCACATTTAAAAAAACTATTCATAGGAGAAAAACTTGTGTCAGACTCACAATTTGTTAATAGAGACTATTGAGATAAAAAAAATGAGCAAAATATAAAAAAGATGTTAGAAATGATAATAATACAGTGAGGATTCTCTTGAAACATATATTTCAAGAAAAACATCAGTCTTCATGTTTTTATCAACACCTCATTGTTTTAAAACTCTATTGCATCACAACCATTCAACAGCATAAAGTTTTTAGACTAGATGCATTTAAATGCTTAACTTTAAGTATAGAGTGATTTAAATCTTATATATATTCTTTTTATAAATAACATTATACTATGATGTAAATGGTCTTGACTTACAGCTCATGAATAGCTTATTTCTTGATTGTTTTCAATTCAGTAATTGCATTAATTCAATCATATTATATTTGAGTTTCCATGACAGATTTTTTTATATCAACAAATATTAAATGACTATGTATTACCATTAGTTATATTCTTATCACCCTACTTCAGAGTCATCTATTGGAAATTTGAGTAATCAATAAATATTTAATGCTAAAAATGTATGCTTAATGGTGCCACATACATATTCTCAAACCAGTGTTTGGATTATAGCATTCACTGGATGTGAATTTAGTAGCATTATCATATAATATTTATTAATTACTTAAAGATTATAATAGATAGCACTAGGGTGGAATGATGAACTGTGCCTGGCTTTTTTTAAATATTGTTTTATAACATTAAAGAACATTATTAACAAATTCACTTATTATAATTTTTTTTTTTAAATCAATATTTGTTAGTATTCTGTTTTTACTTTTAACATTGCATTTTATGCAGTAGCAAACAAATCGTCTCTGTTTTCCTTTTAATTTTTGCAATGTTCACATATTAGTATGTAAAATGATGATTAAATTGTTCAAACATTTTTAAGATTAAGTTTGATAGTGAGATAATTTATTAAATAGAAAAATATTTATATATATAATTCTGTTTTAAAAAGAAATAAACAGATTTCTAAAATCAAAATATGAGATGAAGTTTAATTAATATAAGATAAAATAGCAATGCTGATAATAATCAATTTATTATTTCTCAAGAGATTGTAAGAAGCTAAGAACCAGAATAATAGATTGAACTTCCATCTATAAACCATTATTCTGTTATGATGTCACTGTGATATTCCATCTACACAGGGAATAAAATAAAATGTATAAAATATAGTATGGTAAAAAATGATGTAACTAAAATGAAAGTGTTGGTGAATATTGTCTTTCTATTACTTGGATAGCATAATGACTTTCAAACATTGATGATGAAATTTTTCACATGATAGTAATGTAAACTATAGAATTGCTCTTATAATGTAATAAAAGGGTATTTTATATATATAAAAATCCTAAGAAAGAATTTTTTTTACAAAGGAAGAGTAAAGTGATGAATAATATTAACAGATATTTGGGAAAAGTATAAAACAAGTTTGAAGGTTGAATTGATGAAAAACAAAAATCAGAGGTAAACATTCTTGAATAATGTTTGTTTGTGCACACATACATATGCAGGTGTGTGTGTGTGCAAGCTGTTATAATAATATATTAAAAGACTCCAGAAAAAAACAGTTAATTTACTATGCAGAAAAGGAATAAAAGTTACTGAAAATAGCAACAGGCTAATTTATATGTTAAGAAAAGTACCTTTATGCAAATAGCCAAACTGAAAAGAATTAAGCAGTGTGTCTAATGGTGTCAATGTGAGAAGTAAAACAGGAAGAAGAACAAAAGTAAACTAATGGAATGTTAAACTAGTAAAATGAGGTTTTTTTGGAATTAATAAAGAAGATGATCTTTAGTCAAAAATCTATTTTGGACTATCTCTGATATAATGTGTGTGAATAGTATGGTGCTTACAGAAATAAAGCTATAGAACTGTAGAGTTGTAAACTACAAAATTAAATAGACTTTTTATATAATAATATCTAAGGAGATATATACTTTGATGAGATTTAAGTGATTTTACACTTAACTAGCAAGTTGAACTACTAATATCTTATTAATACTAATTATTATTATTATTATTATTATTATTATTATTATTATTATTATTATTATTATTATTATTATTATTATTATTATTATTATTATTATTATTATTATTATTATTATTATTATTATTATTATTATTATTATTTGTGTTGTTGTTATTGTCATTATTATTATTATCATTAAAAAACAGGAAAAACTCTCCATACAGTAGTGCCACTCAGTGCAAGCCAGAGTAATCAATGGATACCAGAAGGCTTATGCATAAAATCCTTATCTAGTGTCTATCTAGTGTCAGTGAGAGCACTGACAAAAGACACAAGCTAGAAACTAGTCTGGGATATTGGACGAGTAGGCACTAGATAGAGATTTTATATACAAACCGTCTGGCATCCATTGATTACTCTGGCTTGCACTGAGTGGCACTACTATATGGAGAGTTTTAATAACAGTTATGAGCAATCCTGCCTAAATATGATATTGGTTGCTATGGTTATTAAAGAACCAAAAACATCAAACTGTATGGGTACTGAACTGAGTTCAGACCTATATAACTTTATAAGCTAATGAGCTTAGATTGAAAATATTATTGGGTTTTCAATTTTATTTTTATAGTTTTGTAGTTAAGTAGAGATAAAAGATGGCTGCTGGAGGGTTGCATTAGATCCCTAAAATCTAGATGCAGTCTGGAGACATTGGATGAGTAGGCACTAGATAGGGATTTTATGCACAAGCCTTCTGGCATCTATTGATTACTCTGGCTTGCACTAAGTGGCACTGCTGTATGGAGAATTTTGTCTGATTAATAACAGTTATAAGCAAGTATAAAAAATGGTGATCATGTGGTGTTTAGTGGTATTATTATTGTTGTTATTATTTAGAGTAAATAAACCTGTTGGTTTTTATTATTTAACAAATACAATTATTCAGTTGCCAACTGACTGTTTAACCCTGCATATATTAATGTTAAAATAAGAGTGTATTATCCAATGGATAGTGATCCTAGCCCTGGTTTGAGCAAGTAGAGGGAAAAAATATAAAATAACATTGTAATTTGCAAGTAAACTGTATTATAATACTGAATATTAATTAAAAATGAAGTAATTTATTGCATTGCTATTTTTGACAGTTTTCTTAATTAACTTGAAAAGTTTTTTTTTTTTTTTCTGAAAGAAATTGCATATATTTCTTTGAATTCTCACCAGTATTTTATTTTGTTTAATTAAATAAAAAATAAAATACATTAAATGGTTAAATGATTAAAAGTTTATAAGAATTATTAACACTAAAAATGGCAAACCTGTTGTTGTAATCCAAAAATTGTCAGTTCCACAGTCTGGCCCTCTACTATTGCACTAAATCACACAAGGCATTTTTAAAAGTATATATTATCTTTATATAAAACACATAAACAACTCATGTTTGCAATTGTGACTATAAATAAGAAAAAATTAAACATACTAGTTAAACAAAGTTAAATAGACAAATTTTAATATTATCTTTTAGTAAAAAAATTACAAACATCTGTAAACATAAACATACTGTGATGCAAATAGAAAATATTGAGCATCATATGATATTCAGTATGTGATGATGTTACTCAAACAAAGAATATCTAAATGTTATTCTAAATCTTGTCAAGCACAATATTCTATGTCATTAGAGTGCATAAGCATGAGAACATTTAAATAGGAAGTGATTTGAACATAGGATTTTCAGTCTATATTCATCCTTCACTCTATCTCAAACAACTCATAAACATGACCACACACATGTGAAAAAACCTAAACAATCTCCTATATACATATTTTGTTCTGGTTTGGCACAAAACACATATATTGAGGATCACTTATATTTTTCACATAGTGTGATCATGTGTATCAGTTGTTTGAGATGGAGTGAAGGATAAATATAGACTGAAAATCCTAAGTTCAAATCCCTCTATTTACTAAAGTATACTGAATGAATAGGTTAGTAAGAACATTTACTTAATTTGCAGATGAATAACAAATGAATAAAAATTTATTGATATATTGTGCTATATAAAAGAAGTAATCTTACAATCAGATTTGGGAAATCAAATAATGTTTAAGCACCAAATGAAGTAGATGAACACAATAATTCAGTTAAACCCACTATAGTAAGATAGAGGTCTAAAATTTCAAGTTATATTTTGAATAGTTACTTTTATAAAAAAAAAAAAAACATTTCTCCTATTATGAGCTATTCAGGTAGATAAAGGTAATTTCAAATCTGATTAAAGATTATCAATTTCAACATTAAAAATGTAGTTGCTAAGAAACATCATTTTTTAAATTAATAAATAATTTTAATCATTCTTTTTCATTTCTGAAATATTGATTATTGCTTTTTGCTTTTGTGATCTAATCATTAAAATTTATTTACGATTTTTTTTTTTTTAAATATTAAAGCCATCACTGTAACCAAACAATATAGTGCTATAAAGTTCCCAGTTTCCAAACTAAAGGCAAAAGTCAGAAATCAATCTAGATGTGGAAATTTTATGTAACTATATTACCTAATGTTCAATGATTACTCGAGCTGACAGTAGATGGCTCTAAAATAGTATGAAGATAATTGTTTTTTGAAAATATTGCTTTATAAAGTAATTGATATAATAAAAAGTTTATGTAATCTAATATTTGTAAGTTATAAGTAAAAAATATCTAAATCAGTAGTATTTTACTTTTAAAGACAAAATCTATGAGGTAACTAAGATTTTATGTTGGTTTTGTTTTTTCAAATAAGTTTCTATATCCACAAGTATGAAAAGTTCTGATTTAATAATTGAAATATAAAAAACTGTTCAATAGAAGAAAATAATCTTTAAATAGTTTACTTCAAAGCAAAGTTTTATAACAATTCCTCATGATAAAACAGTATAAAAGTCATTATTCAGTAGGGTTTTGAATGGGGGTTAAAGTATTGTTCAATTCTGGCTTCACATTTTAAGTAACTATTATTATATAATGTTGAATGCATATCTAAAATGGCTATAATTCAGCTTCTTGCGATAAAACTTCCAAACCTAGCATACAATTTTCAAGCTTACTTAAACCCAGATTCAAAGCCACAATCATGGCAAATAAATGTCCTATCATTGTATCATGAAACCATTTATATATATATGTCAAATGCATTGACCAGGAAGCAAACTCGGGCTAACTGCTTGAAAGGCAGCTATGCTAACCACTAGGCCACCAACGCTTGACATCATTTATATATTTATTACAGAAAAATATATGAACTTTTCTATAAACAGTTAAAAATTTCCACGTTCTGAAAACTTTATGATGATTTATAATGGAATCAAAACTAGATAGTCAGGATGCAAACCACACCACCACATATTATTTTGAGCTGATTTCTACGTTATATTTATACATTTTGCAATTTATTTTTATTTGAGATCACGGTTAATACGATAAGTTATGCGCGCATTGTATATACGTATATTCAAAGAATGTAGTATGTTTCTTTGTAATGCGAAAAAATGTTTATTGTTTGATCACTTTTTTTTTTTTTGACTAGAAAATAAATTTATTATTTGTTTGACGTATGAAGTTTTTACTATATAAAAATTGTTACAAAAAAGATTAAAAAATGATTTCAGTTAAAAATATATATATATAATTTAAAAACACTTTTTATGTAAATTTATCTCAATATGAAAATATTAATTATTTTCTTAAAATAAAATTATGAATACAAAGAAATTTTATTGCACGAAGTCTGTTCTGAGAGTTTATTTTCTTTAGCTGTTTACTTCGCAGTATTTGACTGTCAATATTTAGATTAAAACAACATTGAAGTATTTTTTTTTTATTAAAAATAATAAAAATTTAATCAGAATCTTTAATCTTTTATACACTTTAATATCATTTTCCTGTTTTTCATTAAATATTAAAATTGTAAAACAAACTGTTTTTGTTGTTGTTTTAATGAATAATAATAATAACAAGAAAAGCATTTCTATAATACAATTTATCATACACAACTCATTTATTAGATACAGATAACTGAAGGTGAACGTAGTATATTGGCAGCATTTGCTTGATGAACTGGTTTAAATATTAATGGGTTTAGAGTTTCTCTTTCAGGTAATAACTCACACTCAATCAACTAATTACCCACTACTGATCTGTAAATAAATACCTAATTATTTTAAGCTAGTTTGTATAAAATTTAAGTTGCAAAACGTAATGTAGAATAATCAAAATTCTAAAAATAAATATACTTTATTGGTAAGAAGCAAATTTCTAATAAAATTTTAGAGGACAAAAAGTAAAAGTATTACTAATGTGCTAAAGATAATAATGATTCAATTTAGGATGACAATAAACCTGTTTCTATAAGCTACATTGAAGAGCAATTCAAAAACAAGAATCCACAGAGATCGATGGAAGAACTACCATTTGAGAAAATGAAAACCTGTTCAAACTCTTGTCATCTAGGGAAAAGTTGCAAGCCTAATGAATAATGCCTTTTCTTTTACTAGCTACTATAAAAAACTGTTAGAGAAGTCTTTTCATTACATTAGATTTATTTAAAAGCAGTTTTCTATTTAAGTACCATCAGATAACTACCATGAAATATATTTTTAATTTATATGATTTAAAGCATCCAAATTATTTATAAATATTTCCCGAATTCATCATGTGACTTCATCATATATATTGGTATTATAGCAGCATAATTTTACATCGCTTCTATGCCACATTCTGTAAACTTTAATAAATAATAATAGATGCAAGATGATAGTGCTTTTTAAATCCATATTTTGTGTTGTTCTATCCAATATTCACATACTTGTTTCATCAATGAAAAGCTTTTGATCTTGAACCAATGCTGGAAAGAGAGTGCATTAAATCTTAAAGATTCAAGTGCATTGGTTTAAGATCCAAAGATCTTCACTGATGAAAACTATAAGCTTAAAACTAGTCTGGAGATAATGGATGACATCACATGATAGAGATTTAATAAGCTCTATCATCTTCCATTGATTATCCTTAATTAAGCTTACAATAAATGTCATAGAAATGGTAACATTTATGTTGTTAGTAGAAATAGGAAAATATTTTTGAAATATGTTCAAATCTCAAGTATAACTTTTAGATTTTATTAGCAAACTGATTATTTTATATAAATAATGATTATATAGCCAAGAGCTATGCATTCAATTATAGTCAGTCTATGAATAAGCATGTGTTATCAGTTTTACATTAAAGAAAAAGAATATGATTGTCAAAGGAAGTCTTAAACCCATGTAGAGCATTCAGACCATAATTTACTTTTATTTTAATACTTCAGATAATTACTACAAATTAAGTTATAAACATATAAATTAAAGCATACTGGCTTTTGACAGAAGTCTATAATTCATTCAACATAATTTCAACATATACAATAACCTTATCTACAAGTTATGTTCACACAATGAAAGAACATTAAAAGTATTTTTTTCTCTCTCTGTTTTTACCAATGGATTTTCAATCATATTTATTTGTGAGAAAAATATTTTTTTATATGATTATTTTAATCTTTCTCTTAGTAGTACACTGGAAATATTTTGTGACAGTGACTTAATCATATTTTGTAACTTTAAATTGACATTTAAATTTAGGTGAAGTGCAAAATATTCTTCAAATATCTCCAAAACAGAGCAAATTCCTCTTTAGCATCCTCTTTCCCTATAACATAACTGTAAAAAAAAAAAAAAAAACTTGAATAAATTAGATTTACCAAATTATAAAAAGTAAACTTTTAAATTTTTTTTTTTTTTAAATATTATTCTACTCTGCATTCTTATCTCAATTAGATTATATAACAACTCTTTGAAAGAAATACTCTAATTCTATTTAAAACATGAAAAAATATTCAGTTATTTTTAGCATGGATTTGAATTCAAGTCATAAGTAAGGAAAGTAAATATATTGCAAATTGCAGTGCAACATCATTATTTCTTATATATATTGTAAGTACCCAAATGAATGCTGTAGTCTACAATATTTAAAAAAATGAAAAAATAAAGAAGTTTGTTGATCTTGTCTAATTTTCATGTCACTTAATCCATGGATAATGGAGGTCTTGAAATATAATGTTAACTAGATAACCATGGAAACCTAATGCTTTAAAATAATATTGTTTACTGCTAATTCTAGCATCACATCATAAGTGTTGTGTCCAATTTCAGAAAAAATATAAACAAGTAAATAAATAAATAGATTTTGGAAATAGTTAAGTGAATCGTGAAAGCTTACTTGAATAAAATCAATATTATTATTAAATATTACACCTTTCAATTTCTGTTATTACAATCACCGTAGCAACATGCATTACAAAATTAAATGTTTTATGTTTCCTATATGTGTGTTTATAAATTAGTTATTGAAAAAAATATTATTAAAAACATATGTAAAAAAATATATTAATTAAAATGTATTAGAATTATAATATGAATTCTTTATTTTGGTTTAAAATGAAAAATAAGATTGAACTTGCAAAATAGGATTTTATTTTCACTGTATCCAATTATTTTAAGATCTCCATTTCACTTGTTAATTGGAGACAAATTTTCTTGAACAATTTTTACATCATCAAGTGAAATTTGAGTGATTTCCAGTAATCATCGTGACAACAATAGTGACATCAAGAGTATCTTATAAATAGAATGGAGACATAATTTGACTTCTTGTAATTTTGTCATTGTCTAGAAAGGATATGTTTATATCTGTCTTTAAAAATTTATCAATTTTTATTGTTTAAGTGATTAATTTCTAAAACTATGGAAAAATAAAATTTTAAATATCTTCCCATTCAACTGAGGTCAGTTTGTTGATGAAGTTCCTGAGGATATGTATCATACAACAAAACAAAAACCATCAAAATGTGCAAGTCAGCTATAAATAATAAAAAAATTTTGTTGTCAAAAATCTAGAATTCCATCAACACCAATCATGTGTATATGGATGTCATATTTCAGATCAATGGATTTCACAAGATTGATCACCTTAACTCATATGCAATATCAACCAATCTAAATTTCACTTTCTTAATCTTGAAAGAAAAAGTTAGCATTTATTATTCACTTGGATATAGCTGAATTTTTGTCAATGAAAAAAAATTATCTTCTTACATGATTATCATTGAAAAAGAAAATAAAGCCAGTGATATGTATTTTGCATTGACTAAGTATCTATTGTTTTACAAGCTTGGATACATTATATGCTGAAGAGAAATATCAAAATTTAAATGGGAAAGTAATTGGATTTAAACTCATGCGAGTTTTCATTTATGCTTGTCTTCTCCACTTAAAGGAAAATCATCTCTATGCATTAGGATCAGAAAACAGGATCCAGAATCTTAATGGACTAGTGAGTGAAAATGGACAGATTTTCACTTAGATGGTAAGATTTCTATGTATATGTATATATTTGTTGTTGTTTTGTTTTAAAAAAGGGAAAGTTTATACTTGTTTATATTTCATTTTAAAACTTAGGGTTAAATAATATATATGAGTTATTATAGAATTCACACAATAAAAGGGTTAGAGAGATTCTTTTTTATTCTCATTATTTAAACTCTTACTGATGAAATAGGTTAATATGACCCAGTATTTTCAAGCATTTAAAATTTTAATATACATGCCAAATTTAACTCGGGATATTCATATAGAGAAAGGATTTAAATATAACACAGTTTTTGTTTTATGTTCATTTAATTATTTAGGAATTACAGTAACGAATAAATAAAGATCAATTTTTATTTGATTACATTTTTTTTCGTTGTATATTCTCTTCGAAGTCTCAGAAAGATATTTCAAAATTCTCCTTCAGTTTTATATAGTATTATCATCATGCAACACAGTTTTGGAGTTTCAGATAAATATATTATTATTATTTTTATTGATTCTATACAGTGACAGACTAACAACTATTCATATATTAAAAAAACCTAAGATTTTATATTTTTACTGGTTATGACTTTACTGCAAACATCATTTGTGTTCCGTCATATTTTTTAATTATTACTGTCATAAACTTTTATTATAAACCAATAAATTTAGAGTTAATTTAAAATCTGGTGAATCTGTCTGCTTATTTTTTTTTGAATGTGTAAGATAATTTTGGTACTTGAAGTTTGATCCAAGATTAAACCCATTTTGGTAAGTGAAATAGAAATAGATATATGTTTGGTTAATACATCATTATTAAATCCAATTAGGTATAAATTTTATATTTATCATTACATTGAAATATTTGTTTACTTATCTAAGTCAATATTACTGGCAGAAATAATTTCATTAGTTCAGGATTATTTATTTGCTTATCTTGTCTGGTTACAAAAATCTTAATAGATTTTTATTTTATCATTAGTCAAATTGATCTGTCTTAATTACCTTTTTAAATCTCTTTGAAGTGGAGATCATAAATTTTATTAACTAGTAGAGAAATGAATATTATCTTTGGCTTGGATAACTGCCAATTATCGTCATATATAGTTTAATTGTCATAAAATCCATTTCATAACCGATTGATTGGATATTTAAGTAGATGAATAATATCAGTGATTGTAAGTCAGTAAATATCCAATAGAAACCTATGGTATATTTTATATAATGTGATTGGGTACTGTAAAATGTGAAATTATCTAATATAATTTATTGATAATAAATTTTTGTGGAGAGTTTCATTTTAAAATATAACTGAAGCAACAATTGCATATCAATCTAATGTAGAGTATGAATGAAATGTTTGTAATATATGTAGCATTTTATTAAAATAGATATAAAACTGAGTAAAAGTTATTTTATTTAAACATTATAAATAGTGTAAGTTTATAAAAAAAAAAACATTTTCAAAATGTAATTATAATTATTTCAAAACTAGTTGATTTAAATAGAATGTCATTAAATATTAAAGCAAATTTGTATTACTATAAATAGTATTAGATTAGTAGAGTATGTCAGAATTTAGGTTATTTATTGATTTGAATTTAGTTTTATTCAATTATTAATCAAATAGATATCTTGAGGATACATCATTTTTTACGACAATGATATATGATTTCACTGCTTATTGCAGTTTACTTTGGGAATAGTGAATAGATCTCTTGATGTCTGAGAAAATGATCTCATTTGCTTTATTTTATTTTATATACTATCTGGATAAATTAGATTTTAATAGAGATTGTTAGTATTTTATGATAGTGTAGTGGATAATGTAAATAATTCTGTATGGGAAATATTGTTATTGCCTAGTGTGATCAATAACTGAGCTAGATAATTTTACACGGGTTCTAACAGAGTAACTATTTGTTAAAGCATGTTTTGCTCTAAGATAAATTATTCATAATTTTTTATTTCTATGTAGAGTCAGTGATAAGTGATTGTCTCAAAAACCTATAAGTCCATTACTTTTGCTTTATGACAGATATTTACTGAACAAATGTAGAGAGGTAGTGAGATAGAAAATCCATTATCATTGTGAAAATATAGCTACCTAATACTAGACTATGATGATCACATACAAATGGCAATTATTACAAAATGCCAAATCAACTTTAGAGCTGTTATAAAATGACATTCCATGTTTAGGCTACATTTATATTATTATGAATGATATCTCAATTCTGAGATATGGTAAAGTCTTTTATATTATCATCCCATATTATAATCAATAGTCCATTACAAAAGGGTGACCAGTGATTGGGCTAGGTTTTATTCAGATTAGATTGAGTGTTTTCCCAGCATCATCATTTTTATCACATTACAATATATATATATTGACTGTCAACATAGCACTTAGACATTTGAAGCCAGTAACATTTTTTTTTATTCTTACTTATTTTGAAAATAAACATTTACACAGAATTGGAAAAAATACTTTTATTTTCAAATATCATATAAAGTTGATACATGAATATATTAAATTTTTCAGCAGCAAAATTTATTTATATTACTATAATCCTAATATCTATTATATTGATAGTTTGTAATGTTATTAAATTAATATTTATTGCTTTTATATTTACAATTCCAGACTAGTTTTTGGCTTATGATCATTATCAATGAGGATTTTTGTCTGAATCTAATGTACTATGACTTTTAGAATCTAATATATTTATCATTGAAAAAACACCACTTATTCTTTTTATGTATTATCAAGCTCCAATTTGAATTTTATACATATCTTAATATTTTGAAACCAAGTTAAGTTGTTTGTATCTATATGACTAATAAATGATAACTAATAATCTGATCATTAATATGAATTAGTCAAGACAGCAATTTCAGATAATAGAAAAAAATATGAAGTGCATATGTTGGATAAAGTAATGAAATTTGTAAAACAATATTATAAATTTATTTAAACGCACATTAATTATGTAAGTAATATTTACTAAGGCTGTAACCTCAAGAATATGCATGTAAAAATGTGATAGTAGGGACCTCTACAGGTCTTAATCACAAGCTTACATTTTGGAAAAAAAAGAAGAGAATAGCTGAAAGTAGAAAATGAAATAGGTAGATATGTTGGAAAAAATAAATATATTAGGACACAAAGCTTTTTTGGGGAATGGTAAATGGTGAACTCAAGTAGACTGATTCTAAGTGAATTGCAGAAACATTTAATTTGGCTTAATTAAATGGTTTGTTCGAGCACTTCTCAAATAGTTAAGTATATATTTATTAAAAGTTAAAGAAACTAGAGGTAAGTTAGTCACATTGTAAAAAAAAAAAAAGTTATATTAAAATGCATTGTGCATTTTGATATAACAATACTATTGAAGATTTAAGATCTAAAGATTCCTAAATTGATTACAATTTGATCTATTAAAGTAGAACTGTTTCCCTCAACATTCTTTTTTTGAGATTCTCAGATGTTCTATAATCTATTGGACAATTAATTATATAATTATTTATTTATTATTAAAATATAGTGATTCATATTTTTTTTCTCAAGAAATGAAAAATATCAGTAAATAAAGAAATAAAAAAACATTATATGGAAGAATAAACAAAAAAAAAGTTGATCATTGCAGAAAGAAAAAAATTGTGATAGAGAGGCTTTGCATTTCAGAGATGAGATATCCACAGAGTTTTAAATAAATAAATTATGACAATAAATATAATAAATATTTTTATTTGTTTTACAATTATATATTTTATATTTTATAATTCATTATTATTTTTTTAATTATTATCAATCCACTTCAGAATAAAGATATTTCTATATCAATTCAGTTTTTTGATCTGTACCCTCTTTTTCCCCCTATCATACCAAAAAACTTCATTATTTCATCCATATATACCACATACACCCTCTTTCTAAGTCTTTGATAACATCTTAGTATCCAGTTTAAGATTTCATTTGTTCGTCTATTGTCATATCTTCTATCTATAAATATACAGCCTTGTTCTATTACAGTATTTTAAATATTTCAGTGATACCAATGCCACCTGCTGTCTATTTTTCTCCCACCCATGTAAATTACTTTTGATCCTTTTTTATTATTCCTAAGATACATCTATTCATAATTTATTGACTAATCTAAAGTGTCTGTAAAATCCATTGAATGTTAATTTAGAATTTTTAATATTTTTGATAACTGTTGAAACATTTTCTGAATTTGTAAAGTTTTATTGGCAAAAACAATCACATCATTTGCAAAATTTAGATTATGTAAATAATACCTCTATGTACTTTTATTTTCTTAACTTTTTATTTTAATCCACAAAATACTTATTATGATTTAAAAAGGATTACAGATATGGAATCATCCTGTTGTGCACTTATCATGTTAATATATTTATGTCACTGCAAACATTACTCATTAATTTTGCTTATTTATAAATATTCTTAATAATGAGGATTGCCAATTCCTCAATAAGCTTTGTGTTAAATGCTTAGCCAGAGAAAGCATTTAAAATATCTCTGTCAGGAACCCCTCCCCAAACCCTTGACCATGGTTTCGTGCTTTGGCACTCCTCAGAGAGGTGTCAGAGTATGTTCAGACACTAGATATAAAAATTCCAACCTACCCTGACATCTCTCTGAGGAGTGCCAAAGCATGAAACCATGGTCAGGGGTTTGGGGAGGGGTTCCTGACAGAGATATTTTAAATGCTTTCTCTGGCTAAGCATTTAACACAAAGCTTGTTGAGTAATTGGCAATCCTCATTGTTTATAATTTACAAGCTTAAGAGAATAGGATCATGTGATCTATGACTCTTATTTTGACTATTCTTAATAATGTTTCATGTTTATATCATGATGTCCCAAAGTTTTAATTACTATGGAAAACTTATGGTATCAAATATTTTTGCATAATCTATGAATTGAAAGCATAATCGCAACTCACATTTATTTAACTTTTTAAAATAATTTTCACAATATTTGGATATGATCTACATGTTAAAATTCCTTTAAAATCCAGTTTTCTTGTTATTTTGTGGTTTAGGTCCAAATTTTATTGTAGATGGCTTGTAAATATTTATTAAAGGTTTTATACAAAATTGATATTAAAATTAAAAATAATTTAAAACAAAATTGAAACACAGCTCACTATAAAAAAAAATACATAATATATCAATCCAGCTTTCATTGCCTAATGGGACCTTTTCAAGACATTTCTTTTTACACAATCACATGTGATGTGATGCACTGTAACTTCTCCTTATTTGAAGTCAGGAATCTCTTAATCAGTATGCTAAGAGAAACCTGTTAACCACTTTACTATCGCATTCTGTTCTCTACCCTAAGTTTTTCCCATATTATTCTCTATCTTGCTCCATTCCATTTCCACAACATAATCTTTGTCAACTCCATGACCTTTATAACTAAATCTCCCTTAACTTTTCACAAACCTAACATAAAAACCCAAAACTCACTTTCTGTATAATCACATTGTTTGTATTTATTCTTCCACAACTTCATTATTTTTACCCTTTCTGCTTGCAAGCATTTACTTTCAATTAACAGATGCCTAATATTTTCTATGTCTTCCTTATATAATTTGCAGACTAAATCACCCACACTTTTCCATTTGTGTGTATATTATCTTGTTGCTAAATATCCCATTTGAGCCTTAAACAATAAACTACTTTCCTTGCTATTATCATAAATTAACTTGTACCCAATGTTTTGTTTACTTCTATATATATATATTTAAACTCTTTTTTACTCTCCATACTAGTTCTCTATCTCTCCAACTCCCTATTCTTTATTAATGCATCTATTCTTTTATCCCATTCCTTACCACTATAACACTCAACAATCCTTCTAACACAATCATCCCATTTTTTGTACAAGTATACTGATATAGATTCTTTATCCAAATCTTCTGCATATCACATTACCTTTCTCACTCATCTTATTGCTTGCCTAATTACCCTACAACAACTCCCACAATGAACATTATTAACATTGCATTAAGATAAATATAATTATTAAAATACATCCATTAAATATAATTAATAAATTACATATATACACATAAAAATGATTAAACTTATTACAATCCTTTTTTTCTCTCTCATAATATATAAATAATTAAAAAAAAAAAAACAATAATAATAACCTCTTTCTTTTATTTTGAAAATTATAACTCTAAAGTTTCCAATAATTTTCTCCCTAATTGTGTAAACCACGTTTACACATTTGTTTAAATTTTCTTGAATATATAAAGTTTTATAACATCTTATTTCCTTGTAATTTTTAACATATTTTATTCCCTGGATATTTTTTCACATTTCACTTTATGTCCAGTGAAACTGATATTATATTTTATAAATGTAATTTATTTATTAAAGCAAGACCTTCTCTTTATATGATAAGTTATATAATATAAAAAAACTAATCAAATAAATTATTGCTTGACAGTTCTTAAAAAAGGTAAACAATGAAAATGTCAAAACTGTAGCCTTTGACCCTGAACTTCAGAGAATGCTGCTCTATCCCTACCCTAAATCAAACAATTAATGACACAGTTTAATAATTTCATTCTTTTTTAACTTCTAAACCTTTTCAAGAATCACTTATTTGATACTAAAAGTTAACAATTAATTTCAGAAGTATTTTATCAGCAGATGTATTATTTTTACACATATTGTAGTTTATTGTGTTGAGATTCGATCCAGGTCCTGTGGTTTAAACGATAAGCACATGACCATTGAACTATAAAATTAAGATTATATAATAAAAATCTTTCTGTAAATAAAATTACAATGCACTTTTTATGTACCTAAGTTTTTATATATTTTATTTACTTTTTTTGTTTTTTTTAAATCTTTATTTCTTTATCTAGTTTATAGATTACTTATGCGACTTCTTGGACTGATAAAATCGATAGATGATTGCGTGTTTTCTAATTGTTTTGAAATACTTTTTGTTTTTTGACTTAATAAACAATTTAATCATTATTTGTACTTTGTTTTATTTAGATTTTGAGATTCTTAAAAAGCATTCTCTTTTATTTTTTATAACCAAACAAAAATGCAAAAAAGTTAATTGCGGGAACATCTTTTAATGCATATATAAATCACTCTTTGTTTACTTAACAATAGAGTAAAAAATAATGTTTATTTGCATTAAAAAAGTTTTATGATTAGCAGTAGCACTTAGAAGTATAGTATATACTTACATTTAATTTTTAATTTAATTGGTTAACTTTTTTTTCTCTGCATTATGTTACGAATTTCGTACATATAAACACTTTTTTAAAAAAGATATATCAATTTTATTAATAATTATTTAATTAGGCTAAAAATTATTTAATAAAAAAAAGCATGTTGAAGGTTGTTTGCTTTATTTGATGTTTATTTATTTGTTTGATATTGCTAATATGTTTTCAAATATATTTATATTTAATATTATCATTTGTGAAAAAATGGATATAGTTAAAGTAATATTATGGAAACAGTTTGTAATAAAAAATATATTGACCATTAACTAGGCTTAAAATCTATATTTCTCTAATAATAACATAACAATATCTAGCTTAATAAATAAGTATTAATAAAATAATAATAAAAAAATACATATTGTGTAAAATATATTTTTATTTTTATATTATGTTTTTAAAAGTAAATATTTAAACTTATATCATGAGATATGATTTTGGTTAATGTAAAAATATGCGCAATGAAATTTGTTATTTTTAATTCATTTATTTTTTATTTTGTTATATTTAAAATTGCTATTAATAAAAATTATTTTATAAAATAATTTACTTTGCCACAAACTTTTTTTAAACTGAAGATTATATATGTAAATCTTTTTTTTTTTTTTTTTTTGCAAAATTAGCCTCCATTTAATTAATTTCCTTTTCATAGATAATACTAACTTTTAATTATGTTTAAATTTGTGCTAATAATAATTTAACAATATTATCCTAATAAATAATTGATAAAGTAATAATAAAATATGATAAACAAGTAATGAAAATGATGAAGATATTTGGCAAGCATTAGTGGCTAGAGTCCTGATAGAATTACTTCAGCAGAAAATATTTTATCAGCCATTTGCAGTTGCAGACAGTTTTAATTTTTGTTTGAAGCATGATAATTTTAAAAAGAATCTATATATACATAATGATGCTTTTTTTTCTATGTTAATTTGTATTTTTATTTTGGAAATACTTTGTAAACATATGAAGTCATTATTAATTTATTTTTTTGATTGAGAGTTGTACTATTCTTATAAAATTCTGATGATAATATGAGATTGGGTTCAAGAATCTGTTTTGGAGATTATTTAGGATGGATGTGGCTTTTCAAAAAATCTTAATCTTTTTAAAGGATGTGCTTTACAAACCAATCCAGATAGCAATTCATTATTGGTTGGCAATTATATCAATCTTTTTTTAATAGAAAAGTAAAACACCATTTTGATTATCAGTGCATTATCAACAAAAAAAATCCATGATTCCAATTGTTCAAACCTTTAACATTATTATTTTTTATTAATTAGACAAAAATTAATATTTTAAAAATATATAAAAATTCTTCTTTATTTCCATAAAGGGAAAGACATTACAAAAACTCAAATCACTCCCATAATGTACGTTTTGACTAAATCAGTCTCATACAGTTTACTAATGTTTTCTTATATATCCCAAACAAATTTATATGAATATAAATTATCAGCATTAATTTCAAAATCCTTATATGTTTAGGTGTTAATGTAAATGTATTATTATTCATGTATATTCTACAGTTATTTTCTGAATATAATATCAATAAACTTTTTAAGTTTAAGATACTCATGTAAATAATTAAATATATTATATAATAACAAATTTATCTATGATCCCACTATATTCTTCATTTACGTATTATTTCTATAATATTTTTAAATAAATGTGTTAGTTCTTTCTAAGAATATTCTGGAACTCTTTGAGAATGATGGTTGCCAAATTTTATAATCATAAAGTTATTCATATTGGCATTATATTGATTGATTTAGTAGAAAGATAATTGATTTAATTTTGTCATCTACCACAAATTACCAGAGGCCAGGTTGTACAAACATCTATGTTTGTTCTCATTATATTTATAAAGTAGAAAAATTGTTTCTAAAGTTTTTTTTGTTTGTTTCAAGGTTATTTTTATTTTTAAAAATGTTATTTTATAAATATAAAATATATTTTATTTTTATAATTAGATCATATTGTTAAAATAATATAATATGTTGTGAGGGAGTAATAATATATTATTTTAGAAAACATAAAAAATAAGTTTTTTTATCTAAATAAATTTATTGATTTTAATATATATATATATATTGGTATTAATAATAATTATAATAGACATAAGAAAATCATCCTGTCACATGAGCTGTATGAAATTACAAAACTGAGGAATACTCTCATTTTTTAAACACAAGATAGTCTTTGAAAAAATAAAAATGAATCTACCTTATCTTTTTTTATTTAAATTCATATATATATATATATGTGTCAATCTAAAGCATTTAGAAATGAAATTGTGAAGATCTTAATCGATCACTTTTAATTTTAGTTTGCAAAATTTTTACAATTTACTGCCAGTCAATATTAGATATAATATTAAAAACCTATATTACTAATTATTTATTTATTGCGCCGTGTTTTAGTTATAATAATAATTATGTAAAAAAATACTTTTATTACATAGTGGACTATTTTTATTATCTCTATCTAAATGAAGTTTAGACAGTTTTTGATTTATTTTTTTAACATTATAATTGACCATATGTAGATTTACTTCACCAATCAACATTATATAGATAGTTATATAGACCGAGTCTCTCTATTTATATATTAAAAAAATCTGATTAGAATCTAAAAAATATAGTTTTATTTGGCCCGAATTTGAACCCAGGTAATACAAATGGCAAACAGATAAGCAACCTCTGCACCATATATATACGACATATATAATTTTTTAACAGCTATATTTTCTTCGTAGTTATAAATTCAATTTCTAATTTCAATTATAAGCTTATAATAGTTTTTTTTTTAAATTAAAAAAAAAGTTAAAAAGAAAATGTTTAACTACCATTTGTATTAAATTATTTATAAATGTAATTTGTTTTGTTTTCAATTTGGTTTAATAATTTTCTCTTTTCATATTCCATTGACCAGAGTTTTGATCTTGATCTGACATTAGCTTGACCAAGGATTTATAAGATCTACTATCATTAGCCGCTGACCTAATATGAATAAAGGTCACGATTACTGAAACGTATTTGAAAGATAATATTGCCATGCCATTATTACAAATTTTGTAAAGCTTTTGAGATTTCATCTGTAAAATTTATGTATCGAAACTGTCATTTTTTTCAATATAACTGTCAATTAGAGATAATGTTAAAAAATAGAGAGGCGAGAAGAAGAAAAAAGAATTCTTTTGATGTCTGCATCATTTGTATATAAATGATAATCTTTTTTTAAAAAAAAAAAAAGACATTGGATATGTATTAAAGAAAAAAATAAATACAATTACATATATAAATTGTTTTGTTTACTTATATAAAAATTGTATGTACAGTATATACGTTCAGTACCCGAATATAGTACAAAGGAATAATACTATACGGATCTGCATCTTATTGATAACTTTTATCGTACATTGTAAATACTTCAATATTAAGTTTTGTCATTTTAAACTTTAATGGGATTTTTTTATAATTATTGTTATGACAAAAATTCAACTTAATCCTTTAGCTTTGTAAATTCATACCATCTGTTGTACTAAAGATTGAAACACGTTACAATTACGGTTTTGGTTTATAATCAGGAAGTCAACACTTATTTGTCTTAACTTAGTATTACACTACAAGGCTGTAGAATACATAAATAACTTATTTTTACTTAATATTGGATTTTCCTTCTAATAAAAATATTCATATAATCGTTTGGTTGCAATATTATGTAACATTCAATCATCCACGTGCCATATTGAGCAAACGATATTATTTATTTGATTATTACCTTTTAACTAAGTATTACCAACTACTAATTTATTATCTCATTTAGAATAAATAGCTTGTTTCAGTATAAGTTAAATACCTGAAGAAAAATTATTAGCTATATAAATAAAAGCCCCAATCAGATTTAAAATTCATATAGTTGATACGGCAGATAAAATTATATCAAAAAGCTGTTACATGTGCAAATAATTTATTTTTATTTAATTAACTAATATATATCTGTTATATCTGCCAGCCTGACTGTGCCAATGTTATATCCGCAAGTATGACTGTGCGGTCAGCAAATAACTATGTTCAATTCCCACAATGTTCTCTTGCAACGAATGCTCTGCTGCGGATGCTCTCCAACGAATGGTTTGCAACGAATGCTCTGAATACACTCTGTATTCTCTGCAACGGATGCTCTCCAACGAATGGTCTGCACTGAATGCTCTGCAACGGATGCTCTGCAAATGGATACTCTGCAACGAATGCTCTCGAATGAATGGTCTGCAAACGGATGCTCTCCAATGAATGGTCTGCAACGAATGATCTCCAACGAATGCTCTCCAACGAATGGTCTGCAATGAATGCTCTCCAATGAATGGTCTGCAAATGGATGCTCTCCTACGAATGGTCTGCAAATGGATGCTCTCCAATGAATGGTCTGCAATGAGTCTATTTCTACAGTTTGCTAAAGTTCAATTCCCACAATGTTCTTTCAGGCTGGCTACTACAAAAATGGTTCACAATGGGCATACCTTAGCCAGTCCAGATTAGCTGCACACAAGCTCTTCATAGTAAGCACTGCGACTGACCTTAAGCTCCTTACAGCTTCCATCTCTGCAACAGTCTACTTCACTTGAAAACCACTGGAAACTCACCTCTTTATTCAGCTGCTATCCAGATGGTTTCCTCAGGCTGTGGTCTCCTTTGGCTATACCCATGAACTACATTTCCACTGGGTGCTGGACATTAACTGCAAGCACTGATGCTAGATATCTTCTACTGGAATTGAACAGTAACTCTACTGTAGATGCACTCAATATTGTCCGCTACTCCAATACTGTGTAGTTCTTAGCCAGTCTTCTTATCACTTTCTGATAATAGCAACAATCAATTCATTGTCCAGTAAGGTATGGTTTCTTATCCAGAAATATTTGCAATCAGCAAATATTTCTTGGAAATGTCGATCGCCATTATATCAATGCCTTAATTAAATTCCTCAGTTATCAGAGCATGATCTAAAAACAACCTCTCAAATAAATTCTAGTTTTTCCAGAGTGCACAAACATGTCTGCCATTTTTACAAAACACTACACCTCCTTCCACTCCAGAAAAACCCTTGTTGCGATTCCTTGGTGTTGTTTTTTTATTCCTACTTTCCTGTTATTTCACTCAGAAATATACTATTTAACTGCTGCTGAAACTTTTTCACCAGTTACATTCAATGGTGACTGCGCAAGTATGGTGGAACTCAGCTTCCGATTTTAACTGTGCAAGCATTTTATTTCCAAACTTTCACTTCCATTGTTAATGTTATACTAACTGGGATTTCCATTTTCACCAGGTTTCTCCATCTATGGCTAAACTTGATGTAATTAAACCTATTCGCTACTCACAGGTTCCAAATGTGACTGCACCAATGTTATATCCACCAGTCTGACTGTGCCAATGTTATATCCGCAAGTATGACTGTGTGGTCAGCAAATAACTATGTTCAATTCCCATGATATTCTCTTGCAATGAATGCTCTGCTGCGGATGCTCTCCAACGAATGGTCTGCAACGAATGCTCTGAATACACTTTTATCTTGTGATAAAACTAATTGTTTTTTAACCTTCAAAGTCGTATGATATATAAGCAGTCAAATGCAATTAAAAACAATTATATTCATTTAGCAAAACTATTATTTTTTTCCTTTTTACCGAGTTATGTTTTCATGATCACACTATCGCAGACAATCATTTGCAAAAAAAACATAAAAACATATTTATGAAATTAAAGTGATAATGACTTCTTAAATAAAGTCAGAAATTTCTGTCTATATGCTATATGCCTTGAAAACTTTTTAGTGAAGTGATATATCCTATATCTTTTCCATCATCTAATATAAGCATTGATTGTCTTTAGAAAAATTTAACTAAAGTTCTTTGACTGCCAGACTACCATCTTGAATTTAAAATAAAAATTATAACAAATATAATTTATAACATATCTTCTATTTGACTGCAATAAGTATAAACATATGTACATTGTTAGAAAGAGCAAATATGAAAGAATGTAATGAAGCTGATAAAATAATCATTACTTTACAAAAAATTAAGAAAAAAATATTTTTAATACTTTTAAAAATGATTTATTTTTACATTGGTTCACAAATTCTACATTTTGAAAGTTAAATTTTAAAATGACATTTTCATAAACAGCTTCATCACATTTGTCACAAAATGCTGAAAAAAATGATATACAATATGTCTTCACCTGAGGTAATTTTTCAATGTAAAAATTACAAAAACCATGTGATTGGTAGCTTCCATTTTTACTAGCTGACCCAGATTCTGTCCTTCCATATCAGGCTATTTCTTAAAAATGTTTGGTTGTTGTTCCATGCAGGGTATCTGTTAAAAATATGTTTGTTTTTAGTGGGGAAAAAATAACAGGAATAACTTACAAGATATTATGCAAAGAGAACTTTAGTAAATTGTAATGTATTATTATATTATAATATATTAATTATTAAATGATATTATTGAAAAATGGGGTGTGTCATAAAATATATATTCTTTTCAAGTAAAAAGTGTACTCAAATAAATATCAAACAGTAAGAACAGCTTATGAGATATGCAAAGAGAAGTTTAATAAATTGTAATGTATTATTATATATATTAATTATTATATTATTAAAAAATGAAGTGTGATCTACAATATGTATTCTTTTCAAGTAGAAAGAGTACTAAAAAAAAGTCAAACAAAAATTTATCTAAGATAAAATGAATAAAAACTGTAACTAAATCAATAAACATCAAAATAAATACATTTATTATGATCATTGATTACATATGTGTGTGGGAGATAATATATGAAAGTGGATAGCTGAGGGTGCATGTTTTTATTGTCATTATATAAATTGTCTAAAATTCTACAGCATATTTATTGCTTTTCTACATATATTTCATTATATAAAAATATAAAAAATAAGTAATAAAAAACAAGTAATAAAACACTATTTGCTGAATTACTGGCCATCACAATCTCAATGTTGATTCCATGTTCAAACTCTGGTCATGAAGAAGATCTAGATGCAATTTTCATGCTTGTCCTGCAAATAAAAGGACATCACTAACTTTGTTTTTGGTCAATGCAGTTTCTAGATATGAATTACTACTAAAATTGTCACTAAAATTATTTTCTGCAAAGAATAAGGCTTAGAATACATACATGACAATTGAAGCATGTAATGGAAACAACCTGTGAGAGTCAATACATTTTTATGAATTCTAAATCTTTAAAAAAAAAGTGGAAAAAAAATGCATTTAAAAAAAAATCCTAAAAAAATTTAAATTTCATCCTAGGAAAAAAATTACATATTTTTGAACAAAGAGAAGACTCACGAATGCATACATCAGCAATTGGATAATATCAGCAAATGATAGAGAGTCCATTTCAACATTAAAAACATTTTACAAATGCTAAATCTAAAAAAAAAATAAAAAAAATTAAAACTTGCAGCTCAGAAACAAAATCATAAAAAATTTAAATTTCATTGTAGAAAAAAAAATTATACATAATTTTAAATGTAACGAAATCACAGATCGAATGATGTGAGAATCATAGGTGTCAGACACACTGATTCAGCATCAGCTCAGTTAAAATATAAACTTCCAATGCGAGGTACAATGGGGTGTACTGGAAGTCAAAGAGTGTAAAATATTTCAAATACATTCAACTGTTAGAAATAGCACACAGGTTAGTATATTCACAATGTTTTAGTGGTATTATTCTCTCTCTTCTTCATGTGTTGCTGTTTCTGACCTGTAACAGTACTAACAAGGGAATTGAACCTGAATCTTTAGATTCCTGAATATTGAATTTTACGTTAATGCTCTAACCAACCTTTCCATCCTGACAAAAGCAGCAGTCAGAAGAAATTCCATATACTTATCTATGATGTTTCTCTTGATTTCACTATTTTTTTTACTAAGAACAAAGTTGATTATGGTCCAGGTTTGATTCCCTTGATAGTACTGTCACTGGTCAGGCCAGCAACCCCTGAAAAACAGAGTATTATACCTCTAAAAACATTGTTCATATATTAACCTGTGTGGTATTACTTTGAATATATTTGGAATAATTAAATAAAGTTATTTTTTTCTAAATACTTTCAATACTTATATTAGATGATGAAAATAATCCAATATATACATATCCATTATCATAAACCTTCAGGAAAACACTTCTACATTAAACGTTTCTATTTTCTTATAAGTTATTGTATTCAACTGAGATACAATAAATAATTTATAGCACATCTTTTTCCAGGAACAAAATCCATTCTGAAACTTTTCCAAAAGATCACTTTCTTACATCCAAATCCTAACCATATAAATGAAATATTTGTAAATAATTTATAAATTATAGAAGTTATTGTTAAATAGTCTAAGCAATTAACAACTAAGATCTTTCCCTTTTTATATATTAATTATCATAATTTCCATTTTTCTAAAACGCTATTAATTTAATGATTGCTCACTTTCATTTTTATTATTCATTGAGTGATTCCAAATGCCTACTGCCATTAGCTAATCCATTTGCTTTTTCTTTTTAAACTTATATATTGCTTTTTTTTTCAATTTGGCATTCATTCATATTTCTGTAAATTAAATTCTCTAATGAATCATATTTATTTATCCTTCATCCAAAATTTTTATCACAAATACATAGAGTGTTATTTCAGATTTTTTCCTATTTTAACACTTGTTTTTTTTTCTGCTTTTAATAATATAACTTTTTTTATTATTTCTATTTTTCATATATTTCCAAAAACTCTTTCAAACATTCTTTACTTTAATTTTAATTTCCTCTGTTAATTTCTTGTTGAATAAGTTCATCTCTGTCTTAATTTTATTCTAGCTATATTTAAGTAATTCTATAATTACTAATTTTCTTCTTTTGTTAGCCAAAGTAATATCTAATAAAATGAATATACACACAGAAGAAGAATTTTTTAATATTTAGTTTTCTTATTGCCTAGCATGATTTCAATAGATTTACTATATCATACTCACAGCATATAGAAGTGTGGTTAAATGGTACTTTATATCAGGGTTTAATTAAGTGCAACCAAACAGCTTGCAATACTATATATATATATATATATAATGAGAAGTCAAGGACCAACCTGCAATGTGACTTGCCCAACACAAGTATTTAGACAATGAATCCCTCAAAGACAAAGAACACATTTCAATATTTACAGATCTTGAACAGAAAATGGGCCATAGATCCAAGCTAACAAAAGCAGAGTTAGTGTACACACAGAGAGAGGATAAAAAGCAGAAGATTAAAGAAGCATATTCAATAGCTGGTGACAAATTTTCTATTATTAAAAAACCCAAGGATATCCATAGCAAAAAAATGGGCTATTTGAATATTTAACTTTAAATTTTAAATTAAAATTAAATATGTGAATAGTTAATAACACTGATATAAAGAACCATTTTATCATACTACTATATTCAATGAATATTATATAGTAAAATATTGAAAGTATGCTAGGCAGTAATAAAGATAAACATTAAAAAACCTATCTTATCTGTGAGTATACTCATGTTACCTGATACTATTTTCAAGTAATTGTCATACCAAAACTCTATTTTTTCTTGCACAATTTATTTTTAACACACACCATAAAATCCCCATAAGCCTTTTTTTCTCTAAAATTTCTTTCTTCAATTTTCATTTAATTTGTTGGTTTTAAATAAATTCTCATTTGCAATCTTTATCACTACATCTATCCCCTATTCATAATTTCTTGAATCATTATTATTCATATTTATTTTTATAAAACTACTAAACATATTCAATTTAATCTTATTATTTATATTCCATACATCTTTGATACTCATATAAATTTCATTACTTAGTTTTTTTCAATATGTTTAATTCTATCACTGTAAAATAAAGATAAGTATTACATCTTTTTCTTCTTTATCAAATTCTTCTTTCTTAATTAAAAATATCTATCAAAACATTTTTTAAAGTATAATTGTCTCTACCAAATAATTTATCCTTATTCAATTTTTCAGCCATCTATCTTACGGGTCCTCTTTAATAATGCTACATTTATATTATTTTTTCTAAATTAAATTATATCTTTATATAAACATTCCTAAATATATTCATTCCATTCTTTTTTCATTTATTTCATTAATGAATCTAATATTTTTGTCTAATTTCAATTTAACCCACATATGTTCTTTACAATGTCTTTCTAATATGTCAGCCTTAAGAATATCATATATATATAGATAAATTATAAGTTTTTGGGATATACCGTGTCTTATTTTCCATTGAGCACTGATATTTTGACGGAATAGCAACTGCCATTTTCAAGGTTAACTTTTCAAAGAAAAACCATTAGATCTTAACAAATAACGTGACTGTGTGTGAGTTGAGAAATGAGATTCCAGTTCAGCATTCACAATATTTCTCATCTCGCACACAGTCATGTTATTTGTTAAGATCTAATGGTTTTTCTTTGAAAAGTTAACCTTGAAAATGGTGGTTGCTATTCCATCGAAATATCGGTGCTCAATGGAATATAAGACACGGTATATCCCAAAAACTTATAATTTATCTACATCATATAACCATAAAAACATTAAGTATAATATATATATATATTATAATGGTACAGACTCACAGGGTAAACCTGGGGTGATGAGATATCATCATCAACCCCAAAACAATAATGTTTTTTAATATTCAATATAAAAAGAATATAATGTAGAATAACTAGAAGTATGAGAGATCAAAGCAAAACTAGATTAAGTAATTACAAATAAACTAGCATTATCTACAATAAATAGGAATAATCATTATCATAAATGATCAACAATAAAAACAACAGTCAATCTTGTGACTGGATATGAAATGGGTCTACTATAAACCAGGCTAATTATTTAGTCCTTGCCAGCTTGGGGCTGATTATTTAGATATAATTTGGACTCACAAACTTAAGTGCTAATCCATAAGAAAACAACACAAAAAATAATGCTGGAATGCTAAAACATGCTGATTATCATCAATGCTTTGTTCACTTATTACCTTTAATGTACTGGTCCATAAACTTAATTTCTAATAAATACTAAGCTAAATAAAATGTGGTGCATGAACTTTAAAGGATATCCCCTTTGCAGCAATCCATGATCATTATAAACTGGATGTACATAAACACTAAATATAAACCCTTTTGTATACACAAATCTAGATCAGGAACAAAAGCTCTATAACTGTTACTGGGAATAAAAGATATAATATATTTTAAGATCGAATAAACACACTAGAGTAATTATTTTTTACACTGAAATATTAATTTATTATTAATAAAATGAAATTAAGATCTGCTGAGTATGCTTTAATATAATTTCAGCATTCTTATTTTAATAAACATAAAAGAAATTTCCTATTACATCATAATTTACAAATAGGTTTCCATAGATTTACATAAAACACATATATAAGCACCCTGACATGTGGTATAATAATTTATAAACATATTTGAATTGTTATATAATAATAAAAATATGATTACATAGACATGCCAGAAAATATGGGAATTGTTATATAATGATAAAAAAATAAGCCATCATATTTTAATGATACATACTTAATGATTGATTTAACATATAAGTGTGTGTGCATGGTAATGTGTGCACACACTGACATTGATAAAAAACAAACCTAATAATATACTTAAGACAATTAATTTACTGTCAAAGAAAACAAAATGCACATATATTTATATAAAAGCACTCAGATGTGCTATAATTTAAAAATTAACATGTGAATTGTCATAAATTTATAAAAACATTCAATTCATAGATTGTCTTCTTTTATATTAAGTAAAGGTTTTTCTTTTAAAAAAGAAAAAAAACTATTATGATTTGGGAAGTTTCATTAGTTCCATTTTCAATATTAAAAAAAACATATTCAGAGTTTTCCTCTTTTCTTTTTATAAATAATGTCAGGAACAAATAATCTTCTAAACACAAATACCATTTATTATTTTCTTTCCTTGTTTTATTTTTAGTTGACAAAGTCATTTACTTTTAGAATTTGTTAATTAGAAATTTTAAATGTCATTTCAAGTAATTATTTAAAATAGCATCGTTCTCAATATATATGACACTATTCACCATCTGGATTATATATATATATATGCAAATGATGTTTAACCCAATCTGTGCCCATCTGCATACATATAAAACAGGTTATGTATAAACTAATTTTTCAGGAAGCTGATGGATTCTCTGTATAAGCTAGTTTCCTTTAACCAGTAGATTGGGCTTCTTGTCACATCAGGAAAGTTATAATCCTGAGAACTGCTGACCTGCAGTGATTTCTCCTTAGTCCTTATACTAATACACACACATATATGGGATATGTAGCAGACAAAAATCAGACCCTTTACTTCTATGTGAATCCAAACTCTATGATAGTGAACTTGTAGTTGCAGCTGGACTTGCACTCTCCTGCCTTTGGTTATAACTTTATGATAACACTGTCATAATCTGTAAAAATATATAAAAAAAACTCCTTAATCTTTTTTCTAACTTTTTTATAGTCTGGGTAGAAAAAAAACACAGTGATTAAAAACAACCTTTACCTATCTTGATTGAAAAAAGTCAATGACTTTTTCCAATTTAACTTAATCATTTCAAATACAATCATGTAGGACCTTTATCAAAATATGTTATACAAGCTTTAATTAAAAGAGAATTTAAGCTAATTAAAATGGATTAATGGAATTTTATAATTACCAGTATATCTATTGTAGCATAAAAACATGCTTATTTTAATTTCAAAATCAGAATTAATGAAATATTAATTAGATATTTTTAAATGTTTAATTTTGAATATTTATTTTTTTTTAAATTCAAAATTATTTAAACCTTAACTGTTATTCCAGTGTAATATAGAAAATATCTATGAAAAAATTTTGTTTATCTTTATTTCTAATTTTCCTTTCAACACTAGATATATATGTGCACAAACACTACTATGTAGTTGTATGCCATAAATGTATAATGGTCTCAATACATATATATTAACATTAAAATGGTCAATACTTAAGCAATCTCAATATCAATAACAATCAATAATCTCAAATAATTGTCAAGGGATTTGAACTCAGGATTACAATCATTCTATAATTATATGCTCCATCTCATACAACCAATACACATAACTGCATACATGTGAAAAAATAAATGATCTCCAATAAAAGTATTTCTTGCTGAAACTGCACTCATTTGTTGGTCCAGGTCATCATCTCTCACACATATATACAATCAGAAAGCAAATATTCAAACTTTATTGGTCAATATTCACTATTATCCACTCTCCAACTCTTCATCCATCCATATCATTGAAAATTCAAGAATGGAATACTCAAAGTCTTTGTTGAGGCAAATATTATTGTCATACTCATGTTGATTTGAAGTCACTCTGGCCTCTCACATATAGGACTTTAATTTGTTTATGCAAATATACATAAGAGGTCAGAGTAACTTAAAGTCAACATTGGTATGACAAAAATATTGCTATCAACAAGGGCTTTGAGTGTTCTATTCTCACATTTTCAATGATATGGATGGCTGAAGAGTTGGAGGGTGGAAAAGCTTGAAACTTGTAAATTAAAATTGAAAGATTTGCTATCTTAATATAAACTGAACACTGATTGTGTATGGGTCAGAGATACTTCAGCATGAAATAAGTATATTAGAAATCATTTATCTCTTTTATGTATATGTGGTCATGCGTATGAGATAGAGTGGAAAGTTGTAAAGAGCTTGAAAGTATGAAGATCAAGTCCTTTCTGATTGCATTAAATTTAGTATAAATAGTATACATGTATTTACATATTAATTTGACTTTCAAAATTGCTACAGTGATCCATTCCATCCTATATTACTGATACATATATGTGGTCATATGTATCAGTTGTATAGAATGCAGTTGATAGATATAGCAAGCTTAAAAGTCTGAGTTCAAATTGTTTCTTATTACATTAACTTAGAAATAGACAGTATACTTGTATTTAAACATTATATATATATATATATATTCTTATCATAAATATTAAGCCTTTCCGACTACCATTTTTGAAAATAAATTACTTACTCATCTCTCAAATATATGTCTATCACTGCTAATAAGTTAAATTTTTATTTCAACTTCTTTATATATTCATAAAATCAAATTTCATATTAAGGCTTTTGGCTGTTTTTGAAAATATACTTTTTTATAACTATTTCCAATTATTCTTGGCTGCCTTTACATCCTTCGGTATTGTATCTTTATCCATATTATTTTGTATTTTATTTATACTCGTGTTTAACATGTCCTTTATTTAATATCTATATTTAATGCTGCATTTTACTCTTATATATATAATAATTTATGACTCATATATATATATATATATATACTGCTTACGATAAAGTTTGTTAAATTACATGTAACAAATTTGGACATATTTATGTGTATATGCCTTACAAAGCATATAATGTTTAAAATAAACATTTTCTGTTTTTTTATTGAGCTTAATGCAATCTCAGTGTTGAACACTATAATCATAGCTATCATTGTTAAGTCTCAAGACAGTTTTATAGCAGATACATGTAGACAATTACATATTTTCAGAATCATCTTTCCAGAGATGAGAGAAAATGAGAATAGCAATGGGTCTAAAATTTTTCAACCTGATTGTTAGTAGAAACAAAAATTTTCTTGACTACAGCATGACAGTTAAATCATTAGAAATAAGTTCATCCACAATCTGAATTCCCAATGACATACAAACTTGCAGGGTTCAAAAGCTTTCTAAATTGAAATCATAGGTTATGAAGATGTGAAGCAGATAGAAAATGTCATATAAAAACATATATAAATGTCAAAGTGACTATCAGATGTAAAGAAAAAAACTTTTTACAATTAAAAATTGTAACATATAATCAAAATGAAATAGAATAAGCTAAGAGAACAATAAACCATGGGTCACAATGTCTTCTTATATTTCAAGTATTACAGTTAAAAAAATTATACAATTATATTAACACTAAGTAACTTTAAATAGATTAATTGATAAATCTATAGATAAAATCAAAAGAAAACAATTTCCACAAATAATGAATGCTGTAAAATTCATTGGTCTGGAATGTATTGCTATATACTATGGCAAATCATAAACCAATATAACAACAAAAATTAAGTCCCATTAATACTTATATAAAAGGGCAACACACATATCTAGTCTTAGAAAATGAAAGGGAACATGTTCATACATTTGACCCTCAAAAGGTTAATTAAACTGATCTGCATACAGAGAGATGACATGAAAAGAAAAATCAGAGACATGATATATCATGAAGAACAATAACATTAATAACAAAAGAGCAAACAATATCAAGTTTTCAAGGAAATGCTTTAAGCTCAAAAAACAGAAATAGTTGTTTATTTTAAACATTAGACACTTTATAGAACATATACACATAAATATGACTCTACACAGTTTGATGTAGTTGATAGATCAAGAAGTTCCAGGATCAATTCTGGAATTTGCAGGTTTGGGGCTCAAACTTATGAACTCCTCAAGAAATAATGCCTAATGCCTTTTTTAACATACATATGCACAATATCTTATATACTTATATATGTTTCTTAACCTATCCTTCCATAGTTTATTAATGTTTAATAAAATGTATTATAAATTATCCCACCAAAAATTTTATTTCTACTTTTCTTTTATAGAAATCATAATAACTTGAAAGCTAAACACCTTCAAACAGATACACTTTAAAAATGTTTGAGTGACAGCCAATCAGATGGAATAATGGCATCACATGGGACTCTAAATTCTAAAACACAAGCCAGAACTATTAGAAAAAGATGGACATCTCATACAAATAAAAGTTATTTAAAGGTATAAAATAGTCAGTCATCTGGGCGATTATTTCATTAATATGATTTAATGTTTTCTTACTGAATTAAAATAATTTTATATTTAATGCAGCAAGATGCATATATCATATTAAATCACTGAAAACATTAGTTACAGAGAATGTAAAGTTGAAAAAAAGAAAGTGCAAGAAGCATAAAGGACTATTTATATTACAAACAATATTTAATCTTTAGTTAGTACCATCAGCAGCGCACACTCATATCTAAATTTTCATGAATGATAACTTAGCCTATTTTATTATCTTAAGACTTTCTTAGTGAGAAACTATTTTTGTTATTATTAGAAAAATAATTATATAATGGACTATTTATTTCCTTACTCTAATATTAAATATAGAATGCCTTTAAAAAGATTGAAACTAAATTTAAATTTTCTAAATGCAATTAACTATCACTAATAGTGCACTGGTTAATATATAACACAATATTTTGAGTGATATTATTTACTTCTTTTTTTTTCAAGTGTTTCTGGCATAAACAGTGATAATCTTAGTGACCAACTGAGATACACTGTCAAAGGCAAACATCTATAGAAATTTTATACATTTATTTATGAGATTCATCCTATATTCTTCAATATTTTCTAAGAGCAAGGTTAATTATGGTTTCCAGAAATTAGCCATTTGCAGAACTTATGTATTGCAATAAATTGACTTAAGGAATTATTATTCAAAGTCATGGGATCAGTTTGTTTGAATTTTCTTCTTTGTAATTTTTTCTCTCCAATATTTTGTACTATTCCAATTGAACATATGTTTAGTGATACATAGATTGTTTTTTACAAAATATATGTCTACTTTTTCCATTATAATCATCAATTTGGGCTCTTTCAATTGTTTTTAAATTGGATGACTAGTCTTACCAATATAAAGGTTTACACATTCACATATTTCTTTGATGTACATTTTGTTTTTCAGCATTTCAAGTCTAGATTTTGTAGGTATTAGAATCCAACTTAGTGTGAAAAGGCTCTGGAAGGATGTTCTGATTTAGTACAGATTGTAAATTTTCCTTAGTTTATTTGATATTCTTTGTATGTATAGATATTCTACAGTATCAATAATCATTATATTTATATTTTTTGTCTATTTAAAGTTTTCTTAATAATAGCAGATGGATAACCATTATTCATGATAGTTTATTCTGTGTAAATCTTTTTTTTTCAAATCTCTGCTTTCTTCACAAATTTTTTTTTGTCCTGTTGCATGGTGACAGTATAATTTCATGTCTTATACTTTTGGTGTGATAGAATGTGTATGCTAAGTATTTCCCTGTATGAGGGTTTCCTGTAAATTGTTTTGATTTTGCCACAAGCTAATCTTGTCACCTGAATATCTAAATATGCCCATTTTTGTTATTGATCTGAAGCAATTGTGAATTTAATTGAATGAGATATATTGCTGATGTGTCTCCAGATTATTAGTAGTAATTAGTCATCATGTGGCCATGTGACAAATTGGTCAATGACATGGTGAATTCAACTTTCATGCAGATATGAAGTTGTATTTGTAGGTGTGAATTCAAATTCTTCCATATAAAAGTTGCTACTCAGGGGTGATACTGGTGATCCCATAGCTATGTGAATCAATAAAGTGTCTGTGATGGTTTCTTAGTAAATCTTATAAGTTTGTTTCTATAACTGATGTGGGATTTTTTGCCAATTTCTGTATTGATATGTCATGAGAGACTATTGTATTTTGTTATCATATTTAGTTGTATCCATTATAATTGTAGCATTGCCTTTGTCAGCATGGATAGTATTTATAGACTTATTTAGTTTGAGACATTTAATAGATTTCCTGTCATCATAGAAGATGTTTGATTTCAATTTTAGAATCTCAAGAATTCTTTTTATTTTCCAGCATAAATATCTGCTGTTTCTTCTAGAGGCAATTCTAATGGATGTCTAATCAAATCTGCAATTGCAGGCTTTTTGCAAACACAAAAATTCAGCATATGTTACATGGTTAAAACCAAGTTTTATAACAAATGAAACTGATAGGCTGCTTGATACAATATGAATTTTGATATGCCCATGTAGTTTTACAAGTAATCTTTTATTTTTCCCATAATTTAGAAATGATGTTTTTATTGCTTGAGAAACTTTTATGAAGTTTTCATTAGTAAATTTATTTTTTAGAAAACATTCTACATTACTAATGAATGCAAGGTTTAAGATTAGGAAAACCTCTCAGCATTTATTTTTTCTTTTAAAATGGCTTCACTTGCTCTTGGAGTAATTTCTCACATTTCTGGGAGGAAACTCTTACATACAATTCCTTCAGATTTACATAAGAAAGTTATTTGTTTGTATTTTGGACAGTTTCAAATACATGATATTGAGTACATACCAAATTCTTCATGTTTGGTTAAAGGTTTTACAAATGTCTTTAGAAAAAATTCAATTTTTTATTTAAATCTCCTAAACAAATCTAACTGTTAGTAATAGTATACTGTTTAGTATTTAATATAAAGCTTCAAGTGGGATTATTCTCTTCTCTTCCACAGGTGAGAATGGGGGATTAATGATAGTTCTACTACATGAATTAAATTTGGATCATTAGACTTATGAATAATAAATACTATGTATGTAACTGTTAACCAGTAGTCATAATACTTAACTATAAGAGTTCTCTTTATTTCTCTACTTTTTCCTAAGAGTAAAAATAATTAATGGCTTTTAGACATTGCGTATTATTATTATACTAGATTTGATTTATTTTACCTCACCATGTAATTAGCTTTAACAGATTCTGAAATTTCTATTCTGGAAAAAAAATTATAACTTGTTATCATAGCATCTAATATCCTTTTAATTGATGTAATGGCAGACACTGAAAAATTCATTTAAAAATTGTTCTAGAAGAAAAAGAAGAAACATGCTAAAGAATATAAAAACACTTGAGAGATATTAAAAACTGAAATCAAATATTTTCTATAATGAAAAAAAAGTTATTAAAGCTCTCAGATTGCAACAATCTTGTCAAGTGTTGTTAGCCGAGAGGTCAGCACAGCCGCCTTGCAAGCAAGCTGTTGGTTGTTGCAGGTTCGCCTTCGACCAATGCTATGACATATGGAAAAAAATTGCACCAATCTACAGTTGTAATGGATACAAATAATTATGATAACAAGCTATAAGTGCTTCTCACAATAAGCCAATACAAAAAAGTGGCAAAAATACATTACCAAATATAGAAACAAAGTTATAGTAATTACCCAGAAGGCATCACACTTATTTCAGTAATTCAGAAAAAAGTAAAATTAACATTGTTTTTCATCAAATTTTCCCATCATTATGGTTTATTTGAAACACCTAAGGACTATGTTTTATTAAGTCTGTTATTTCAAGAAATTCACTATGCCAGAACTTGTCCTTTTGCCTAAAGACTCATCCATTTTTAGGAACTTGTTGAATTAATCAAAAATATGAAATTTGAAAACATTGACATATTGTAAAGCTTTGATATGAAAACTTTATTTGCAAATGTACCCTGTGAAGAAGCATTACTTTTGTAAAAAAAAAAAAAAAAGATTAAATGATAATAATCATTTACAATTCCAAACAACTCTTTTTATTGATAGTATAATGGATAACATATTTTTAACATGACATGAAATTCTTATTGTCTTCCCTAAATAGCAACATTTACATGGAAGAACTTCAAAACCATAAATACTACTGTATACACCTTAAGTTTGGCTTTCTCTATGTCAATACAATATTTGTTGTATGGTCATATGGTGAAACTCTGTTACAAATATTCAGAATATACATTAACAGCATATCCCCTTGAATGAAATTCATAAAAGAATCAGAATGAGAACAAAAATTAAACTATTTAGCTGCTCTTGTGCCAAGACTCCCTTACTTCAAAAACAAATTACCATTTATAGAAAACTCACATACAGAGATACTTATAGCATACACATTTAATCACATCAGAAACACAAAATTTGGAGTTATATTATCATTATGAAAACAGTTCAAAAAAATTGTTCAGAAATCAGTAATATAGTAAAAAAAAAAAAGATCCACATGAACCAAACTTTCATGAAGAAAACGTTAAATAAACTATTAAAAAAGCATAAAAAGAAAAAAAAACACAATTATTGGTAATTTAGTGTATCTACACACACCAGAAATAATTGTGAAACAAAAGAAAATCTGCAATCAATATAGCATCAGAACATATTTAAAGCTTATATTACACTATGAGAAATTCTAACATCTACAGAACCTGAACTTTGAAATATTGCAAAACAATGGTCTATATGAAGTACTATGTGAGTGTGCAAAGATGTATATTGGTAAACCAATAATCCCATTAAAATGATTTAATGAACACAAACTCATAATTAGAAAAAAATAGACATCAAAAGTAGCAAACCATGTATGTACCACTGGACATACAATTCATTTGAGGAAATATAAAGATATTGAACAGACAGGAAAAATTTCACAGAACAAAAATAAAAAAATACTGGTCACATATTAAGGGCAAATAACTCCATATATTAAACTAGTGTGATAATGCATAAAGTCGTGTAACCATTAAATAACAACTCTTAGAAAATAAAGAAATCAGGAAGATTCCCATAAATACATATGAAAATTCTACTGAATGTTGCTTTTGGAAGAATAACTCATTTTGTTAAAGCATAACCTGAATTCACTATTTATATTCTAAAGTTTCATGTTCAATTCTCATGCTAATACTGTCACTGGTCAGACCAGAAACACCCGTAGAATAGAGAGGATTAATACCACTTGAAATATTTTGTTATGTACTAACCTGTGTGCTGTTACTAACAGTTGAATATATTGGGAAATTATAAATAAAGTTTGATTCTTTTTCTAATATTGCTCAATATTTAATAATAAATAATGGACATAATCTAACATATAATTATTACTAAAATATCATCATCATAAATCTTCAGACAAATATTATTATCATTATCTTTCTTTAGTGAGACAATATATTATTTAACAAGGCATTAGGACATATTTTTTATTCAACATTGCTTACTAATTTTTTACAGTTGAGTTTCGTATCTGAAGGTCATTCCAATATCCACCTATTACAATTTTAATACTCTTTTGAGTTTAGAACTTAACAAAGATAGATGTAATGTAATCCACCAAAAACTACAGGAATTAATATTAATTAAGTTTAAAATTCAGTTTATAATAATATTTTATTTTTTAAGCATATATTACCTTAAGCTAAAAAAAATGTGCCTATGTACATATATATGAATGTGTGTGTTTGCATGTTGCATTGGTGTATACAGAGAGAGAGAGAGAGAGAGAGAGAGAGAGAGAGAGAGAGAGAGAGAGATCATTCATGTGAAACTCTGCATTTTATTTTGATACAGCATTTGGAGATATCTGCATCCCATACATGTGATGAGATGAAATGAGATACAAACAGCATTCTCCGTTGAACAAAAGATTAATAATAATTTGCCAAACCTAAGAAATACTCTATGGCATTTGACAAAGCATTTATGTAGAAAGAAGTGATTGTAATATAACTGGTAGAAGAAATGAACACATTAACACAGTAAAAAAACCTCTCAACATCAGTCTTTGCTTTCAGTGTTTTAGTTCCTGGTTGTTACACATATTTTTCAAATACTAGAATCATATCCACATGCAAACATTGTCATCAAAGAATATTTATTGTGGTCATCAAAGTATTAAAAAACATTAAATTGCATTACTAAATATGATGAAACAATGAAGGTACCATTCTTATAGAAGAGTTTCCTCACATAATTCATTATAAAAACTCTAACCAAATTTAATTCAAACTGACCAACAACCATGTTTATTACCTCTTTAACAAACGTGATTACTATTTTAGCTGACTTAAGATCAATACTAATTGTGAAACTGGATTTTGAATCTCTTTTAAAGATAATTGAAGATTTTTCAAAATGTTTAATTTATTGCAGCAGTCTTTCCATTGCCGACCTAGATATATATCTTTATAAATATCTGAAAAATTGTTATCTAGCTATTTGTAACATGAAGTACTTATAAAACGAAAACATAATACTTATCAAAAAAATGAATAGTTTCATAAGTAATATATCTTCATTAATCCACTTCAGAATAGCCTAGAAATGATGTTTGCCTTCAAATGGGTTATTTAAATGTATTATACAATTTTCATCATTGTGTGCACATATATTAAGAAAGAATTAAAATATTGTATGCTATCATTAATCAGGTGAGATTACATATAAATTTGCATTTACAGATTGAACTATAGTCAGTAGATCTTGAGTTCTTGAATTCACCAATCAACCATTACAAAAAGCCACAGATATTCATATAATGATTTATTGCTTGGAAATCATATAATGTTCAAACACTGAAAGTGATAGAATTGAGATGCAATTAATGAAACATTAACTCTCAAGTTTACCATTATACTACTGACTAAATTGCTCAGGGAATAAGTTATCATTAAAACAATATGAATTGAAAAAATAAAAATTGATGGGGAAAAAAGATATGAGTTTAATATCCATATAGTGCAATGTCCATACCAACAATGAAGCAGAGTGCATTCATATTATGGTTATATTGTTTTTGTTTTAATAGACAGTGACCTATTCAAAACTCTATACCCATTTACCAATCAGTATCCAATGGCCATGAAATTAAAAATTTAAAAATATCTTTAGTCTACTTCTGTCAAATATTTCAATCATTATGCACATTGATTTAAATCCTTTGTATAAGATATGCTAGATAAATATGCTTCCATATGTCATAAGATAATAGCAAATAAACTGTGTAATACTGGCATTCACTTTCTTCAAAGGGATATACCTTAAATGTTTGTGAATACATTATTGAAAGAAAGAATATATTACTAATGAAGTGATCTGAAGAAATATCTACAAAATATGAACTTCATTAAATGATAAGATCTTGTCTGCATATCTGTCTAATGTAGATGATCAAGTACAAACATTAATATGACAACAAAGAAGCACAGAATCAAAAATTACTCCTACAATATCTATGTTTTTGAAGCTGAAAATAACATATGGTCATGGGACCTCAAAAATTAAGGGGAGCTTGCAGTGAACAGGGTCAAATGAAATGGAAAATAAAGGATTCTGATTTATTAATATGACAGAATCAGTGATTAATTGAAAATCAAACAATGTTCCATTAAGTGTGGATTCAATTACATGCAAGTCAACTCAAATTATATTGTTTCAAATAGTATATTTCATGATCTAACAGATTTTTATTCTAACATAGTGATTTTGAAGAGTGTTGCACATTGAAAATGCCTTCCAAGTAGCTGGCCTGGGTTCACTTCCCGGTCAATGCATTTGACATATAAAAAAAAATGCATTTAATTATAAGTATTTTTTGAAAAATTTTATACTGCAAAAAACATTTATATTATTGTTCAAAATTATAATATTCTGACAATAAAATATTGTATCTTTTTTAGTAATATATGTTATCATTCTATTTAGTAGACTATAAAATTAGCACTTATTCCTTTAAAAACATACAATGAAATTTTACAAAATAGATGAGGCAGATTAGAACAGTAACCATAAAGTAAGAGAAAAGGCATAGCTAATATTTCTGGATTCCTCCCCCCCCCCCGCATAAAATTACAAAAAAAACATGTTTTGTTTTATTTAACATTTGTGACATATAATGTCGTTTTTTTTAAAAAAAAAAATATAATTATAAAACAAAAGAACTACTAGTCCCCATGGCCGCAAAAGCGATAGCTACACTACTGTTTAGAAAGATTTTGGAATTTATCTTTTTTTAAATAAAAAAAAAACTTATAAAAGTTTCAAAATGTTAACTCTATTCTTTGAAAAGTAATATTATATTTTTAATTGCTTTAATATAGAAAGTTTTTAAATTCCACAACTTCAATGTTATAAATTAAAATTACTTTCAGCTATCATAATTATTATGCACAAATTTCATAGAATTTCTCGTCTTCAATTGACAGGCTAAGCATTTGAGTCTTTTATTTAGTGATATTTAATATCATGCAGTTATTGCTACATTTATTTTGAGTAAATTGAAAAATTACAGTACTAAACATACAATCATTATTAAATAAAATATTAATAAGCCAAAGTAAATTTGTCCCTTAAATAAATAGTAATAGCTGGAAAATATTTGTTATCTTAAAAAATACAAGAATTGAAATGATGAAATATTAAAATGTTAATATGTGAACTGAAATACTAAAGAATGGATTATAAAAACAGCTACAAAATTAATTGCTATTTTAGAATCATATTATTGAGAAACTGATAAAATAACAAGAAGAAATATGAGGAAAGCAATAATGAAGTTTCACGCTAAAATGATTGCATACATAAGGATAGAATTTTAATTTATTATAATATTTAGTTTCAGAAAAATAATATTTTTACTGAAAAATTGTTACATTCTCTCAATAATTTATCTTTCACTCATACACACACACACTATATATATATGAAATAGTGTTTGGGTTAAATCTTGTGTTAGTACTGATTAATTCCCAACCTTTTGACGAAATAGTTTCCACCATTGTCACGTTCCGCCACTGTCAAGTTTAAATTTTAAAAGAAAAACCATTAGATCTCACATAGTAATGAGATTGAGTGTGAGGTAAACAATAAGATTAAGCCTGAAGTAGTTTAGCATTCAGAATATGTAGATTAACAAAATATTTATTTTCTTTAGTTTCACTATTAAAATATGATGACTCCTTATCATTATCAGTTTATAGAAAATCCATGTACACAAACAGATATCTTAATTTTAATTCTTAACATCATCCTGAGCACATATTTTCTATAGCAAAAAAATCTTTTGACTACAGCTTGTAGTCTGTCAGATAAAGATAATCTCACTGAAGAAATAGAAGTAACAAAAAATATTTTACCTTCTAATGGTTACAATAAAAACATCATATATAAGGCATTATATAGCATTGATACTAAAAAGAATAAAATTGATAATTAAATTAATTATAGAGTGGTTTTACCTTATATTAAAGGAGTCACTGATAAAGTCAATAGAAAACTATCTAATTTTAATATAAAGACTAGCTTTTTCCACTAGCAAAGCAAATTGAAGATTTTTTCCATAAACCTAAAGACAGTGTATTTTTGGAATATCAGGTGGTTTATGATATTTCGTGTTTACAGTGCTCACTGAGCTATGCAGGTCAGTCTAATAGATGCTGCCAGAATGAATGAACATAAAAATGCATTTAATCAGAAGTTAAATATGTCGGCCATTCCTTCACATTTAATTAGAAATTGATCACAAACCTGATTTTGATAATATTAAAATATTTGCTAATTTGAAAAAATTTGATTTGAGAACCACGAGAGAGTCAATTGAAATATTAAAATGTCCAACTTGTTTAAATAGAGCTGATGAAGCACAATGAATATATTGTAGTTTTATGTAGACCACTTATTTTATCTCTTTCTCCTAATATAAACTTGAAATCAATTAATAGTGAAACATGATGAAAATAAACATTTTGTTAATCCACATTTTCTGAATGCTCAACTATATCATGCTCGATCTTATTTTTTACATCACATTCAATCTCACTACTATTTGAGATATAATGGTTTTCTTTGAAAAGTTAATCTTGACAATAGTGAATGTTTTTTCATTGAAACATTGGGAATTAATCAATACTAACACATAGTTTAACCCAACAACTATTTGATTTACATTATATAACTATATTAAATGGCTGAGCACTTTCAAGAAGATGTACTTCTCATATTCATAGCACAATTTAATATTATCATATTGAAGACAAACATAAAGTATAAATCTACAGGTTATACTTATTATATAACTATGAAAACATGAAATATAATATTATATATATTATTTGATGCTATGGTCAGTCCACTTTGGAGCAAATGTCTATTTTTTAAAGAAGTCACAATTCTTTTTTTAAAACAATCTAGCAATTTTTTTTTTCATTTCAAAGAGGTTTTCTCTTATAACATTTATTTGCCAATATTTAGTTAAACATTTCTACAGTTTGTTGACTGCCTTCATTTTTTCTTATACTTTCATGTTATCTCTATTTCTTTATTTTTTCAATTCTGCCATAAAATTAGTTTAGTTTGAGTACATTCCTTTCCTCTTACTTTTAAACTTATTCTTAACAAAAATATTTCTATACACTTATCCAATTTTTATTTTGTTTTAAAATTTATTCTATGTTAATCAGTAATAAATTGAAAAAGAAAGATATACTGATTAAAAGCAAATTGTGTTCATGAAGAAAAGATATAAAATATATATTGACCATGTGGACATTGTGCAATTCATAATATATATTATAATTAGATAAATAGAAAGAGTACAAGAAAAATGTGAAGCTTCCCCATATAGTTGTGGGCATTTCAATCTGCCATGAACAATTCAGAGACCCAAATTGATTTGTCCAATGGACAGGTTTAGAAAGCTATCAAACAGTTAAATCATCCATTTTTTATTCTGCTTTTTTCAATATGCAGATTTTCAATTCTATATATCTATTCTCTTTATTTAAAAAAATCAACCTTTTTTACTCTTTTCTTTTGTTTCCCTTCATTGCTTTCTCTAAAATATCCATTAAACTATTTTTTCTTCTTAATATCTAGTTCACTTTCTGTCTCTAATTTCCTCAATCAATCTGTTTTTATTTGCTCTTTTCAAAACTTTGTCAATTGCCATTTTATTCATCCATTTAATTATCTCAATTCTTCTCCATGTCCATATCTTAAAGCCCACTAATTTGTTCCTTATAGATCTGTACCTAATTCTATTATGCATTCTCCAAGTTTCAGCACAATGAAATAATAAAATCCATAAACAGCACTTAATTAATCTTTTCATTAATAAGATCACAATTTTTTTTCTTTTAATAAATGATCTTCTGTCAAGCCATACTTCTATTAACTTTATCTTCACTTTATGCCTATTGAAATATTTTGTCATATATTTCATCTTTTTTATTTTTGGATTTTTCTTATACAAACATCGCTGTTTTTTTCATTATTAATCTTTATTGCATGTTTTATATATTCTTTATCCAATTATTCAACATGTTCTGGAGATCATTTTCATTCTCAGCTACAAGAGTCATATCATCTGAAAATCTTATGTATGTTTTTATTCTATTTTTTAAATTATCTCTTTTACATTTTAAATATTTATCTAAAATATCTTTTAATTAAACATTAACAAATATAGGTAATATCCAACATGTTTATCTGACTTCTCTTATTTTATTCATTTCTTCAGTCTCATCTTTCTATTTTCCCAGTATATATATTCCAAGTTAACATTTTCTCTTTCCAAAATGTTTTTTAATTTTTCAAAATGGTCATAAGTTTATTCCAGATTACTCTATCAAATGCATTTCTCCAAATATACTAAAAGTCTAATAATTTGTTTAATCTTTTTTTAATATATTTCTTTACAATTAACCTAACAACACCAATAGCATTTAAACCACTAAACATCACATGATCATTTTTATGCTTGCTGAAGCTATTAAAACAGGCAGAACTCTCCATACAGTACTGCCACTCAGTGCAAGTCATAGTAATTAATGGATGCAAGAAGATTTGTGCATAACTTGTAAAATCCAAATTGTCAATATTCTATCTTTCCCAAAAAAATTTCTCAATAATATTTTTGAATTATGAGATATTTTTTTACATCTAACTATTCACTCCACTTTAGCAACTGATATCATTATATTTCTTAAGAAATCTTTAGGGTTGTATTATATATATATATATAATCAAATTACACAGTTCCACAATTTTCTTTATAATAGTTTCTCTTTTCAAAAATTCTGTAGAAACTATATCAAATCTGACAAATTTACCATTTTTTTAATTTTTCAAATGGTTTAATTACTTCTATAAAATATATTACTACTTTACTCATCTACTTCAACATCTTCTTCACTTTCAAATTTATAATTAATTGCACCATTTTCCATTCTAAACAAATATCAAACATATTGTGTCAATTTTTGCACTATTTCATTTCTATCAGTTAATATCTTCCCATTGTTATTAACTATATCACTAATTAACTTTCTCCCTCACCAAATGCCATTTTTAACTCTATATAATACCAGATCATATGTTTTTTCCTTGTTAAAGAATTTATATCTCTTTATATTCTTATTCCAACCATTGTCTTTTGCTAAAGCTGTTTCTCTTCTTATTTCATTGTTAATTTTTAGATTTGCCTTTTTCACGATGGATATTCTTCTATTTTCTCCATAATTTATTTTTTTACAACATACCTTCTATTATTCAAAATCATTTAGCTTTCCTAAATAAAATAGTTCTATCTTATTTTTTTGCCATTTTTAATATACTCTCTAATTCTATATCAATGCTTATCAGAACAAGTCATAAAACTAATCTTTATCCATCATTTAATTTTTTTCACCTAGGAAACCAAAGTTTTCTTTCTTCATTTCTTTCAATTTATCTATATATCACATTACATACTTTTTCTCTCTTTTTATTATTGATTCAAGTTTAATCTAGCCATGAGAAGTGCCAATCAATACAAGCCAGAGTAATCAATGGATGCAAGAAAGTTTGTGCATAAAACCCTATCTAGTATCTACTCATTCATTATTTCCAGACTGGTTTATAGTTTGTGGTTTTCATCCATGTGGAGCCATGGATGTGATAGCACTCCATATAGATCTTAGCATCTAATGCAACCCTTCAGAATCAACCTTTTACTCTTTTAATTAGCTATACAGCTACGAGTCCAGAATGAAAATGCAATAATCTCCTTAATCTAAGTTCATTATCATGTATAATCATATAGATCTGAAAACAGTTCAGAATCTATATATTTTGGTGTTTTAGTTTTTTAATAACCATAGCCATTATCATCCTATGGGCAGGATTTTTAAATTACTAAACATTACATTATCACTATTTTCTCTGCTTCCACAAGCTGTTAGAACAGAGGCAACACTCTCCATACAGTAGATTATTGTGTTTTCATTTTAGTCTCATGCTTTATAGTTAACTAAAGAAATAAACAGTTGCTTCTGGAGGGGTGCATTAGAACCTAAGATCTAGGCACAGAGCCCTCAGATACAAAGCTTCTCACTGATGAAAGCCACAAGGTAGAAACTAGTCTGGGGATGTGATTAGGCACTAGATAGTGATTTTATGTACAAACCTTCTTGCATCTATTGTTTACTTTGGCTTGCACTGGGTAGCACAACTGTATGTAAAGTGTAAGTGTAGGAAGTATTGATCATGTGACATTTAGTAATTTATTCATGCCATGTTATATCCACTTTATATCAGCACCAAGAAAAGCATGCTAATTTTTAATAGTATTCTTATGTCTATCTGATACCTTTCTCTATCATATGGAGCTTTTCATATATACAATCTTCTTTGGACAATTTACAAACCAGTGGTTTGCTAAGACAAAATTATTTTCTTTACAAAATTTCACAAACCTCCTATCTCTTTCATTTCTTTTTCCAGTACAGAATTCATAACATTTTTTAAATCTTTTTCTATAACAGCATTCAAATCACCCAACAACGCTATATATGCATTTTCACCTTTTTTGTAGCAGTTATTTCTTCATCTTTTTATGTTGTTTATCTATTCCTATATGATTATATTAAATATTTGTCATAGTCTTAAGAACTGCAGGTACCCTCACCATCATAAATTTATCACCAGCACAATTTAACATTATAACACTATTACAATTTTTTCCATCAGCAATAGTAATTTCATTTACTGCTCTATAATGACTAAAATAAGTCAATATTCCCACTATTTCCTTTATCCCATAATATGGATATTATTAATTTTTATTTTCAAAAATTTCAAATTTCTCACCAATTTTTACTGACCTTACATACCAAATATCAGCTCTCAGTGTCTGTTTCTTTAATGCATTAACTTTATTAAGATATTGCAGTTTTACAACATGAGTACTTCTATGAATATTCCTACTGGACAAGATTCCAAAACTGGAACTATTTTTTTTATATAGGTGAGGATTTTTGAGCTTTTTTAGCAGTTCAATTTTTAATTAGTAAATCTAACTAATTTTAATTAGAAATCCAAAATTGCAACAAAAAAATTAATTCTTTACCATTTGATAGATGAATGACCAGTCACAATATTGTTATTCTGAATTATTTTTCTGAAGAATGATTGTGAAGAAATAATATATTCAAATAAAATTTAATCTTCACCAAATTGAAATAACTGTCAACAAAATATTTATAAACAGAAGTTTATTCATTGGTTAAAGTAATCTTTTCTATATTTTACAACTTACTGAAGACCAAGCAATTTTGAGACCTAAGTGCAAGAAATCAATGAAAAAAAGAAATATCAAAACTAAAATTCAGTTTTAATAAAAAAGGAGATACTCATTAACAATAAATTTGAAGTGAGAAATATTATATAATAAAAACACAATAATTATTTATTTATAAATATACAATGATCATATTGAGAAAAACTTTCTTATAATTTTATGTGCTTAGCTGACTTTCAACTCCTACGAGTCATAGACATTGCATAAATTGTAAATTAAGAGCAGATGTACAGATGATGTTATTATTAGGAGGAATAGGCCATCTTTTTGAGAAGGATATACATGATTCTTTTCTATTGATGGAATTTTTGTCACTCCTAATTTACAATTTATGCTATGTCTATGACTCATAGGAGTCGAAAGTCAGCTAAGTGCATTAAGAAAGCTTTTCTCAATATGGTTATTGTATATTTATAATTACAGTAATTTGAATTAAAGCATATAATTTCATAATTAAATGATTATTTATGTCATCTGGAATATAAGATGGTGTACTTGTAATGCAAATAATGGTTGAGAACTTCAGAAGAGGTTGAAATAGTTACCACATGAAAGTAAGAAAGTACGGATAAAGGTAAATGGTAAAAAGACTAATGATCTATGAATTTTCTTAAAAGGAAATAAAGACTGATGGAAATAAGCTAGAAGAATTAGTGATTACAAATTTCTTGCCCTGAATAAAAAACTATTAATGAAATTAATTATATAATTAAACATAGATGAAGTGTTTTTAAAAGAAATAATCTAGTATTAAAAGAAAATATCATTACATATTTAAAAGATAGACTTTAAATAAATGTGTTTCACCCTTAGATATAAAGTAAAAACAATGAGATACTTCGCAGAAAGTCTATACAGAGATATATCAAAATAAGAAAGCATGAAGAAATGTATGTTAGAAGTACAAAGTAGAATTGAAATCAAACATTATAAAATAAATTCCAAAGACAGAAGTGAATCTCGACTGGAAATTTTTCAAAAAATTATAACAGATTTAAAATTCAAGTCTTAAACTGGACTTCAAACAATTGTAAAAGACTCAGAAAGACAGTTCATGTGAGATGGATGGATTAATTAATTAGATTAAAAATAATTTATTTGTGTTCATGGATTAGCAAAATAGAGTTATGGCACAACTCATTTTAATTTTTTTTTTTTTGTGTGTGTAGTTAGAATGAATCTATTCATTTTTCGAATGTCTAATAATAACTGCTGATAAGTGCCCTGTATTGTTTAATGAGTAATGGTAGAATAATAGACTTAGTACTAAATCCTTATAAATTGCAGTCTATTATCACTTTCTAATAATTAATTCAATAGTTTATTGTTCAGGAGTTCATAAAAAATTCAAGTACCAGAAGCCACACAGCTTAATCACAATCCATGGTTCCTGATGTTAAGATTCTACCACTTTAGATTATACACCAAAGAATATCATATAACTTCCAGAACAACATATCATTGTTTTTTTTTATGTTATGCATAACGAGGGTTTTGTTTTAATGCTACCCCTCCCTTCTAACTCTAAAACAGAAATATTTTTATCGTCATTTTTAAAAAATTGATAATGGTAAAATAACTTTTTAAAAAAAATATATAAAATTTATGTTTTTTTTTTATTTACCTAACGAAAATAAATGTGGCATTTGCTCAAAAGTAATCTATAAATAACAAAATAATAAAGTTTAATATTGACAGATTTTATATATTTATACATATATATATATCAAAAATAGCTGGAAGATAAACACATACTGAGAATTCAATCCACTCTGATTTATAACATATTCTAAACTGCAGTAAATAATGTACTTTTTTCTTTTTATTTGAATGTTTTTTAAGAAAAATTTTACTCTAAGGCCTCCGCTGTTCTTATTCATCATATAGATATACTTTTCCTTTATATAATTTCAATAAACTTGTCAGAAAAACCAAATGCAAATCCATTTAATGTCTATTTGTTCACATTCAATAAATGTTCAAATACCATATTTATTTTTTACATATTTGAAAATAACATTAATTACTTTTTTAAAAAATATATATAAAAAATAAACTTATTATAACTACAAAAGTTATAAAACTTTATAAGTTTGAAGTTTAAGTACGATATCTTTTATATATCGCATTACAAATATGAAAGATTATATAAAAAGTAAAAACGTGAAAGTTTTTAATAAATAACCCACTGCATAACAAATATTACTCTGAGAATTTCATATAAGGGAACCGTAAAAGACAAGACAGTACGCTGTCAGATCATCACTTTTTCGGTGTAAGAATTTTGAATATTTTCTTTTTCGTGTTTTCTTATTTTGTTAAAAGAGCTATATAGCTTTTATAATGTATATTTAGTTAATTTTATTATGGAACAACTGCCAGAGAAAAAAATAGTAAACCTTTTGAAAATAATTTTATTTGGATGGGATTCAAGACCCTACAGCAAGAAGATGTAATAGCTATTGTATTACAATGCCCTCCTTCATTGTATGGTATTACCTATACGTATACAAGATATTATTTATTTCAGGCTCAAATTTAGATAAAATATAGAACATTATATTTTTTCAGATTCCAAACCAGTTTAAAATTATTTTGATCTTAATTAGTAACATGATAAATTTGAAAGCTAATGTTCATGAATTAAGGAATTGTCTATCTAAATGGCAGACTAGTTAATCATCCAATCATTAATCAATAATGGGCTAAATAAAACTATAACTAAATAGACAGTAAATGTTGCAGGAAAATTTTGGTTAATCACATGAAATGCTGTAAAATAAAAATTAATTACAATATAATTAAACTTTCACCACTTATTATTTCAAGAGGTATTATCTATCTATGAGCCCCCAAACATAGTTTGCATTTGAATATTGTATATATTAAATATTCTTAAAATGTCCACTCTAACATATATTTTTAATACATCTGAAATAAATAAAGGACTCCCAAAATACACTTCATGCTAAACTAACATCTTTTACTTACTTTAGACTACAATATCCACATGTCTTCATTATATTTATCATCACTAAATTATTACAATTTGATTAATAAATTTCAAATTTTCTGCACTCACAATTGTTTAATGTTACTCAAGATGGAAAATCATGCTATAAACTGGCTATAACTTTTACTTACTTATTAGTATATTGTAAATTGTAGATTTAATTTCAGCATTTTGTTTTATTATATTTAATTTTCTTTGATATTATAGGTATATACATAATATTTTTTTGCTGTCCATCATCTTTTTTGGTCTTGAATTCAGTAATAAAAATACAATATAGAAATATACAAATGCTGTTTTTTATACTATCATTATTTTGATAGTTTTGATGAAATATTTATCATACTTGTTTGTTTTTTTTCTTTTAATTGTAATTCAGAGATACATCAATGTTTATTATTATTGTTGTTATTTTAGTTTATAGAACAAATTTAACAACCCCCCCCCCCACAAAAACATTTCCTTACTTTCTCATATTTTGTTATCAGTTTAAAAAGATTATTAAAATGCACTATTAAAATCTAAAAAAAATAGTTTTTCTTTGGTTTGTAAGTTTTTATCAAAAGTGTTAAATTTATTAAAATAATTATAATAGAAAAATTTATCATTAAAAAATAAATGTCAATTTATTGCTATTATTTTATTTTTTATAATAAATTAATAATTGGATAAGTTTATTTATTTAAAAAAGTCTTATGTCTGTACATAATTAATACTAACTCTGATTTTTAAAACAAACATGATATGGATTAGAGTTATATATACTTCAAATAGTCAAATTTCAATCTTAAAAAACTTTTCCATAATGCTGTTTGTTATAAAATTTAAAACTATCAATATTAAAGAAAATTGAAATAGACAATTGAAAATAAATAAAAAATTTATTTAATACATCTAACCAGATTTGTATTCCTTATTGGAATCTTATCAAGATGTTTCCTCTTTTTGAATCACATGACCAAGTACTTTACAGCAACTCCATCTAAAGGACATTATTTACATTGTACTACAATAAACATAATTTGTAAAATATATAGCCTGTGTATAAAAATAGCAAGTTTTAATTTTATATTCAGAGGGCTTGTATAAGACATTGATAAAAAAAAGATATTGCATGATATGGAAGTAGGATAAAATAGTAAATCTTTAGTGAAATGGATTTGTAATGCAAAATTAATTGTGACCATTTCAATATATATATAGGTCAGAAAGAAAGACTGTCATTGAAAGAGGTAAGGAGCATGATAGATCGATCAATTAAAAGGATATAAAATCAAGGCCACATATACATTTTTTGGCTGTGAGCTATTGAATGAATTGGGAAAACATTTTCAGGTAATAAAATATGTTAAAAATTATAAGAAAAGAAAATGTTATGAAACTTTGTATATTAAAGAAAATTTAAATAAATTTTTTATCAGAGTTAAAGGCCCAGTGCAATTAATAGGGAATTGTTCATAGTTGGATTATTGGAAAATTAGAATTAGAATTAAAATATTATTTTTATAGAATGTTTTACAAATATATATATAAAAAAACAATTTTAATACGTTCATAAGATTTTCATGGGTTACAGATATAAATAATATACTTTGTATGAATTTCAAAGTATATCATTTGTATATAAATAGAGATTCCACCATTATTGTCAAGTGGGATTGCCTTGACAACAATTTGAAATTGTTGATTGTTATTGATATTGTGATTGTCTAAGTGTTGACTGGCTTTTAATGATATATATATATGTATTTTATTAATTAAGTTTATTGTAATGTAATGCAAACAATGGCTAGGGTGGAGTTGCAGTAAAGTAGTTTATAAAAAAGAAAACATCTTGATAAGAATTCAATAAGAAATATTAAATAATTTATTTATTTTTAATTTTCTATTTAAATTTTGTATAAGATTGTTTATTTTAAATTTTAAAGTTGCATATATATATATTGTAATTTAAATATTTCTATATAGACACTTCTATATAGACACACTTATTACAAATAATAAGTATGGAATGATTTGAATTATAATTTCTGAGGTGTATTTAAATCTATTGGTTAAGTCTTATTTTATGCATACTGTATTTTAGTGAATAAACACTAAATTTTTGATTTTTATTACAATTATGTTCTGTCATTTTTATGTATCTGTTATTTATTTTCTTTGGTCCATTAAAGAACAATGGATTGATAAGTTATTATGTATATAATATTAAGTAACATTTATAATATATGCCATAAATGGGTTATCAATTAATTTATTTTTTTATGTGATGCATAAATAAAATATTAGACCTTTCATAATATAAATTTGTAAATATTCTTTTTTGTAGAAATTTTTTTTTGTAATATAAAGAAAAATAAATTGTTAATAAAAAATTATGTCTTCTTATTTTTCTATTTTTATTCTTTTTAGTAACATTTCATGTTTATCAACATTAGGCATATATATATAATCATAAAAATCCAGTCAACACTTAGACAATCCCATTATCAATAACAATCAACAATTTCAAACTGATCTCAAGGCAACCTCCTATTAACAATATATATATAACAAAACACCTTGTTGTAAGACAAAACAGCTACAATATGTTATTAATCATTCATGCATTTAAATTTTATACAAATTATAATGTACTTTTATAAAAAAAAATACTTTATATGGAGCAAAAATGATATAAATAGTTTATTAGATAGACAAGAAAAATATATAACAATAAATTAAACCCATTCTGTATTTGATATTGAATTATCACCATTGAGTGGATGCATTCATAATAATTTGTTTGTATATTATAATCCAACATATTTGAGACTGGTGATAGTAGTAGTAGTAAAAATAATATTACTATCATCATCATTATTATGGTATTATGATGGTGATGATTCATCTTTTTTCATCATTTTTATGTTGTCAGGATCACTGCTTACAATTTGTTAAATTTATATTTTAATTGTAATCTTAAAGACTATAAGAGCCTTAAGGCTAGAGACTTGACTGTTTTTAGTAGTGATCAGATAGAAAAAAAAAACCTCTAGATTTACCCTTTTTTATTTCTAATTTTTAACTGTTCAACTTTATTTAGAAAAGTAGTTGGATGTTACCTTGGATTCTTTCTATATATAAATGTGCAACTGTGCATGATAATGTATGAAAAATAAAAGTGGCAGCTTAAATAAATAGCTGATACAAACCCTTTAATAAACAAATTTATAATAGTTTTTAATGTGACATCATTAGTTGTATAAAATGTCACCATCAATTCACAAAGGTTTGCAGATATTCAGAGTGAATAAAATAAATGGCATTGTGTTTCATCTTCTCTGTAACATAACTTATAAAAGGAATCTGAGTTGGAATAGAATATTTGATATATAAGGAAATGTATGATTGAAAGAGCACAAACATGATTTGGTGGATAGGAGTAGACTTTCATATATCATCCAATACTTATTTACCATATAGGTTTTGTGTAGTAATTTCCAATATCTAGGAAATGATGGTGGTTTATTTTTAAGTTATTTTTAGTATAGGTTCAAAAATGAGAATATTCTAATAAAAGATGACAAAAGATTTAATGCTTTTTGGATTTTACTAACATAAGCAGTAAGAAGATCAGGGCCATTTCAAAATAGTGATCATTTAAGATGGTTCATGTTGTTGTTGTTTTTTTCTGTGTAACAGGTGTTTTTTTAAATTATTTTCTGAGTAGGTAATTAAATTTTTATAATTTCTTAGTTTAACAGGCTATATATTTTTTATCCTTTTGCTATAATAACATGTAATATTTATGTTATATTTTCATTAAATAAAGTTATTTTAAAACATAATGCAATACTACTACTTTTACTACTACTTCTGCTACTGCTGCTGCTACAGCTTTTGCTACTGCTACTCCTATTACTGCTGCTGCTACTGCTACTGCTACTGCTGTTACTGCTCCTGCTGCTGCTACTACTACTACTACTACTACTACTACTACTGCTACTGCTACTACTACTACTACTACTACCTCTACTTATAATAATAATAATAATAATAATAATTATTATTATTATTATTATTATTATTATTATTACTATTATTATCATTATTATTATTATTATTATTATTATTATTATTATTATTATTATTATTATTATTATTATTATTATTATTATTATTATTATTATTATTATTATTATTATTATTATTATTATTATTATTATTATTATTATTATTATTATTATTATTATTATTATTATTATTATTATTATTATTATTATTATTATTATTATTATTATTATTATTATTATTATTATTATTATTACTACTACTACTACTAAATTGTTTTTCTCTTCACTAGTGAAAATTGCAATTGCATAAATATATTTCATTATTCATAGCACAGAAAAAAAAGTCTCTCCAAGTTCAATCCATCTTTTCCTATCTGTAGCATCTCTTCTCCACATCACCCCTGCACACTTTCTTATTTCATCCATCCACCTCACATGTTCTCTTTTTCTGGGTCTTTTACAATCTTTTGGAATCCATTTCAAAATTTCAATTGTCCATCTCTTATCATCTCTTTTAGCAATATGTCCAGCCCAACTCCAGTCTTTTAATTTTTTCAGTGCAGTCAGTAACACCTGTTTGTTCTCTTATCCATACATTGCATTTTCGATCTCTTCTTGTTACTCCCAACATGCATCTCTCCATACTTCTTTGAGTGGTCTGAAGTTTCTGTATTGCTCTTCTATTAAGTGTCCAAGTCTCAGATCCATAAGTAAGAACTGGCAAAACACATTTATTAACAACCTTCATTTTCAAACACATAGGCATATTTCCTTTTAGTATCAAGTTATTTCTACCAAAAGCACTCCAAACAAGTTTAATTCTATGATTAATTTTATCCATTATGTTTCCATCTGTATTAATAATCTGACCAAGGTATTTGTAACTGTTAACTTCTTCTAACTCATCATAATCAATCTTTATTTTCATATTTTGAGAAAATCTATTAAACATTATTTTAGTCTTTTTAACATTTATCTTTAGTCCTACTTTCCTACTTTCATCTGATAACTCCTGCAACATTTCCTGTAGCTCTAAAGCATTATTTGCAAAAACAACTACATCATCTGCAAAATCTAAATGACTTAAATAATCTCCATTTACTTTCACTCCTTTAGCTTCCCATTTTAATCCACAAAATACTTGCAGCAGCACTGCTGTAAAAAGTTTTGGAGATATGGAGTCACCCTGTCTTACACCCTTTTCAATGTTGATTTTCCTACTATCATTATGTAATTTAATTGTTGCTGTTGCATTTTTGTAAATATTCTTTAAAATATGACAATATCCTGGATCTACACCTTGATGATCCAATGCTTTAATCACTGAAGAAATGTTTATAGAATCAAATGCCTTTTCATAATCTACAAATCCTAAGCATAATGGCTACTCATATTCATTTGTCCTTTCTATAACTTTTCTCAATACCTGGATATGATCTACTGTACTAAAACCACTTTTAAATCCAGCTTGTTCTCTTGGTTGGTGGAAATTCAATGTTTTCTGTAGACAAGTTGTAATTATCTTAGTAAAAATTTTGTATAAAACTGATAAAAGACTAATAAGTCTGTAATTTCTAATATCTCCTTTATCACCTTTTTTAAATATTAATATTAATACTGCATTCTTCCAATCAGCTGGTATATCTTTATCATTTAGACATTTGGTATATAACTTTGCTAAAAAATTCTATTTCTTCACCTGCTTCTTTTAATATATCAATTATAATTCCATCATTACCTGGAGCCTTCCCTTTCTTCATAAATTTAATTGCATGTCTCACTTCCTCGTTCAAAATCCTGGGCAATTCGGAAGATATAATAGATATAGGGGCACTTGTTCTTTATTACTATATAATTCTTGATAGAAGTCTTCTACACATTTCATGACGTCATCTCTCTTTTTAATAATAATGCCATCTTTTTTCTTATTGCAGATATAAATTTCCTACCAATACCAAAATGTTGTTTTACACTCTTTAGACTTTTATTCTCTTCTACAACTTTCCTTGCTATTCACAATTATACTTTCTTATATCATTTTCAATTCTTTTCCACACCATTATACAAAATTCGAGATATTCAATCTTTTTTAATGCATCATTTTTATATATCCTCATATTCCTTCTTTTCTTCATAAATTCTTTAGTCTCAGTAGAAATTTTATTGGTCAATTGCTGCTTTTTTCTACCAGCAATTTTTGCTGCAGTTTTTAAAAGTGTATCAGTTATTTTGCTACTAATGTCATTCAAATCTGAATTATGTTCAAAATCTACTAATACTTGAAACCAATTTGTAAGTTCTAATTTAAATTCATTAGAATGTTTCTGAAGATTAGAAATATCAACTGTAAATATTGCTTTTCTTAATAATTTTTGTCTCTCTAGTTTTGCTCAACATGTATCTTGCATCTTACTAATCTATGATCACCTCCTGTGTTAAATCTATTAAGAACATTACAAATTTTCTGTTAGTCAAAATATAATCCAATTCTGCTGTACCTTCATTTGGATGCTTCCATGTCCATTTCCTTTTAAAATTTTTCTCACAAAAAGAATTTGTAATACAAAGTTGTTGTTTTTTCTGCAAACTCCTCAAGGCTATGTCCTCTCTCATTTCTATTACCATAACCAAAATTACCTACAGCATTTTTATCTTTCATTTGTTTACCAATTCTAGCATTAAAGTCTTCCATAACAATTTTAAAATGTTGTTTACTCTGATCAAAAGCCTTTTGTACATCCATATAAAAATCTTCTACTACTTTATCACTATGAAAACTTGTTGGGGCATAAACCTGAATTATCTGCATTTGGAATCTGCTACTAAGTTGTAAAACTAATCTTGCCACTCTGTCCAATACACCATCAATCTCCACAATGTTATTCTTCCATTTTTTATTTATAATGAATCCTACTCCACTTGTATTTCCAATATTTGTGCCTTTGTAGTAGAGTATATGTCCACTTTTTAAATCAATTGTTTCTTTACCTTTTCTTCTAACTTCACAAAGTCCAATAATGTCCCATCTAATATAAGACAGTTCTTCCTCTAACTCTTGCCAACTTCCTTCACTTGAAAGTGATCTTAAGTTGTAAGTACCTACATAAAAAGTCATCACCAAATGGCAGCCTGTGTCCGCAATCAGGGGATTCTTAATACCCTCTGCCTTTGGCCACCAACCGCTGCCTTGGTTGATGACTTTACAGCCTCCTGGGAATAAGGGCCATGATTTATTTTTGTCTGTCATGATTGTATATATTGGAAAAATATTCTTAAACTCGGAGATAAAAAGCCAATAAACTCACCACGCTGGCTAATGCGTGTTGGTGAGCAGCTCATCCATGTTCGTATACTATATGAATAATCACATAGTAATAACAGCTGCAATGACAAGAACATATGGAGTGGACAATAGGAATTTGCCCTGCTTGGTTCCTCACAGAGGAATCAAAGGTCTCCTTTCAGTTAATAGCAAACTCCATTCTGCAGCTGTGCGTGTATATATACTTATATTTTTACTTGTGAGTAAAAGCATTATTATTTTTCACAAAAATATGTTATAAAAAATAAGTACATTTTATTCATCTTTTATTAAGTCTTATTAAAACTTTTATTTCCTTTATCTAACAATTAAATGACATAAATTTATATCCTATGATTATTCATATAAATCCAAAAGATATTGTAAATAATTATGTAAAAAAATTTTAGCATTATACTTTTAACCACATATTAACTACCACATGTTATATGTAAATTATTAATTGATTCAAATCAATTACTGCATTACTTATAAATAATATTTAGAATAATAATATAGTGGTCGAACATTGATAATCAGCACTATGAATGTCTTAAGGTTATATTTAACCCTTTTAATATTTTCTCTATATATACACAGTATTGATATGCCCTTTAATTTATAATACTTAGATTTGATTATAAAGTGGAAAAAATAAATATTGAAGATTTTAAACCATATTTATAAATTATAAATTATTTTATTAGATATTAAATGTATATGAATATAGATTTATAATTTAAAAAAAAAAATTTAACTATATACATATTGCTTTTAATACATTATTGAACAATTCTAAAGTTAGAAATTCATAATATATCTAATATTTCTTCCATCATACCTAACTTTTATAAATTTAAATAAATTTAAATAGATATATATATATATAAATTTTTATACTTCTTAAAGTAGATAAATCAAAACAAATTTTGTATACATATTAACAATATAATTGCAATAAATAAGATAAGTAACTTATAACTAAGCAGGGCTGTTGCATGGGTGTAAGGCACCTTTGTGCAGGATAAATTTTGCCACTCCTGGTCTCATTGCAATGTCACTTGACCTTCGATGTATCAAGGGCCCAGTCCTATATGATCTATGTCTTTTGTGAAAATAAAAAACTAAAACATTTTATTACATGCTAAATAAAATTATGTTTTCTTTTATTTTCCAAACCTTTTAATTTATACATCCTACAATGAATATCATATGCAAACTAATATAATTGTATAAGCACTAAGTGTGTAGCAAAGCAGATTTTTCAGTTACATTTTAGTTTGAGATCAGTACTACATTAACATTTTTTGTGTATTGAATCAGAATTTGGACGAAGAAGAAGAGGAGGAGAAGGAAGATGAGGAGGAGGACGAAGAAGAAAAAGAACAAGAAGAGGCGGAGGAGGAAGAGGAAGAGGAGGAAGACAAGAAGAAGAAAAAGAAGAAGAAAGAAAGAAAGAAGAAGACAATTATGACAATGTTGTTAATGGATTCACAATAAAAAAAATGAAAAGAGTAAAATCCATATTTTTGTTATTATATATATTTTGTTTCTCAAATATTGATTCAAAATCATATTTAGAATAAAAAAGTATTTATACCTTATAAATACCAATTTGTGCAATTTTAATAAATCTATATTTGCAAGTAAGATCATTTATTTTTTTAAATATCTAAATGTTTTACTTAATTAAAACAAAATGGACTCTATATCACTTTTTTTAACAAAACACACAATAGAAAATTAAAAAATTAAAATCATTTACGCATTTACCTTTTTATTTACATAAAATTCCCCAGACTTTGGTGGCCACAATATGATAAATAACAATCAGATTTACTAAGTTGATTTTAGTCAATGTTTTAATTGGTTCAAAAAATAACTTCAGAATCTCTCATGCATAAATTATGCTTTTTATTAAAAAGTTAGCTTCTCAATCTCAAATGTTTGTTCGCTAATAGACTAAATTTTTTCTATGCTTGATATTTCAGCTTAACTTAGTCAAGTTATATAACCAAGTATCTAGGTATTTTAAGGATTTACTTTAAAGGAGGAAATTTTCACAATTACATTGTTTATTTGAAAACTTCTTAGAAGCCATTATATCACATCTTGGACTTTCTTTTGTTTAATGATAGATTATAATAACTGAAAAAAAATTCATCAAGTAATTAGTTCTACAAAAATAGATAAAATATTTTATAGGCACTTTTAAGAACTTTAATTATTTTCTGTGCACCTAAATAACAACAAATATTTTACCAAAGAATCCTCACATATATAAGAAAGTTTATTTAATGGAATTCATTAGAATAACAAATGAATACTTTTGTACATTTATGTGTTATAAATTATAACATATGTCTTATGGCTTATTCAAACTAATAATAAAACCAGTATGATCTGTAATTGTCCCTAGATTCATTTTGGGATATATTATGACAAAATTCACTGACAAAATCCTTTGTCTTAGTCCCCAAAGCTTAATAAAGATATGTTCTTTTCTTATTTTTGCTTTTTTTGGTACACTCATTCTCTTTTCCTTTAGCAGGAAATTATATAACAATATATGACAAATAGAAATCTTTAAATAATTTATTTTTTTAATATATAATATATAGGGTATATGAGCGCAGACATTCACATGTCCCACCACTCTCCACTCTATCTAATAACACTGATACACTCAAGCACATATATGCTGAAAAGATAAATAATCACCAATATACGTATTTCATGCTAAACCAGCAATCATCAAATGATCCAGATTATCATCTCCCACACATATATACTATAAGTGCTCAGATATATATTAAGATAGACAATCTTTATATATATTGTGCCCTTTTTATTGGTACACTCAATCATAAAAGGAAATTGGGAATAAATTTCAAGATGTATAATTTTAAATTTTAAAAAGTCAAAAATATTTACTTACTAAACTATGAAAAATAACACTCATTTTAGTTATCAGAGGGTTTGAACTTGGGCTTAGTTAATTTAAAGTAGTATAAATGTCATAAATCCTGAGTAAAATATTTAGTTTCAAAGGAATATAAAATATAAAATAATAAACTATAAATTAGTAATATTTGATAATAAGTAATTGTTTGATAATATTTATTATTGTAGGGAAGTTCTAATCTAATTTTATAAATAAAAATATGCATGATAGTGATAGATAATCATGTCTGTGCACATTTAATATTAGAAAGTAATGACTATTTCTGGAGAAATCTTGATTTATTTTCCAAAATAAATATTTAATATGTATGTTACAAATTTTGTGATTAAGATTTAATAAAATTAGTCTCAGATGTAATCTGTATAAAAAATAAAATTAAAATGAATTAAATTGTAGTTTAAGTTCATGAAAGGTATTGCTTTTTTTTATTGATAGTAAATATTTTAAAGAAATAATATTTGTTTTAAAAATAGTTAAACTACATGTAACTAGCGAGTAGAAGAATTAACCAATGTTAAAGCACAATTTGGAATAAATTAACAAAACACAGACAATGTTTTTAAGAAGAAAGAAATCAAGAGGAAAACTGGATACAGGAAAAAAATAATAATAAAATGGGAGAACAAGTAACTTGGTTTGTCTCTAAAAATTTGCTTAAATTTTTAAAATTGTATTATTTTAAAAAACAAATAATTAATTATGATTTACTTAAGAATTTAAAACTGTATGTTATAAGATTTTTCACTAACATGAAAGGATAAAACAAAGTTAAATCTTTGCTGATGAACTCGACAATTTAATAATTTTACCAAAATATTTTTGAAAAAAAATATTGGAAGAATAGAAAGAAAAAGTTGTACATTTATGCCAAAATGTTGTCAAGTAATACCTGAATTTAAGGAAAACACTATATTATGTTAATACATAATTTGATTAATAAGCAAGATAAAATATTTATATATTTTGACTATAATATGTTATGCAAGATTAAATTGAAATCGATGGATGAATAACAAAAAAATTATTCATGACAGAGTTAAATGTACATTTTTAAAGATAATTAAAACTAAAGTAGAAATTAATAATAATGGAAATATTTACATCTGGAAAAGTGTATATTTAGTATGACAATAGAACATATAAAAGGGCATCTAAATGAAAATTTCCATAGTAGAAAAGATATCAACAGATCATTATTAATTTAGTATAACTTTCATGTATAATAATTTTATGATAAAAAACTTTATTAACAAAATAAATATTTACAATTTGTACAAGTAATTAAACAAATGTTAAATTTAAATTACAGATTTATATACCAAAACCTGAAAAAATTGATATATTCCATGGTTAACATGAGAAGGTTCCAGGCTATTAAATAGTTATCTTCAACTCAAGGGGTTGTCCTAAAATTTTATTGATGAATTATATATATCATCAATGAAGGATTAAAAGTTAGAAGAATATATGGATGTAATACACAACAAATGTAAAAGGAAAATATTAAATGAAGGTTATATTTCTATTTGTAATAAATCATAGCAGTCTGCTTGGAAAATGAAGAATTATTTATTAAAATTGTCAATGAAAAAAATAACCCCCCAAGAAATTATATAAGTTTATAATTTCCTTATGAAAACAAAAAGAGCATAATTGGGAGGAATGTTGATGCATAACTAGTCTGAATATTTGGAACGATTGGAATACTACTAAAAACTAAAGTCTTTTTTTAGATGAACTTATATTATTAAAAAAAAGAAGCATGTGACATAATATTTGTACATAGTTTAATTTCATACTTTAAAATAACTGTTATCAATATGGGGGGGGGGGATAAGTCAATAGATAAATAAATTAATAATTGATTTAATTTGTTTATCTATGCAATTAATTGTTTAAAATTTTTATTTTATTAAATATTATTATATAATTAAAATAAATGGATGTGAACAGTCAGCTGCTGTAATATGCCCATAAAAATAGTTACATCTATGTATTATAAAAAGAAGGGTCATGTCTGTGTTAGAATATAGTATTGAAAATGATAAATAATGATATTCAAATTTTGATCTTATGTTTAACTATTAATAATTTAGTATAATTGTAATAGTGTCATAACTAATTCTAATTTATAATTATTTATAGGCTATAATTTGTAAGAAATATATGAAACAGGTATAAATTGGAAATAGGAAGTTAATACCTGAGCTATTAGATAAAATGAAGATAATGGTTTTTATTTTAGGATGCACCAAAGAGTAGTCTATCAACATCTAGCTTAATATCATAAATTGTAAATGGAAATTAGTCCAGGAAGAGATAAGTTGTTATGTTTGACAATGTATTGTATGAAAGTTTCATTTATTGTACTTTATTATAGAGTTTGATACTAAGACCATAGGAAAATTGAGTATGATATCAGAAAACAAATTAATGATTCCATAGATATTGTATTAATATCTTCTTAGTGCAAGGTAAAGAGTGAGATCAAATGGTGAATATCATAAAATATAAACACAAATAAATATGTAATATTTTATAATATTATAATGAGATTATTTTAGTTAAAAAATAAAACAATTCATATTTTAAATCTTCTTATATTTTGCAGCATAACCTATAAGAGAATAATGAATGTAAATCAAACCCATAAATTGAGATTGATTATTTAATAAATACATATGATTTTGTGACTTAAAAAATAAAGTTAAATATCACAACAACAAGTATTGTATGAGCAGGGAGTTTTATTTTATTTTAAATATCTCATTGTAATTAAGGGGGATAGAAATGTCCAACTGTTTATATATGTTATTATATTATATTGTTATATAATGTTATTAATATTGTTATTTAGTAAGTTACTTAGTAGTGTAAAAATTGAAATACCAGGTACTCTTAAACCTGGAGCCTAATTGTAAATATAGGGGATTTAAACTCAGATTTTCAAGCCACTTCACTATCCATACTATCTCATACTACTGATACACATGACCACACACATGCAGAAAAGATAAATAATCACCAATATAATATTATGTGCTAAACCAGCATTCATCAGTTGGTCCAAATTACCATCTCCCATACATATATATAATCAATGTGAAGTGGCTTGAAAATCTGAGTTCAAATCCCCTATATTTAGTAGTGTAAAATAATTGTTAAAAAATCTTGTAAATAATATTATTAAAGTTAATGTTTTAAAAGTTAAACTAAGTATCTAGAGTTGCATTTCTTTTGTTGGGATCATCATCACTACACCATCACCAGAGAGTATGAATTGTAATATACACAATAACCAAAACATACAGTTTGAGATTTTAAGGCAAAATTTATTCAGTATAAGATATTGTATAACAGTTATCTGGAAAAAATATTTCTTAAAGGGGATCTTAAATTATTGCTAACTTCCTTGATCACATAAGTCATTGTTAAAATAAATTGCAAATTTATTAAAGTATGTTTATTCATAGGAAATCAAAGTATGAATTACTTATTATTTAAAGTTATAAATTATCATTTAGATAACAATAGTTATTTATTATTAAGTATTAGAGAATATGAATATAAAATAGTAGTATAAAAAAATATAAAAGCATAACTTTAGAAGAACCCAAACAATATATAATAAAGCAAGAAAACTAGACAGAGATAGATAAACTTAAAATGTACATAACAATGGCAAATGACAAAATAGCAGCCACGATTTACAAAATGTTAAGTTACACATTAATACATGCGATGTGGCAATATTTCAGTCAAATGTGTAATGAAAGAATAAACTGGCCATACATGAATAATAGAGTGGTGTTTAGTCTAAAAAAAGACAAACTGATATAGATACCTAAAATAGAAAAAATGAGGCATATATCAATATAGGATATAGACTCTAAAATTCTGGCAAGAATACTACTAAAGAGATTGCACAAGTTGAAAAGCTCCAAGATCTCAACAGCCCATCATGCAATAAAAAGAAAAAGAGCAGTTAATGCAGTTATCAGGATCCAAGAAGCAATAAAATATGCAAAAGAACAAAAACTAACTCAATATTATGCCATCAAAGTTGATTTTAAGTCAGCCTTTGAGCTAGTTAATTGGTCATACTTAATAAATGCAATAAATAAATTAGCACCTGAACACAGATACACAGTAAGTGCAATTAAAAATTACTTAAGTAATGGCAGAATATCCTTAAAAAAATATGAGAAAATCTAACCCCTTTATTCCCAAAAAGGGAATCCCACAAGGATCACCACTAGCAGCTCTTGTTTGCAATCTATTTGGACCCAATGATTAAAGAAATACAAAACAAAGTTCCAGGCATATATCTACCACACTTGAGTGCAAAAATTCAAACAATTACATTCATTGATGACATGATAATTATATTCCAAGATATCTACAACATGCAAATACTTATAGACATAAGTGAAAAGTTTCAAAAACAAACAGGATCAATAATACAGCCATCCAAATAAACTACATGGTAATTAGCAACTGGAAAAAAAATTCCCAGTGATTTCCAGGCAAATACATCAATGTTCCTAGGAATGCCTTTATATCAATCTAAAATGAACAGATTTCTAAACAAGCTAATCTTTCACAAAATAGTCAAAAAAATAAATAACCTTTCACTCATAAAATTATATAAAGTGACTAGAGTCAATTATTTAATGGAATAACCACAGGAATATTAAGTTACTATGGCACTTGGATAAACCTATACAACAACACAGTAAATGAAATAAACAGAATAGCAAAAAAGTTCATTTGTGGAAGGACAACCAAAATAATATCAATGGCAATGTTACAATTACCAATTAATAAAGGAGGACTCAATGTAATAAATCTAAAAAATATGTGTCATTTATTAAAGAAAAAAACCTAATAAATATAATAAAGAGTAAGACTTTCAACCCACCAGAATGTGATATAAAATTGTATAAAAAGATGGAAAAATAAACAAGATTCTTTGTGGTCGATTTACTTATAGCATATAAAGACTTACAAGATGAGCTAAATATATCTAATTTAGAAGGGCTGGAATACAATGTCCTTAAAAAAAGTAACAATTATCAGGAACAATCATGGCCAAACATATCCATATGTAAAGTTCTAGGAACCTTTCAGTCAATCTATACACCCCAAAAATACATAAAAACCATCTATAAATTGATGAATGGGATATATCCCACGACAACATTTTTAAATAAAAAAAACTACATATGAATCTAGAGCCAAGGTGTTCAACCTGCATGGACAGTGAAGAGACAATCGTACACCTGGTCGAAGAGTGTAGAGCATTTAAACAAATAAGGATAAAAGTATTCAAAACTCCAATCATTACTCTAAAAGATATGATTAACAAACACATCAAGAGATTGGATCCACACAATGCTATGGTACTTATCCACACAATTAAAACAATATGGGAAATAAAATGTTCACTAATATTTGATAATAAAAAATAAGATTGAATAAAAAAACTTGATAAAGGATGGGATAAATACTTCAACCAATGCTTAAAATACTTACCAAGAAAAAAAAAAAGATCAAAATCTGGGGTGGAGCAGTACCTACAGCATGCGAAATATGGAAATTATGAAAAAAGATATGCATTAAACAAAGGCATAATAGCAATCAACCAAAGATAACATTAAGACAGATCAGTAAGAAACTAAGTGCGATACCTACTTACTATCATCTACTTATTAAGATAAATATAAATACATAAATATAAGGACATATATTTTATTAATGTAGCGTATAAATCGTAAGTAATCAAAAACAAAAAGAGATTAAAAAAAACAGTAAATACTTTTACATGTATCTACTTTAAGTTGAAATTTTCAATAATATTATTGGTATCTATTATTTCTGTTATTAATGTATTTCAGTTTTCATTTTTGTATAATATATGCATTATTTATTTACACTAAAGATTTCAATACATTTAACATAATACACTACTAAGAAATAAAAAAGATTGCATTAATTAGAAGTTCCCTAGGGTTTGTAATGGTTTTATGCCATTAATACTAGAAAAAGTTGTTAGATGTAATCACTTTTAAAACATTATATTAGCTCTTTAAATTTATAATAATATAATGAACTCACAGATTTGTTTTTAAATAATCTGATGAAGATAATTTTAATGTTAATACAATCAAATAAACCTGACAATTTAAACAGTAATAGTTTTAAAAATAATTTTTTGATGGAACAAAAGATTGACTGAAAAATGGTATTAGGAGAATTAACTCTTAAATAGAAAGAAAATCTATTTAAAGTGCTATTAATTTAATTGTATGAAACTTCTTCATATTATTTTTTCAAATTAATAATTAATATTTATTTATCTTCTCATAGAAGAATATTTAATATCATTTAAAATGTTTATTAAATGATTGTTACTTTTGTAATGCCTTTTAAATAACTATTTATTTTTTTTAATCATATTTACTTCTTAGTTTTAATTACTATTTTAAAATATTTTAAATAAAGGAATTTATTAGCTTTAAATTTATTTCAGACACGCAAAATGTTTATATATATATATAGCTTAATTTCAGTGAAAAATGTGTGTGTGTGTGTTTTTTTTTCATATGTCAAATGCGTTGACCGGGAAGCGAATCCGGGACAGCTGCTTGGAAGGCAGCTATGCTAACCACTAAGCCACCAACGCTTGACGAGAAATGTGTTTTGTCAAGGTAAAATATGTTTATTAATTTCGATTTTTGTCTTATATTTGATTAATTCATTAATAAGGTTACGTATTACAAACGGTTTAAACAAAATCTATTTCTAATATATAATTATTTAAATATTTTTATTTCTTTTATTCATATTAAAATAAATCAATAGTTATTATTATCATTTTTAACCATTATTCAGTCTATTGCAAGAGTTGGGCTCTCCAAATTTATTCCAGTTTCCCCAATCCAAATTTTTTTTCTCCATATCACATCAACAATTTTTCTTATTCATCTACCCATCTCATGTGCGATCTTTCTTTAGGTCTTTTACAATCTCTTAGAATACTTTTTAAAATATTAACTATCCATATATTAACATCTTTTTTAATAATATATTTAGCCCAGTTCTATTTCAGTTTTTTAATTTTTTCAAATACATTATTCTAACAGGCAAATATTTTGCTCCCCTTCCCTCAACATATTTTTTTTCATATTTTGTTGATATCACAGTAAACATTGTACCTCGGTTTTATTTAAATAGATTTATAATGTTCAATTTGGTATTAAGTACGAATGTTCTGGATAGAGATTTTAAATATTTTCTCATACCGCACTTATCCATTAAGAGTTTGTTTAAGCTATTGGTACGCTCTCTGTATTACATTTTTGTAAATACAAGCATAATGAAAGTAATGTCACGTTATATATGACTTGCTTTTTTGATTACTAAAGTCTATTTTGTAGATTTCATGAATTTACATAACTGAATATACAATGCAACTCATTTTTAAATAATTTGCATTTGTAAATTATTAATTAATTAAACACCATATAAACACATAATCCCTTTATTTTATTTATATCTCTATATTAATAGAAATTAATGTTTAATGAAAAATCAACTAACTTTGTAGGATATGTGTTCTAACTATCAAATCTGACATTATAAGCTGCTCAGGAGACCACCTGATAATTCGTGTCAAACATATAATCTCAATTTCTATTTAACTGGAATTGCAAAACTCAATTACATATTAATGTTTGAACATGAATTTTACTGCCAATTTTACAATTAATAATTCAACAATTTAATTTTATCATTAAAATACTATTTATTATTTATTCTGAATCAATAAATTGGTCATTTGTTAGAAATTCAAGTTTATGAAATAAGGACATTTAAAAATATCATATTTGAACTTTCCAAATAATAATAATAATAATAATAATAATAATAATAATAATAATAATAATAATAATAATAATAATAATAATAAAAAATCCCGCAGCAAATCTCTGCTGAGGTAAGAAGCAATCTTTAAGCTCTCCAATGTAAGTATTTATATATTTCTTTTGTTTCAACTTGTTATTCACAAAACAAATGGAATACAGAACAAATCAAATCAAATAATAGATTAAGAGTACTTTTTAAATATCAGTGTGTATTCATATCTTTTTTATTAAAAAAAAAACTGACTTGAGTCAGAATAATAAATCATGGCTACTGCCCAGTCAAGCATGAGCGACTTAAGCACCAATACAAAATTAACAACATCATTAGTTTCAACATCGCCTATTTTGTATGCAAAAATACTTAAAAGCAACAGCAATATTACAGCACCAACCCAAATACCGTGTTTCCGAAGAACAAATACAAATGATATAAAAAATCTAGATCTACATACTCAAGAGGAACATCAACCTCCACCTGCAATCTGGACAAAAGAAACGCTTGAAAATGTGATGGACCGTTTCAATGATACGGTGACTCGTATGCTGTTTGAAACTTTTTGCAGGTTTTTTTCACCAACATCGCTAGTACTCGCAGTAACAGATAATCAATGCTTATTATATCATTTCCCAAAAGCTATATTATATGAAGCAATTACGCAAAATGCTCTATGGTAAACAATCTCTTGTATTGCAGACCATCCAAATTTGCAATATATAACCATTGATTTTTATACTCAGCAGCAAAAAGAATGTTTTCAATCCACTATTTTAGCACTCGATAATTACGCACTCGTAATTATAGATGAAAACCGGAAAAATATTATTACTGGAGTGCTAAAAAATACTTATCTTAAATATAACTTACAAGATTTTCAAAAAATGATAAACCTGTTTGAAAAAGTAATTGCCCTACAGCCAATTTATTTAAAAGACACACCTATACTGATATGTAGTAATCGTTTTGAATTTAAAATAAAACTCCATAAAAATGTAGATGCTGCCACGATCCCAACACAAATTACAGATCAAGAAGCAACACTCTCTCTTCATATAAGAGGTTTAAAGCCACTTTGTTTTGGCTGTGGACAGAGAGGCCACCTAGCAACTTAATGTGATAACACAAAAGGCAATCACTATGAACAAACCAAAATACTCTCCCCCAGAACAATCCACTGATGATGAAAATAAAATTCCTAATAACACTACATCCATTGACAACCCAATAATAGAAACCAAAAAAAAACAGGTTCAAACACCCACAAACAAAAATGATAATGGAGCAGAATTGTCAATCCCAAAGACTAACCAAAAAAATAATAACACAAAAACTAACATAGACACCCAAGGTTCAAATGAAACACAAAATGAAGTAAGTACATTACAGGATCAGCATCTCAATAAAACAAAAGGTGTACCAAGTAAAAATCAACAAACAGAAAATAAACACACACAGCTATATAATGAAAATATAAATCAAGATAATATAAGTACACCATTAATAAAACAAACCACAATAATAAACAAAACTGCATCAAACATAATGGATGCAATAGAACCCCCTCTTCCACCCATTCAAGAGAATACACCAGAGGGGAAAAGAAAGCCAGGTAGACCACCTAAAAACATGAATCCAAAAAGACAAAAAAAAACAGACCAAAAGCACAACTCATCAGACATATACAACTTAGAAAATGATGAAATAGAAATGGATTTAAGCCAACAACAAATGGACAACTGTTCAGATTCATCACAAATTGCCTGTATAGAGTCTGAACCAATATCAAATTAAAGAAAAACTGATAATAAACCCTACCAAGTTTTAAATATGTATCAGCATCCATCTACTGCAATATAAACAAAAATTTAGAATTAAAAATCAAAAAAAAAAAAAATCAATACTCTGTTATAAAATTATCCTGAAACATGAAGATAAAAATTGGATCACTCAACATTAGAGGCTTAAATGCCATCAAAAAACTTTTTGAACTCAAAAAATGGTTACATACAACACAACCACACATACTAGGGCTATTGGAAACAAAAATATACAGCGGCTCTCAAATTGATCCTTCAAAATATTTAGTCAGCCAGGGGTTTTGTGCATGCTCAAGGCAATCATTATCACCATCAGGTGGCACAGGTATAACAATATCCCACAACTGCCCTTTTGATTCTTTTAAAATTATATATATTGACTCTAATCTTATCATAATAACACTCCATCATAAAAATATCACACTTAACATAGTAGTTGTCTATATACCACCAGGCCCTGTCATCATCTCCAGAATAATAGCAACAATAAATTCAATGCTTACAGCAACACCAAATTTCATAATACTCCTGAGAGATTTCAACATGATCTACCAAACTTTTGTCACCAAATGGATCCATCAAATTACAATCCCACTTATGAGTGCTGAAGGTTTTCTCCCATCAAACTCAATATCTTTTAATAACAATAGATATAAGTCACTTATTGATTTGTGTTTCTACTCACCAATGTTACATCATTATTTTAATCTTGAACTCTGTCTATCTATAATCTCAGATCATGCTGCTTAGTTCATCACCCTCAACCTAACAAAAATACAGAATACAACAATAGCCCTTCAAAAGACTATGTGAATACTTCTTCCAGCACAAACAACTGAATTCCTATATTCAGAAACATATATAATGCTCCAAAATCTTCAAAACATGTCACTCAATCCAGTACAAAAGTATATATCATTCACCAATATACTTTCTTTCAACATCAATCATATTACTTGCAATTCAACACCCCCCACCAGATTATTAGCATTGGCAGATGAACTACATAAAAGAATAACCATTTGCAGACCAACTACAGATAATCAAACACAAATTAAAAAACTTACAGAAATGTACAACAATACATGCAACACACTAAAGCAATATGTAGCAATAAAAAAAAAATACCTTACACAACAACACACTTGCACCAGAGCATATATACGGTGGGCACTAGGATACCCATCCACAGTCAGAGTGCCTATGGCACTTGAAATAGATGACTCTATAACAGCTGGACATAACATGATAAACCCAATATATCAACACTTTAAAAAAACTGCAAAAACAAAGAGTGTACATACCAAATGAAGACATATTTGGAGACCCTGAAACAGACGCACCAATAACAACAACTGACATTGTATTTCAACTTGCAACAATAACAAACACATGTCACCCAGGACCACAAGGAATTTCAGAATTTGTGTTCAAACATCTTAGTCACTTCACAGCCAAATACCTGTGTGATCTAGCCAATTACATATCCCAAAAAATTTGCAACATATAAAGTCTATATCCAATTGCAATGGTTCCATTTAACAAAAAACCAACAGCAATATCATCTTTATCTAATCTACGACCAATTTCAATGGGACCTTTAGGAATAAAAATTATTAAAAGAGTAATAAAGAAGAAAATAGAACAACACATACTCCCTGTGTTATCATCAGCACAATATGCCAAAAAAGGATCATCCATTAGCCAGGGTGCCTTAATGTACAAAACAATAATCGAAGTAGTAAAAAAAGAAAGAAATATGCACCAATTATAGTTCAACTAGACATTGAGGCAGCATTTGACTCAGTGCCTATAGCCAAATTATTAGATGTGCTGGAAAAAACAACAATACCTCCATCTCTACTATATATAATAGCCAATCTGCTACTCAGCCATAAAATTCACATCACATTGAACAGAAAAAATTCACCAGCCTTCAGACTGAGTCAATCCATCCCACAACAATCTCCCCTCAGTACCTTGCTCTTTACAATATATATAAATCCTCTATTAATAGAGATTCGGAAAAAAATAAAAGGCATTCAAATCTTAATCACTGCTTTAAATATATCATGCATAGCCTATATGGATGATATAACTATTTTCCTCCTCTCTAAAAAGAACCTCCCCATATTACAAGAGATAATCAAGAATTATACCTCAAATTTTAATTTAAAAATTAACACAAATAAAACTGCTGCATGGTCAATATACACAGGCAAGCACTGTACAGAGATGTTTAATGGTAAACCATCTGCTTTCCTTGGTTTCCCATTCTACCTTGGAACCAATGGAATGAGACAAAAAATTCAAAATAAATTAAAAAAAGATGCTGAAAAAATCACAGCCTCACTTGAAAAGTCATACCTGTCAATATATGCAAAGGTAGCACTATTTAATCAACTTGTAATCACAAAAATTACCTACTACACACCTATAATCAAATTTGCAAAAACATTCATATCTAAAATCTCATCAATCTGTAACAAACTAATATGGAAGAGAAAGACAGTGGCAATCTCTATAAAAAATCTGAGCAGACCACCACATAACAATGGACTTGGACTCCATACAATCAATGTTTTTTACACACAGAAATCAGTAAATCTAATAACAGCAACCATAAAAAGATTTCCAGACCTGGAGTGTGTAATCAGTATAATACCCACAGACAGACCACCCTCTTCATATGGATATCTATCCACCCTGATTGAAGAACTCAAGCCAATATACAACAAAATAACACTCAATAATGACAACAAGTATACATACTGGGACATTTATAATATACTATACCCAAACCAGACACCTAATCTACATCCATCAATTCTTGAGATAGACAACAGGCAAATACTGCAACAATTCAGAAAATGGTCATTAGAACCAAAATTATTTGATTTTCTACTTAAGCTTAATCTAAATGCTCTACTCACAACACATTTCCTTAGATTTCGTAGATTCTATACAAATATAGACCCCATGTGTGGGCTATGTCATAGAGAAGAAGAGACACAAGATTATTTTCTTCATTCCTGCAGAGCCCTAGAAACAATACGTTGCACAATGTTTACCACATACAGAAAGGCCATCATTTCAATTGATGAAATAATAAATAAATTTAAAAAAGGCAACATCTCTGCTATTCGTGCAGCAACATATAGCCTTTATGCCTACTGGTGTACCAGATGCACTTTTGCACTTCCTAATAACCCTCGACACCATCCAGCAACATTTTCAATAAAACTAGAACTGTTCAGAAAAAGAGACAGCATCCTAGCTCAACCAGATGTGTTTGCAGCCACATGGTCACACTTGAAACAAAGATCCAGTCTATAAAATATAAAGTCCAATATGATAGATGATGACATTTTCAACATCAGCATTTTTTCCAACTTCAAAAAGATGCAAGCATAAACTGAACTAAATAGAGGACCAAATTTAAAAACAAGAAAGAAAGTATGCAGAAATGATAAAGACTTTTATACTGAAAGTTGTAATCTGTTTTGCATTTGTAACAAATCAATATAGTACTAGATGTGACTCTGTAACTTTCTGGATTCAATAAAGTTTTGCTTTGAAACATCATCATCATAATAATAATAATAATAATAATAATAATAATAATAATAATTATTATTATTATTATTATTATTACTATTATTATTATTATTCAATTCTTTATTTATTTAATGCACATATCAACAGTATTTAGCCAATTATAGATTGCACAGTAAATTAATTATTATATACAAATCTAAATAAGCATTAAAATACAAACAAACAAAATAATAACAATAAAATAGAATAACAATAAAATGAACAAATAAGTAAAAAGGTAATATACCAAATGAAATGAAGGATAATTTTTTAAAAACAGATTTTAGTGAATTGTTTAAAATCTAAATTAAAAATATCTTTATTAGCAAAATATTTGCTATAAGTTCTAGATAATCGAAGTAAAGGGAAAATGTTAATATATCAGATTTACAAATTTTAAGTTCAAAAATATTGTGAGTATAATTATTATAATTCTGTTTTTTGATATTTAATCTACAAAGCAAATCAGATATAGAAATATTCTGGCAAATAAATTTATGAAGAAATTTAAGATCTCTTGTTTTTCGTCTCAGTATTAATTAAGTCAATATAGTGATCATTATTTAAACCATTTAATTTTAAAAATTTGTTCAAAAACAGCCTGAATTTTTATATCTGTCTTATTATGAGGATTCTATATAATTGAGCCATACTCCAAGATGGGAAGTACTACAGATATAAAATATTTAATTTTTGTAGATTTATTAAATGCTTTTTCATATCTGTAAATAGCTCTTATAACTTTAAGAGATTTATTCACCATAAAATTAATGTGATTATGAAAAGACCCATTATTGGAAAATATTATTCCTAGATCTCTTTGATGATCATTTGTTATGATTTTAGAATCATAGTAGGAAAACCTTAAGATTTCATATTTTCTAGAGTAAGAGATAATGGAGCACTTATCCATATTTATGTTTATACAATTATATTCACACCAATTCAGGAAATTATCTATATCATTTTGAAGTAAAAAAAAGTCATTAATAGAATAAATATGCCTAAAAATTTTACAATCATTGGCATAACATAGAAGATGTGAAAATTTAATGTAATTTTTTAAGTCATCAGTATATATATTAAATAATAATAGTGCAAAACCACTGCCTTGAGGCACCCCAGTGAAGCAATAATATGGTAATGACAATTTATTGTTAAACTTTATGCAAGATATTCTATTTTTAAGAAAAGAGTCAAACCAATTAATTAATAATTTGGAAAAATCTAATCTACAAAGCTTTTGAGGAAGAATTTTATGATTAACACTATCAAAAGCTTTGGACATATCAAAATAAATAATATCCATCCTAGATTGACTCTCAGTTCAATTGGAAATAGGATCAAAAATAGTTAGCAAATTTGTTTCAATGGACCTATTAGGCAAAAAGCCATGCTGCTCTGGTGCCAAAAACTTATTGACTTCAAAGATAATTTTATTATATAAACATCTTTCAAATATTTGAGCAACTGTGTATAGAACTGAAATAGACCTATAGTCACTTACCAAATTTCTCATTCATTTCTTAAAAATAAGTACTACTTTAGCAATTTTAAGGGATCTAGGAAAAGTATCATTTGCTAAAGAGCAATTAAAAATATGCAAATGAGGAGAAGCAATGTATTCAGTGCATCCTTTATAAATGAAAGCTGGAATATTGTTAAGGCCCACACTAGAATGTAATTTAAGCTGCTTAATGGTAAAAATAATATCAGATTCAATAAATGAATTAAATGCTATTCTTTCTTCAATTAGACCATTATTTTCAGTTAAGTTAGTAAAAGATTTAGATTGTTTAAAAAGCTCTGAGAAATAATGAGAAAAATAATCTACAATTAGATTTGAATTATTACTTTGTAATTTTTTTTTTTTGTAATATCTAATTCCTTGACTAGAGACCAAAATTGCAAAAGTTATCAGAAATATGACTTTCAGTATTTTGAATGATATAACCTTTGATAATCTTCTATAATTAAATTGTTATAATAATTTAAGTTCTTAGTTCTCCAATATTTACAATATTAAAATTTCCTTTTAATAATTTCTTTAAGAGAGACTGAAAACCAGATAGGAAAATGGTTAATTAAATTTTTTTTCTTAGGAATGTATTTGCCAATTAGTTCACTAAATGATTGTTCAAAAAAACTTCATATAGAAATCTACATCTGATGAAGAATACAAATTTTTCCAGTTAAAGTTAGATAATTGTAAACAAAGACCCAAATAATTATCCTTTTTGTAGTTTCTTTTTATAGTTTTAAAGGAGCAAAGTCTATTGAATTTAATATTAATATAAAATTCTAAGAGAGGATGATACAAATCAATGGAAAAAGGAAAAGAAGAAGTAGTTAAACATTCAATTGTAGGAAAATTACTAAGAATATAATCCAACATGTGATTATTGAAATTGGTGTATGGATTAAATTATAATAATAATTAATAATTATTATAATTAATAATTATTCTTAATTATTACTTGCATTTGAAGACTTTTGCTTTAACAGAAATATACAAGTAAATATTCATACATTATTAATAATTACACAATAAATATACAATAAACAATACATTATTCAATATATTAACATTTTAACAAAAGTATACAATAAAGAAAATTTATTAAGGCTGTAACCTCAGGAATATGTGTCTGAAAAATGTAAAGGTAGGGACCTCTACAGGTCTTAACCACAAGCTTACACCTTGGAAGAAAAGAGGGAAGCCTTCTTTATTTCAACCTACTTTTATATATGAATAGGTGAAACTGAAGTGGTTAGATCTAAGAGTGTGAAGCTATTCAATACTTCACTGATTAAGTCCACAATTCCAATTATACATTATTACTTCACCTATTCATATATAAAAGTTGGTTGAAGTAAAGAAGGATTCCCCTCTTTTCTTCCAAGGCATAAGCTTGTGGTTAAGACCTGTAGAGGTCCCTACCTTCGTATTTTTCAGACACATATTCCTGAGATTACAGCCTTAATAAATATTACTTAATATAATAATGTGCATTTAAAATAAATTTATAATAAAAAAATTACAATTCATAATCATAATATGAAAATATACATAAATACATGTTATCTACATATACAAATATACGTTATCTATAGTAAATTCAATTTCTTTTTAATGTTATTTATAAAGTAATCACAAAAAATATCAATGTTATTGAATTTTTGATTATATAACTTTTGCAATCCGTTAATGATAGATTTGTTTAAAAAAGAATTCTTACTTTTTTTAATATTAAAAGTATACACTTCCCTTAACAAATGAGAAGGCATTCTTAATTCAATTTTAGATATACAATCATTAACATCATTTTTTCCATCAATTAATTTTTTAAAAAACACTATATCTTTATTTAGACTTCTTTCAGTTAGTATTGTTTTAAGATTTAAATTTTGTCCCTTTATTAACTTAATAATTTTTTTCTTTATATTTAGATTCAATATAAATCAAATCCAAATTCCATAAAGAAGAACCATATTCCAACATAGGTACAAAAAAGAACAGAATAATATGTACTTTACATAAGGAGATGATGATGATGATAATAATAATGATGATGATGATAATAATGATAATGAAAAATGTAAAAAAAATACTTCTTTCTTTATGGCTCCATGTTATAATGCTTTTGAAAAAAGTAAATTTAAAAAATATTTGTTGAGGAATTTCATTTTACAAACGTAAACAAATAATTACAAAACCATCATAAAGTTGTAGAATTTTGTTCTCAAATATTAATGAGCACTTATATTTATTAAATTATCATGAAGATTCAATGTTTTGGTGATTTAACAGAGATAATGATTATATCTACCAAAGTTTTGTTTTTATCGTTACTTCAATTTTTTTAATTTGTATTTTTAAAAATGAAGCACATATAAAAATAATCTAAAACCAAAAATGAATATATATGTTTAACAATTACTATATAAATATTTTGAAAAAATAATCATAAATATTTTAGAAAACTCTGAAATTCTGTATTTCTTCCATCATTGTTAACAACAATGAAAAAAAAAGTTTACATATTGGTTTACAGTCTCAATGTCAAAGAATATACTAAAAAAGACTTTTTAAACCTTTGTTAGCTCATTCCTAGTTTTTCTCTGTGGACTGATATTTTCAGGTTTATTTTTTTTAATAAAAAAATCTTATTTTATTTTTAACTTTTGCCATCAAATGAGCATATAATGAGCAAAATATTGTTAAAGATAACCACAAAAAATGATTTAAAGCTGGAGTATATCATTATAGTACTACATGAAGCACCAGTTATTATTATTATTATTATCATCATCATCATCATCATCATCATCATTATTATTATTATTATTATTGTTATTATTATTATTATGTTAATTGACAAGGCAGATGCTTATACACCAGCTTATTTTTAAATAATTTTGTCTTCAAATAAATTAGTCACATATATAGCAGCAATAGAAAGTGAAGTTCGGCCAAAATACCATATATATAGAGGAACCTCAAAACTGTATTCATATCTTTCAATCATAAGACCTTTATTTTATTACTCATATATATATATATAGAGAGAGAGAGAGAGATAGATAAAGGGAGGGAGAGAAAGATAGGGCATAAGAGAGAGAGTGAGACAATGACTAAAGTCCAAAAACATAAAACTTTATGAGACATATTTAGTTTACAAAATAATAAAATTCAAATTGATTATTAATATTACTACTGCCTTCTTGTTCATTGGGTGCATGTGACTGATTTTTTACATTCAAAAATTCTGAGCTTATTGAAAGATTCATTTTTTATTTAAAATTTATACATATACATAAACATATGTGTGTATTTTAAATGTGTACTTAAAAAGCAGATTAAAGTATCTAAACAATAAACTATAACAATCAAGTAAAAAAACGACTATAGACAATTAATTGCATTGGGTGCAAGTCATACAAAATCGAGCCGCATATAATTCCAGAAAGAAAAAATATAGAACTAAAGACCGCCAACATTTTTTTAGGAATTTTAATTGCAAAAATTAATTTAATTTATACTTGAATTGTTTAAATGCTAAATGCAATTGACTGTATCTTATACAAAAGAACACAAAGTGATCTATTTTCATTACACATATTATTCATGTTCAAATAAAATAAAAATTACAACAAATAATGATAAAATCTTTATTTAATGTAAAATTCTATATGCTTATGTGTTCATGGTTATTTAATATTTTGGGAAAAGTCAACAGAAGATATGTTTTGTCGAATATAATTGGATTACGTTTGTGAAGATGTTAGATTTTTTATACTATATTTTTATATAAAATAAAATAGAATGTATTGATAAAGGAATAAAGTCATAAAATAATAAAAAAATAATAAAAGATATTAGGTATTAAGTATATATAAAAAATAAAATGGAACGGTTATAGTGATATGTTAAAGAATAAATGTGGAATGATAGATAAGATAGAATAAAATGTTGTAGTTCTAATGAAGACTGCAGGACAGTCAAACTATAAACAAAATAAAGAAGGAGTTATATAAAAAAGATTGCACTAAAGTGTATATAAGATGATAAAAAAAACTTTTTATACTATTGAGAAATTTTTGGGAATATAGAATTGGGGCTGTTTATGGAGAAAAATGTCCCTAACCTAATGATAATGTCATTAGAGGACAATTGTCATTACTTGCAATCTTCACCACTTCTATTCTTTCAACCATTTGTTCTTTATATCTACACTACATAATATAACAAATCCTTCTCTTTGTATGTGATTAAGCTTAACCAAATAAACTTCATTCTGTCACAGAACTTCAAAACATGGTAACTGCAAGGAATACAATGAATAACTATAATTACAAATTACAAGGTTAGGATTATCAATCCACTATTATATTATGACTTGCAAGTTGTATATAAATACCACACATTTTCAAAACATTTGTTAATACAAGTATACTTGGAAAACATAGTAACTGAGGTGGATTGGTACATCATTATAAACCATAATGTAACATTTCTTCACATGGCAAATCATCATATAACATTTTATCACATTCCATTTAAAACATGATTACCTATCATCATATATGTATGCCATTTTATATACTTTGCACATCATTTCAAATCATTGTACAATATTTTAATATAAAATCATTTGTGTAATGATCAATTTATAAGTAATATTTTTTTTGTATTTTATAAATAATTTAATTTAGTAATTAATAAGTATGTTTTCAAAATAAATAATATAAACTGAAACTTTGTAAACAAAATATAAACTTTTATTTGGAAACAAAAATAATTAATAATAAACTTGAAATGAAACTTTGGAAATACTAAAACATATAAACATTGGATTAGAATAATGATTTATTTATTGCATAGTAATATTGCATTTTCTATCCTTTTTTTAATGTTTCCCAAATTATTACTCCTATTTTTTAATTACTGTAGAAATAAAAAAGGTAATAATTTACATCATCATAATCTGTAGATTGGAGATTTAAATTTTAGACAGTTTTTTTAAAAAAATAATTAACAAGAAGTTTTAAAATGGAAAACAAAAATGGAATTAAAACAGTCAAATATAAATATAATAAATATATACAACATAAAATAATTTCTAAGCAAGTTATTTTCTTGCATTAATGAGAACATTAGCAGCTGCTTCCTATGTTTTAATATATTATTAGTTTATTATTTATTATTTTTATTTGCTAATAAAAGTGTATAACCCCTTTTTTAAAAACTTATTTTTGTAATAAAAAATATCAAATAATTTATTGCTCAAAATTTCATAAGACACTTGAGCACCGGAAATAATAAAGCTAGACCATAATTCAAAAATCTTAATCTTTAGAATCAGTTAACTAATATGAAATTGTGCAGAAAATTTATGTAATCGCTATAAAACAGTTGTAATTACATACAGTTTTAGTGTATATTATTTACTCTACAATAAATAAACAAAGCATATGTTAATTATGAAAATAATATTTAAAAAAATTATTTATATAAAAAAATCACTTAACAAATGCTTTCTTTATATTGAAATATTTCATCATAATATTAAGCTGCCATAAAAATGCACCTTATGATTTAAACAGTGATCAAAAGTTTAACTGAGGACATATATTGGCAATGAAATGTAGTGAGATATATTGAACATGATAAAATGTCATAGTATTTATAATAAACTTAGATAATTATTTATATGGTAACCATCCAAATAGAATTAATTATGTATGTGAATATAGGATAAAGTCATTAACATCATTTATTTAATAATATATTATCCAAGCTTGTTATCTTTATCAATAATAAAAACCTTTGCAAGAGTTAATGGCTATTCTAATTGGGAAAAATATATATAGAAAAACAAAAATAATAATAATACAAAAGAATAATAAGAAAAACAAAAATAATAATAATACAAAAGAGATGTTTTTGAGATGGCTATACATATCAACCAATGAATCACCAATACATTCATATATAGAAACTTTGTTTATTTGAAAATTTTAAAACTTTTCTGCATAAAACTTTTACTATTGGAAACTTCCATATCTTGCTTAATCATACATTTTATTGTATACTGTTCTTCTTTCTGAATAAAAATAGGCAATGTTGTAATTATTTAAGAGTAACTTGAAGATAATCTCTATATTGTAAGTGTAAGTGGTATCTGATTCTTCTCTACTTTAGTTCACTATAAAATACATTTTGGAAGTCTTACAAGGTATCTTTATTTTTTATATTTACTCCAATAAAGATGTGATATTATGATAGTAGATTTTAAAGCAATGCATCCAGAATTCTAGAAACATATTGATAATCTTATGATTTTGTTATTGGAATTTTAAAATTTTAATGTAACACCATTACAACAAAATGTTGTATGATTTAACTTATTAAACGTTAGCATAACATTTATGTCTGTGTTGCAACTTGAGATATAATTCCATCCTTCTACTACACAGACATTTAATTTGATGCACTTTCTTGAGGTAATAATCATTCAAGCGCCAAAAATAACTGAATATTTTTCTTCCATAACTAACTATTATTAAGTACATCTTTTAGATACCTTTTGAACTGAAAATGATAAACAATCATCAGTACACTGTAAATTCAGCATTCACAAAAATGAAGTATATGGTTTTTTTGCTTTTAATTATTTAAATTAATAATTTCTTCATCAAACCAGTAAGCATTTTGATGATTATGTTATGAAGCAACCAATAAATAGTTCCAAAAACCACTGTCATAAAAATCAAAAATAAAATTTAAGCAAATATATATTATTATTTAAAGTTTTCATTTCAAAAGCCTAAGATTTCCCACCTGAAATAATAACATTTTCTCTCATTCCGTCATGTAGAAGTTCTATAATAGAATAAACTTTATTGAATTTGTGACATTAAGAATTAAGTGCTAATGCCAGTTATCAATTTAAACTGTTTGGGTATGAGATATTTTATAATCATTGTGTAAATAAATAACTATTAAATTAATACATGTTGCATTTGAATTATTTTTTAAGCACAAGAGCATGCTTAATTTTCTGCCCTAAAACATACACAGATAAGGCTAAAAGGTTTAATTTCAAATAAAAGACCACATAATGTCTGCTTGTTGCTATTTAAGTAGAAAATTTGTAACTATAGTAATTCTTCCATCTATCAATAGATGATAGCAATCAGTGCTTAATAATGTCCTATCCAAATTTCCAGACTAATTTCTCCCTTATGGCTGTTATTATTGAAAAATATTGAACTGGATAGAGTGCATCTGCACTTTTTTATATTTAATGCATTTTCCCTCCACATTTTGTTTGTTTTAACTATCAAACTATCACTCTGAAATACACACAAAAAAGAAACATATTAATGTTTTGAATCTAAACAATATGCTTGTAAAGTTATAAGAATCTGTCTAGAAAAATAAAAATAAATTTGCAGTTTAAAAATAGTGTTTAAGCACAGTTTGTGTGATTTTTTTTTTTTTTGGTTTCATGATAATCCTCACCAAGAATATATTAGATGCTTGCAGATATAAAAAAAAAAAAAAAACCTGAGAATATCAAAATATAAAGATACAGAGCTAAAGCGCATCTATAAAGCAGATTAGCTTAGATTCAGAGCATTAAGATGTTTTTGAATTTCAGACTGGTGGCTTGGTATGAAAAAAAAATTAAAAGTTGCTGGAGTAAAGTTGGATTAGTTTTAAAAAGAATTGGGTGCAGATCCAAATCTTCGCATTGACTAAATATGTAGGATAAAACCTAGTCTGGGGATGTGTGTTAGTTTGCCATCTAGTTAGCTCATTACAGGTTTAAGAGTATAATACATAAATATTAACATATTTACAGAAAGAAAGTGAATAAAATAGATTTTAAAAGCTTAAAAAAAATGAGTTTAATACACATATACGCGATTGTTTTAAAATTGCAACGAAAATATAATAAATGAAATTTTTAATTGTCATTGCTTAGCTATGTTCCTGTATTGCAAATTACATTTCCGTTTTATTGATTTCATAATAGTTTTTAAAAAAGAAATACCGGTAATTTTATAATGCTTATAGTTTACAAAGTTAATGTTTTGATTTCATTAAAAAACATGATCTGCTTTAGAAAATAATCTTAGAAAAAAGTTAACATTTGAAGAAATTATATATGAATGACTAAATCTTTTGAAAATTTAAATCTTTTTTAGAAAAAGAAATATTTCATTTTAAGACAATTTATAGAAAGTCTCACAAAATAATTTAACCATATTCAAAAAAGAAAAAACAAAGAAAGAAACGAAAAAAAATAATGAAACCCAGACATATGGGTAAACAAAAGGAAAAAACAAACAAACAATGTATTGGAAAAGAATTAACCGTCCAGCATTTCCTTCATCACTATGGTCTCAGGTATTGATGTTTTAAAAAAAGAATAAACAAAAAAAAAATATCTACATTTCATTTTTTTTATTCACAGTGTATATGCAATATATATGTATACACATTCAGTTAATAGAAATAATAAACACCTCCATACTTCCCCATTTCTTTTTAAATTCATATAAATAAAGATACAATAAAAGACAATTGATCCCCAAGATGCATTTTGTGCTGAACTAGCACTCATCAGTTGGCCCAGGTCACTATCTCTCATATATATCTTTATTATATGCAAAGTATTTATCTAGAATAAATTGTTACTTTTTCATTTACCATTGTCAAACTTCCTCCACTCTCAACTTTGACGCCATCCATTTCTGATAAATATACTAATGATTATTACTAATCATTTTCGAAACTAGAGATTATCTCTAGCACAGATATAAACTTTAAACCTCAGTTAAAGATTAATATATCTGATTTTATTAATTTTACACACACGGAATTATTCACATTTCTCTGTCCCTTATGTAATATCTTTATAGAAATAATAAACACCTCCATATTTCCCCATTCTTTTTAAATTCATATAAATAAAGATACAATAAAAGACAATTGACCCCAAGATGCATTTCGTGCTAAACCAGCACTCATCAGTTGGCCCAGGTCACATTCAGTTTACTTCATTTTATTTAACGTATATAATCTCTGTTGTAGTATTTTTATAGTATTATTAATAATGACAGAGTACCAATATATTGCCTCATACTTAACTGTAAAAATAGAGCGACTTTTTAAAGATCAAATTGGAAATTGCTACTGTCATGAGGCAAGCTGCCACGGTACATTTAGAAGTGATATTCCAATTGGACATGAAAAAAGCTGTCATAGTTAAAATGTTAGACACGCTAGAAGAACACCCAAAGTCCTATGTTTCAGAGCTGTATGGCAACTAGATATTCTACTTAGGCAAAATTATCAGGTGAACAGTGTATTATATGTTTATATAAATAACTATTGTATATAAATTCTTAATAAAATATTTAGCTGTAATGATTGAGTCTGTGTTTATTATAATCACATATAAACACAACATTTTGTTTTAAAAGGATTATTTTTAAACACAACATTATATTATATATTTTACAATTAATTTTGCCATGTTTTACATAAAAATTTAATGACAGAAACAAAATGATAGTTTTAATATTAACAACTACTTACTTATTTCCCTAATTTGCATAATATATGATAAACAAAAGTTGTTCAGTAATCTAGTGTCATCTCTAATAATTTTAAGTAAGAAGTAATTGTCAGATATTATTGGATTTAAATTCCATCTCTAGGCCAGTTTATAACTTTTGCCTCTTTCAAGTAGATTAAAGATTCAAAGCTGGAAATAGTGAAATTATACATTTAACAACAACCTGAATCTAGTCTGATGCTAGATATTTAAATGCACCACCATCTTCTAATCACCAATTACTCAAGTTTACTAAAATCAATCAATAATTTTATGTTTTGGAATAAAAGTATATAAATTAGTTGAATATATATTTTTGTAAAAAAATAAACCCAGATAAGTTTCTCCTTTTATAAGTGATGTAATTTCCAATTCCCTGCTTAAATTGAATTATTTTATATAAATCAGGTTTCTATTCAGGTAAAAATTTAACCTCAGTGCAAAATATACAAATGAAAACAGATAGTATAGTGTAACATGAGTTGTTCGTGAAGAATTAAACATCTAATAAGTGAAAAATGTGTTATCCTATATGTCATATTTTTACAATTTTGATAACACTTTATGTGTGCCAGAAATTAATTACATAAATCATAATTGATGTGAGTTTTTGCCTGTTTTAAAAAGAAAACTGTTTGTATGAAACCCAAGTGGCAATTTATGTACTAAAACTTCATTTAATTGACCAAACATTTCTTTTTTTTACCATTCAGACTCTTTACTTAACTCTTGATATTTATATACTATCACTGACTGTTTATTTAAATACTTACAACTGCAGATCACTTTTAAGTGAAGGAAAATTGCAAGAATCAGAAAAAGATCATCTTATATTAAATGGGATATTATTGGACTTTGTGAAGTTAGAAGAAAAGGCAAAGAGACAATTGATTTAAAAGGGGGGGCATTGTACTCTACTATAAAGGCAGAAATATTGGAAATAAAAGTGGAACAGGATTCATTATAAATAAAAAGTGGAAGAACAACATTGTGGAGATTGATGGTGTATTGGACAGAGTGGCAAGATTAGTTATACAATTTAATAGCGATACCAAATGCAGATAATTCAGGTTTATACCCCAACAAGTTCTCATAGTGATGAAATAATAGAAGATTTTTATATGGATGTACAAAAGGCTTTGATCAGAGTAAACAACATTTAATTTTTTTTATGTGAGACTTTAATACAAGAATTGGTAAACAAATGAAAGATGAAAGTGTTGTAGGTAATTTTGGTTATGGTAATAGAAATGAGAGAGGATATAGATTTATGGAGTTTGCAGAAAAAAAACCCTTTATATTATGAATTATTTTTTTGAAAAAAATGTTAAAAGGAAATGGACATGGAAGCATCCAAATGAAGGTACAGCAGAATTGGATTATATTTTGACTAACAGAAAATACATATCTCAAGATTGTAATGTTCTTAATAAATTTAACACAGAAAGTGATCATCAATTAGTAAGATGTAAGATACATGTTAATGCAAAACTAGAGAGACAAAAATTATTAAAAAAAAAACAATATTTACAATTGATATTCCTAATCTTCAGAAACATTCTAATAAATTTAAATTAGAACTTACAAATGAGTTTTGAGTATTAGTATCTTTTGAACATGATTCAGATTTGAATGAAATTAATAAGAAAATAACTGATACAGTTTTAAAAACTGCAACAAAGATAGCTGGCAGAGAAAAGCAGCAATTGACCAATAAAATTTCTACCTAGATTAGAAAATTTATGAAGAAAAGAAGGAATATGAAGATATACAACAATGATGTATTAAAAAAGATTGAATACCTCAAAATTTATAAAATGGTGGGGAAAAGAGTTGAAAATCATATAAGAAAGTATAACTGTGAACTAGCAAGGAAAATAGAAGAGAATAAAAGTCTCAAATGTGAAAAACAATATTTTGGTATTGATAGGAAACTTATATCTCCAATAAAAAAAAAGATGGAATTATTACTAAAAAGAGAGATGACATCATGACATGGGTAGAAGACTTCTATCAAGAATTATATAGCAATAAAGAATAAATACCTCATATAACTATTATATCTTCAGAATTGCCCAAAATTTTAAATGAAGAAGTAAGACATGCAATTAAATTTATGAAGAAAGGAAAGGCAGGTAATGATGGAATTATAATTGGTATATTAAAAGAAGCAGGTGAAGAAATATAATTTTTTTAGCAAAGTTATATACCAAATGCCTAAATGATAAAGATGTACCAGATGATTGGAAGAATGTAGTATTAATGTTAATATTTAAAAAATGTGATAAAGAAGATATTAGAAATTACAGATCTATCTGCCTTTTATCAGTTTTATACAAATTTTTTACCAAGATAATTACAATTCACGCACAGAGAACATTGGATTTTCACCAACCAAAAGAACAAGATGGATTTAAAAGTGGTTTTATTACAGTAGATCATATCCAGGTATTGAGAGAAGTTATAGAAAGGACAAATGAATATGAGTTGCATTATGCTTTGGATTTGTAGATTATAACAAAGGCATTTGATTCTATAACCATTTCTTCAGTGATTAAAGCATTGGATCATCAAGATATAGATCCAGAATATTGTCATATTTTAAAGAATACTTATAAAAATGTAATAGCAACAATGAAATTACATAATGAAGGATGTAGGTGACTCCATATCTCCAAAACGTTTTACAGCAGTGCTGCAAGAAATATTTTGTGGTTTAAAATGAGAAGCTGAAGAAGGGAAAGTAAATGGAGATTATTTAGGTCATTTAGATTTTGCAGATGATGTAGTTGTTTCTGAAAATAATGCTTTAGAGCTGCAGGATATGTTGCAGGAGTTATCAGATGAAAGTAGGACTAAAGATAAATGTTAAAAAGACTAAAGTAATGTTCAATGGAGTCTCTTAACATATGAAAATAAAGATTGATTATGAAGAGTTAGAAGAAGTTAACAGCTACAAATACCTTGGCCAGATTATTCATACAGATGGTAACATAATGGATGAAATTAATCAAAGAATTAAACTTGGTTGGAGTGCTTTTGACAGAAATAATGTGATACTAAAAGGAAATATGCCTATGTGTTTGAAAAGGAAGGTTTTTAATAAATGTGTTTTACCAGTTTTTACTTATGGATCTTAGACTTGTACACTTAATACAAGAGCAATATCGAGACTTTTACACCATTCAAAGAAGTATGGAGAGATGCATATTAGGAGTAACAAGAAGAGATCAAAATGCAATATATGGGTAAGAGAACAAACAGGTGTTACTGACCTCATTAAAAGAATTAAAAGACTGAAGTGGAGTTGTGCTGGACATATTGCTAGCAGAGATGATAATAGATGGACAATTAAAATCTTAAACTGGATTCCAAGAGATTGTAAAAGACCCAGAAACAGACAACATGTGTGATAGATGGATGAAATAAGAAAGTGCACAAGGTGATGTGAAGAAGAGTAGCTAAAGATCAGAGAAGATGGATTGAATTTGGAGAGATCTTCACCCTGCAGTGGATTGATAATGATTGATGATGGTGATGATAACTGACTAAACCATACAGGTTAATTGTAAGAATAAAGGGCTTACAGTTATTCCACTTAAAATGATAACCAGTTAACAGTAATAATAAGACTGAATACTGAATAAAATTATCCAATAAATATTTTCCCCAAATATTAAACAATCCTGCATGACTGGCTGATTATGAAAAAAAAATGTCTTGAACTGAATTGAACTGTTGCGTTCAATCTTTCATTTTGGTTCTTAAATTTATAACTACAAAAGAAACACACTCTAAATAATATTTTTAAAGAAATCACTGTTTGTGTTAGTTTAAAACTATATATATATATTAAATTTTGTAAGAAACAAAAGTTTGATTTTATAGGTTCCATGGATATACTAATTGTCAAAAATTCAATTATGGACATTCTCATCTATTTGTGAGAATTTCAATGCAATTGTGCTTTTTATTATTGTTTGGTTAATAAATTATAGCCTAAAGTAATATCACATGATCACCATTTCATAAGCTTATACATACTGTATGGAGAGTTTGTACTCTTATTATATGTATCTACATTTTTACTTATTAGTACTTTTTTAGACTACTGACTTTATGTATAAAATTTTTGAAATATTTTACATACATCTTTTTACGTTATTTATTGTTTTACTTAGACAATGATGGGATAGTGAGATTAAAATAATGTAATTAACAAATTTGGCAACTGTTAGAGTTTTTGCATGGTTTTATTATAATAGTTTTAATGAAGAGCCTAAAAATACAGTGGTAATTATTTTAGCAATTTGAAGGCTAAAAATATTTTTTCTATTTTTTCTGAAATTTTTTATAACATGACTTTCATATTTAACAAAAAAAACAACAATACATATTACAGATCCTGCAATGAAGCAAGAACATATAATTTTGGTGTAATTAATGAAATATTATATTATTTAGTACAGTTGATCACATGTAATTATGGTTATTATTATCTACAATCCTAATAAAACAGACACTTTTATTGATATTTTTATATTTTTTATAATCTACATAAATAAAGGGCTATATATTTTTTTGTATTATCATTAATATTCTATTAAGATACAAATGGTGTAAGATTATTTGAAAAAAGTCTAAGTAATTCAGATATTGCTCAGTGTACCCTGCCATAGATATTTTTTATTATAATTTTGGGAGTGTGTTTTTAAGATCTCAGAACAAAAAAATGAAATCATTAGTAACAATTTTAAATAGCAGAAAGAGACAATCATATATTTTCGATAACTACTATTTCATTATGCTGTCACTGATTTAAACTTTAAGTAACATGATATTTATATTTTGAGTTGAAGAGCCAATCTATTTTGAAATCTGTATCAGTGTTAAAATAAAGACTTAGTATTTAAAATATCAATGTTTCATGGTATAACAGTCAGGGATTAATGACTCTTACACTATCTGCTGTGCAGGTGCCACCAGGCCATTTCAACCTGGAAAAATTTATATAGTAGGCAGATACATACTGGTAAGATCCCATTTTTTTATAAACCGTTAATCCATGGCACTAGCTCATGGAGTAGCTAAACTTTTTAATCTAAATTCTTAATATACATTTAAGAATAAAAGAATAAAAATAAATAAATAAACTATTGCCAGTAATATTACACAAAAATATTTATTATCACACATATATCAAGTTGAATTGGAGGAATAAACATTATTATTTTAGTTTAGTTTGTATATTTATCATATTTAAATTTAAGTTTAGTTCACACAGATGGAGATTCTTATTTATACAATTTAATCTTTTGATAGATGCAAATACGCTACATAGATTATGCACATAAAACATGAATTTATGCAGCTATTTACATCTAGCTTAAATTTTAAGCTTTAATATTTTGTAAAACCAAATGAGCATGTAAATGTATACATATATGCAGCACAACCATCCACCCCAAATTATTCTAGTTCTATTATTATTAATTGAATGCATAAAAGAGTTATACTCTTATTGAGTTCCTTAAGACACTCATCATGAGGTGTCACATTCATAAATATGAACTTATAGGGGAGGCTTAGGTAAATACATTAAGACACTCAACATGAGGTGTCATATTTACCAGTAGATGCCAAGTGTGGAGGGGTGCGCATACATATATATTTAATACATAACATCATTTAATTTAACTAACAATTATACTTATTAATTAGAAGAAATAAATTAATAGAAATGACTGGTTTACGATTACAGTTAAAATATTAATAATTGAGTTAACCTTCCATGTTGGTCAGATAAGAGTTCATGATTTAAACTTGGTTAGGCCTTAATTGTTTAAGAAATGATTTAAAGTTCATTTAGTAAAAGTTTATTACAATTAGAGTTCATAATTTATAGTTTATATGTTACATTAAAGGAGTTCCCAGTTCCTTGTGCCAATTCCCATGAAGTCTTCTATTATTCATACTTTCAGGGAAGACTGGGCTGTTGTTCATGCCATAGTTATCAATCCAGAGGCAGCCTTAGCTGGTTCAATCCTGGAACTATTTTATTGCAGTACCCATATGATTCGGGGTCTGCAATAGTGCCATTCATATTTCAACAGTCTCTTCATTTGGAAATAGTAAGAGAGTGAAAAGTGCATCTTTTCCCCCTCCTCCTCAAAAATCAATCTGGAACTCTCTTTAATTTGATTTTTTTTTTCTGTTTATAGTCATCCTTCGGATTCTCTGACCATGGTTTCCTGTTCCAGTGGTTTTCATTAGAGTCCGAGCATTGGTTGACCTTCAACAAGCGGGTAATGCAATATTTTTTTAAATTTTTTTATCTCTTATCTGACCTTTAATTATAAATTTGCCCCAAGGGCTCATTTACTTTAGATTAATTAAAAGCAACAATCATTTCCATTTTGAATTTTAACACAATAGAAAGTAATTCAATTATTGAACAATCTTTATCTTTAAGTTTTTGCTTAAAATTTAGTTTTAAAATACTTTTTTTTTAAAATAAGGTTTTCTTTTAATAATTTTCCATCTGTGCGATTTATATATATATGTTTTTGCAAGCTTTTAGTTTTCAATTTTTAAGTCTAACTTTTATTTGGGAACATTTCTACTTTAACTTTTTTTTTTTAATAATGTAATGGCATGTGTGCCAGTTACAATGGTTACAACAACATTTAAAAAATATTATTATTAGTGAGAAATGTTAAATTAACCAATATATGTGTTATATCTCAACTTACCTTCAACTAATGGACTAATTCAAATTGCATCTTATCTCAATTGATCAAGATAAGTTGAAATCTGGACTAGTCCATTTATTAAAGGATGTAGCAGTATGAAAAACAACTTTTCAAGATAATATGCATTTGGATAAAATATGGATTGCTAAAATATTTGCCATTTTAAATTTTACTATATAATGAGTTTTTTTCTAATGCAAAATATGAAGGAATAAATAATTTTTATATAAAGATTTTGTTTTTATAGTTAATATATTTGAAATATAAGTTCTTGCTTTATTTTTTCATGAAGAATTATACTGCTTCTCATATGCTTGCTGAAATTATTTATTATTTCACTACAAGTAAGAGCTTGATATGCTAGTATTCAACTTTAGTAAAATGTTGTGTTTGGATTTCTTAGTAGCATGTGGAATATTATACATTTTGTGTATTCCCTTGATTTTGAAGCATTATATGTTTCAATTATTCAGAATGAGCTTTTCATATTGTGATTTAATATTTACTATGTTGATGATTGTTATGATGGGAAATTGTATGAAACCCAGAATATTATTTAATAAAAATGTTTGCTTTCATAGTTAATGATTAATTAATTATAAGATCCAAGATACTTGAGGTGCATAACTTATTTGAATTTTGTAAAAAGTTATCCTATTTTGATTTACTATTAATGAAACCTCCAAACACACAGTTCCATATTGCAAAGGTACAGATCTACAGGTGTCCAAGAGTAAGAGAATCAACACCAGCCTCCAAAAACGAATAAATATAACCCAAATCATCACTGTTTTACTGGGTGTAATCAATTTGGAAGTAAATAATATAAGCAACATATAAATAACTACAAAGAATGAACACAGCATCACAAGCAATAATCATCAACATTCAACAGTCATCCTTTGTGAATGAATTAAAAGACAAAATATACAATATTAGGCAAATCATTATTTAGCCAATACCAAACTTATGGCATATTATAAATGCTATCACCAATATTTTCCTGCATGATTGTACTGGTTATCAATATATTAATTATCTAATCTATAAAGTAAAGTGAAGTTTATGGACTCTATAAGTGACTTACTGTCAGCTAAATAGGTCTGCATAGAACTATCTAGATATCCACACACACATTCGCATTTATGCCTGAACAGCTTTGAGATTGCAGGGACTCTAGAGACTATGAACAAAAGAAAATGACTGGAATAACCACAATCCATTGATTATGTATATATGTGTGGGAGACGATGATTTGGACAAACTGATGAGTGCTGGCTCAGCATGAAATATCTATATTGGAGATCAATTATCTATTTTACGTGTGTGGTCATATGTATCGGTTGTATGAGATAGAGTGAATAGCTGAAAGGGACTTGAAAGTCTGTATTTAAATCCCCTATATTAAATCCATTAAAGAACAACTCTATAATGAAATACAATTGCACGTACTGGTAATTCAAAGAATAGATAGCTAGACGAATAAATACATTTAAAAAGATCTTTGGAAATTATTTATTATCATTATTTTGTTTCATCGTTTTAAAAAATAAATTAATTAAGAAGTAAAAATTTTTTTGAAAAATGAGATGTGACAAATTAATACATATAATCAATCAATCATATCCACATAATACAAAACTAATTTTATACTACATATAACTAATATTCCCTTATAATTCTTCTTCTTAATTAATTATCATTTAACTCAGATGAGTTATTCCCTGACATTAAACAAACCTTTATAAAAATATTTCACAAGAAAAAATTAAATAATATGAATCATCCTCATATTTGTATTGCAAATGAGAATGTCCCCCCAAACATTTGAACAAAGTAACCAAATTTTTTTAGTAAACTTACTAAAAAATAATTATTCAATATTTTCAATTTCAATTCCCTATGAAATAACATTTATAAATGTAAATGTATACATATTCCAATATCTCATTTTACCATGAATTTTTTTAGTTCTTACATTGAACTTGTATATTTGGGTGATCTCTTCTTGTAAGTCAATCTCTTGGCTCCAGATTTTTTATAGTATTCTCAATGGTTATTTTCATGCATTTGCCTTTCTTCCATTATCATTTTTCTTCTTTTCTTTGTATCTCCAGCTGTCTAGTTCAAAAATTATTTTTATTTAATTTGTCATCTATTTAGCTTTTTCTATTTTTATTTTGTAGTTTACTTCAGTTTAATGTATATTGACAAAGCTATGACTGTAGAGGAATCAATACATTATATTTATTCAATGTTTTTCTCAGGTTATATATTTTCTTCTATATTTCTTGTAAAGAATTTAGTTATATAATTAGTTGAGTAATGATCAGCTTTTTCAAGAGCTTAGCACATAGTTTTTGTAAGCTCCATAATATTACACTGGTTTTTAAAGATTATTTTTTTGATTAGGAATGAGAATTATTTAGCATCAGACATCCAATAAATGACATTGAATAATCCATATGAGGTCACTTGGATGTGTCAGCAATGGTTTTTGGGTGGTCCTTAGAATTCAAAATGGTGGTGAGCATAGGCTAAATATTAAACATTTAATAACTGAAACACAGGCTTATTATATACCTGTGTCTATATAAGTAATATATATATATATATATATATATATATATATATATATATATATATATATATATATATATATAGGGTATATGAGAACAGACTTTCACATGACCCACCACTCTCCACTCTATCTCATAACACTGATACACTTAAACACAAATATGTTGAAAAGATAATCACCAATATACATATTTCATACTCTGAGCACTTATAGCATATATGTGTAGAGATGATCTGGTTTAGCATGAAATGAGTACATTGGTGATTATTTATCTTTTCAACATATATGTGTTCAAGTGTATCAGTGTTATGAGATAGAGTGGAGAATGGTGGGTCGTATGAAAGTCTGTTCATACATCCTATATATACTCAACATTTATAACTTCTAAAATGTGAATGTTATTACAATAATGATGGCACAATGTGCTGAACTATGTGGTGAAGGGGCAGAATGTTTTCAACAATATAAAGTATCATCCAAAAGATGCAGAAGTCTGATCAAACCAAACTTATAATTTCCAAATACTAAAAGATTATAACTTCTAAAATATGAATTATATGCCCATAAGCACATGTTGGAATAATGTACAATTGATCACACCAGGCTTATAATTTCAAAAAAGTAAAAGCTTTTACATTCAATAATACAAATTGTGTTACAATGTATGCCCATAAGCACATGTTGAAGTAATATAAAATTAATCATACCAAGCTTATAATTTTGAAAAAGTGAAAGCTTATATGTTCTAAAATACAAATTATATTACAATACATGCCCATAACCATATGAAATAAAGCATATTAAATTTACTACCTTATAATTTTTAAAATACAAATTTAAAATACTTAAACAGAAAAAGTAAAAGAAAAAAATAATGGACACATATATTAATTAAAAAATTACATGTTCAATAAATGTAAAATTGATCAAATCAAACTTATTTTGAAATACTAAAGATTTTAATTTTTTATTAAAATATAGTTCTATAAATGCATGTTCAAATGGCATAAATGTTGAATAAATACAAAAACAACTGTCAAAGCACATTAATTCTACAATTAATAATAAACCACATTTTTTCTTAGCATTAGTCAAAAGAATAATTGTTTAACATAAAAAATATAAATTTTACAATTAATAAAAAAATAATAAATCGGATTTTTTCTTACCAAAGCAAGTACTGTTGTGTTTTTAAGTTCTCATATATCATTATTAGCTGGAAAATGGATGAAAAGAATCTAAATGAGAGAAAATTATTCATTAAATTTTTTTTAAAAAAATTGATTATTTCAAATTTAAAACAGGTATTGGATTTTAAATAAGATACACTAATCTTTTCACAATCGGTAGGTGTTATTAGCATCTTTGAGAAATTTAATGAATAAATCTCTCTCATTTAGATTATTTTTATCCATCTGCTTTTAAATAACCACGTGAGAAATTAAGCCACAACATTACTCACTTTGATATGAAAAAATCTGATTAATTTTTTTTATTAATTGTAATATTAACATTCTTTACTTTAAACAAGTATTCTTTTAACTAATGTTAAAATAAAATGTGATTTATTATTAATTGTAGAATTAATATGTTTCAGCAGTTGTTTCTATGTTTATTTAATATTTATATTTTTTCAACATGTGGTTATAGAATTATATTGTAATAAAATTTGTATTTTAGAAGCTTTTAGTATTTCAAAATTATGAGCTTGGTTTGATCAATTTTATGTTTATTGAACATGTGGTTTTTTAAATTAATATATGAGTCCATTATTTTTTTTCTTTATTATTTCTGTTTAAGTATTACAAATTCATATGTTAAAGATTATAAGCTTTTAGTATTTCAATACTTATTCATTACTCCCATTTTTTATATTTTGTATATCTTAGTCATGTGATTCGATCAAACATACTTGTATGAAATTTGCACTTTATTTTTTTAATTACTGATGTTAATTGTGATTTTATAATGAATGGTCATACCATAACCACATTGAATTATTTATTATCATTTATCACTTGGATGTATCAGTGGTTGCTTTGGACAGTCTTTAGATTTCAAAATGCAATGAGTGCACTCTAAATTGGTACCAAATTGTATATTTATTTTTAAGTGTTGCAATTGAATCACTTTAAAAGAATAGTCTTTTTAATGTAATGCATTGATCTAAACCAGTTTGTCACTTTTTAAAATAGTCCAGAAATACTTGCAAAGTGGTGCATTTTAACATTTATATCACTCCCTTCCAGTTCCAAGTCTGAAAAAAAATATTGTGCCATTTTTTTCACTATAGAGATTTAAAAAATTGCACAAAGTGAGACTGAGTGAATACAACTGATAGATAAGGTGGGTAATTCTAAATTTAATTAAAAAGTGTTTCACATTCAAAGCATTGAGAGATGATACTGTTGAAGTGGACTTTGCATCCTTTTCTTTGCACAAAATGAAATGTTTATATTTTACTACTACATCACATAAATATTTCAGAACTTGCAGATAAAATGTCTGACTATTACAAACTAAATTTGAAAAAAAAATTCATTTCCATAAAAAAACAATCAGCATTAATTCGAACACTTTAGCCATTATAAAAAAATCGACAAATATGCAAAATGGACTTCAGAAAAAAATGTACTACATGAACCCACAATTTTGCATGGCAAGGTCATTTGGCAGATTTATTCTGAATAGTTCCTGCAAGAAATATGTAACAATAAAAGCATATACTACAACAGGTGTGCATACCAGATAATGATTCTACTTATTTTTGATTCTCTCTCATATAATTTAATTGTTATAAACAAATATTGCATTTCATTAAATACTTGTGCAGTCTTATTTATTGGATATCATTGCCTCATCATCTTATATTGGTTATTTGCATTGTAATATTAATTTATCTGCATAGAAGCATAATAATCATATGAGTTTTACAGTTGATTTTTGGCTCTCTTATTTTAATTTTGTGATGATGAGTAATATCTACATTACCCCATATTTTATGGCAATTATGATAAATAAAGTTTTAAGATTAATAATAAGTTTGAAATTTATACAATATGCTATTAAACTACTCCTATAAGAATATTCTCTTTTGTCAATAAATAAATCCAAATATTAATCGTTTTTCAATTACTTTTACAAACCAAGTTTAACATAATGTTATGATTTTGTTATATAATGAGATTAGTAGCTGAAAAACAGTAAAATTGCTTCTGGATTACAGTTGAAAATATTTCTTTCTGAATATTATTCATAAAGTAATTAAGTCTGAATATGCTATTATAATAACAGTTGACAAGGCAAATTTAGAAAGACATTTTGATAATGTTGTAAATAATGCTTAATTCACACATCAATGCTAATTTACCTATTAGACCAATGATGACCACTTTATCTATCAATATTCTTGTATATTGTACAAAAATTAAAACATATTTAAAAGGTGAAACTTTAATTAGTGGAATGTTTATGACTTCTTTAAGAAATCAACTTACAATTTAAAATGATAATTAAGATATATATACAGATAATTATAGAATATTATAGTGCTTAAAAATATTCAATATTCAAAATGATAAACCTCCAAATATAAGATATATTAATAAACCATCTTCTTAAATCAAAGTTTAATAATATTTACAGATGAAAAATAATACATCTTTTATCTCATTACAATGTTCTTATATTGGCAGAAGTTAGAATTAATTTAGAGTTAATAGGGTCATATATGTGTGTGAGCAACTACATCTTTAATATGCCTACGAATTTTATTGCAACATTTTTTTTTATTGACAAGTTTTCCAAGTTTTGAGATGTGCATTGTAATGTGAATAAGGTCAAAAAACATGAGATACTAAGAACATTAATTGGGATTTTTATAAGTATAAATTCAACCATTTTTAGGGCTGTGAAATACAATAGATATTTTGTTTATATTTGTATTCTTTAATTCAGTAATATTTAATATATTTCAACCCATAGAAGTTATTATAAAACATGGATGAATCTGGAAATAGAAATAAAAGCATGGTCAGATTACTTTTCTGCATAGATACCTACCCACCCCTACGCCCTTTTAGTGATTGTTACATCATAGTGCAATCAGGTTGATGTAATTTATGCATTAACGACTAATTGGAGTTCATTTGAAATCTTGTATTGTAGCTATGAAAAACTAAATTACAAGCCTTTTCAGATAATGATTTGCACACTGTCCTTGCACTTATGATCTGAGTTCAAATCTAATCTGAAAATTTTGAATGTTTTTTTTTAATGAAATAAGGTATATATTTTTTTATGTAACTATCTCACAACCATCCCAGATAAAAATCCGATAATGGTTGATTAATTGGTAATAAATAATAAAAAAATATTCTAATTATTAATTGCCAGCAATTAATAAGCTATGTAAGCAATTATTTTATTCTATAGTTCTTCGAACAAGCTACTTGGCGGTACTTTGCATTGACATATTAAAACGCTGACTAATTTGGTTTTACGTTGCTCGTTTGGAGAGTAATCTTTAATATCAAACTCCAGATTTAAATGATGGGTATTTTATGTTAATATAATATTTAAATAGACTATGTAAAAAATTTAATTAAAAAAATGTATATTTAAATTATAACATTTTGATTTCATCTAAATTTACAATTGTAGTATAATGTGAAATATTTTTTATTTCTGTATTCTTTTTTATTTGTGATTATTTCAATGAATTTATTTATTAATTCAAAGACCTACATTTAGACTGATCAATAAAGATATATATTGTTGATTGGCATTTAATGTGTTTTTCTTCGTCCCCCTGTTTTTGTGTGCACTTATTACATTTAATTATTTTTTTAAATCAATCTATAAAATAGTTTCTTTTGATCAATCAAAAATACTGGCAAATTATTTTAATTAAAAAAATATATAAAACAAAATAATTATTATATTTTCATTCTTTGTAATTATTTTTATCTAAATTGTCACGAGATATTAAGTTAAATCATATAAAAACAGTTAATATCAATAAAAGTATTTTAATTCATTTTTTTAATTAATAGAAAAGTCAGTGGTCATAAAATTCAAAATGGAAACATTTTCCAAGATGTATGTATTTATATAAAAATTAAACAGCTTTAAAAAATCTATTACTGAACAAACTTCAAATTTTTTTTTACAGATGAAGAGTTTGGAAGCCACAATATAGTCAAAGATGGTCTTAAAGTTTTAAAAGTTTTTTTTTTTTTTTTTTTGGTTTTTCCTTTATTACTAAGAATAGCTAGATATCTATAAGTCAACAAATAATTTAGTTTGTGTTTGTATTAATTATGACCAACTACTTCACATTTATACATACATGTATAATCAATCCATTATCATGGGTTTGTAGATGTTAATTATTGAAAGATTTTCCATAAAATTTTCTGTGCATTTTTGTATCTAGAACACAGGTATGATATAATTTAAAAAGTAGTCTATTAAAAATTGGCAATGCAAACAAAAATCACAACATTTAGTAATGTTAATTATTTATCTGACCCTTTATAAATCCTAAGTGGATCGTATTTCTAGCTTAAGCCCTAGGATTAAAAGAGATTGATCAGATTAAATACATTATTCTATGTGTGAAAATGAAATATCACTTTCGAATCTACTCCCCACTTTGTTCCTTCCTCTTATTTGCACTGTGTACACCATGCAACCATATCTCCAGCCATATTCTGGCCCATATCCCCAAGGCACATCACCCTCAAAATTAAACTTTAAGAAACCAAGATTTATCCTAATTCTCTACACATCACACTGACCTAAGCAGCTATCCCAATGACTGTCACTGAAATAATAACCGAAGAGATACTACTTCGAATTTTTCCATTGTCTAGGGAGAGCAATCTCATGAACTCTCACTTGATTTGTTGCATCCCTCTTAAAAACCCTACTCTCTGTCCTGACATCTATATTACCATTTGCTATTTTAAATAAAGTGCATTTTAGAAATAATATATATATATATATATATATATATATAAGTAATCCAACTTTTTCCATAAATATTTAGAAGTCTTTCACAACTTAAATGCTTTAAGAAGATTTTCTCTGTATGCTTTATCTAAATTTCAGCAATGACTTGATTAAATGACCAATCAATTTAAAATTAACAATCCAAACTTGAAATCACATAATCTAATAGTAATGTTAATTTTTCCAACCATTACAAACCGATAAGAATACAATTCAAGCCTTGATTCCACTTATACATATAATAGAAAATTATACATAATTAACTACTAGTTAAAAAACAAACTTATACAAAAATTATCTTACAATCATGGTTTCATCTATTAACATATACACCTTCTCATAAAAATTAATTAGATACAAATACACACACATATATATATATATATATATATATATATATTGTAATAGATCAGATATGACAGACCCATGATAGAGTGAATCTGTTTAATTAAATCCTTCAAAATTGTTGTACTATTTGTAACAGATTGAAATGTGAAATAATAACTCCAATATAGCCTAAATAAAAATATAGCTCAGTCATTAGTCACTCTATGTGACAGAATGAAAATGAGCCCTGAAGTTGGATGTCATTTGTAACTGAATAAAATGTAAATATATTAAATTTATTAAGCACAAGCAGTTGATATAGTAATAATGTGAAAGGCTAAAACCTTTGGCAGATGCACTTTAAAAATGCTTATGTGACAGCCAATCAGATGTAACCATGACTGCACATGGAACTCTTAATTCTAAAACACAAGCCAGAACTATCAGAAAAAGATGGGACCCACCTTCTTCTATGCTTAAATTTATATATAAATAAGCCAGACTCAAGCATCTCAAACTATAAACAATGTGAAATCTTTCAATTTACTATGAAGCAATCTAATGAAATGATAGTAACAAATGTAAATATATTAAATTTATTATTAAATAATATTTGTGATCTATATTTTTAACAAATGTAAATATATTAAATTTATTATTAAATAATATTTGTGATCTATATTTAGCTCCTAAATGTACAAAGCCATACTTATTTTTAACACTATTCTTATGAAGTTTAACTCCTTCATTAAGATTTGCATTATTTTGCCTTGCATAAAATTATGATAACTGCAAAGAATATTAGAAACTATATTAGGAATACATTTATCATTGATTGATTAATTGTTGTGAACTATTTTATAATGAATTTAAAGCAACACTTTTCTTCAAAGCAATTTTCATACTAACCAATAAATGACAATTCTTATTAACCAATGTATAAATTGATGAATTAAATAATAAAGTGATATATTCGGTATTTATTCTTATTAAAACTTACATTTTTATTAATATCAAACTTATAGATATTTTTATTAAATATAATAATCCTCATAAATGCATAATTATAGCCAAATTCAATATAAACAAAACCAAATTAACTTTTATTAATATGAGTACTACTTTCAAAATTATTAACCCTTTTATTCCTATAATAAAAATTTAATAAAGAAAAATTTTATAAGTAAAAGGTTGATAACTGCAAAGCCTTATTGTATTTTCTAAATGTTTATGTTTATAAAATGACTACAATGTAAAAATCTAAAAAATTCATTTTAACAAAATCAAAAGTATTTCTCTCAGTAATAAAATTAATATTAGAATCAAAAGCATTAAAACATCCTTAATTTTATCCCTTTAAATAACAAACAAATCATCATCATATCCAATGTAAAAATCTAAAAAATTCATTTTAACAAAATCAAAAGTATTTCTCTCAGTAATAAAATTAATATTAGAATCAAAAGCATTAAAACATCCTTAATTTTATCCCTTTAAATAACAAACAAATCATCATCATATCCAACAAATACATTTAAAGAAACAAAAAAATGATTAATAACATTACTCTCTAAAAAAATCAAAATTAACTAACTTTTTTTGAAAAAAATGAATTGAGGGAAAACGTTAATAAAACGCTGCTGATAAATCTTCTTGAATCTGAGGCCATCAATTCTATAAAACTTTTCTTTAATATTGACAATGAAGTAGATTTTGAAGTGACTTATGGCAAGATAATTTCTGTTTTATTTATATATGTAATTGATTTTTATTTGAGAAGGTCTATTTCTTAATAAACATGTTATATGTGAATTTTAGTATAAATTTGTTTTCTAGTTAGTATTTCATGTTATATGATTTTCTATTTTATTTATTATTACTAGTATAGCATTATACAGTATTTGTTATATATATATATATTGTAACGGGCACGGGACGATCGAAAAAGCTCCAACTTCCCTTTCACTTATATATGTAATGGGGAATTCTTATTATTCAAAATCGTCCACCTTCCGCTACCTCAAGCAGAGAGAAATACGGAAACAGACGAACCAATTTCCATACTTGACCGAATCTGTACGCTATACGGATATAACCTCCAGATTATTTTTTCCGATCAACTTTCTCCCGGCTGCTGTAAGATATTACAGTTACAGCGCTTGGCTAATTTATAAATTTTACAGGATAAAACCCTGCACCATCAATGTTTCACGTGTTAATTTCATAATTAAAAGAAAAAAAAAAAAAAGAAATAATATTTCTACCCGCCTAGAATTAGACTATTTTGTGGAGTGGCGAAGAACGAGACAAGACAGATTTAAATAAATTAATATATTTTTAATACTAACAAATAATTTGATAATAAAAGATATAAGAAACATTAACATAAAAATTAAACATATTATATTCTATAGTGCTATAAGGAAATAAATACTTGAAATTCTTATAAATAAATAATTGCAATCATTATAAATGCTGTCACATTTATAACTCGTCAGCCTAGCTGTCTATCAAAAGAATGTCATTACCATTCATGAAAGGCATTTGGCCATTTTCTGTGGAATTTATGTGCACATTTGACGATATATAAAATAATATTTAAATTACCTAGGGTTTAGTCTTTGAGTTCATTCCGACATGTTGTCGACCGTCACGTGGATTATCCCCTTCTTTAGGAGGGACGATCGTAGATTATATTTGGCGGGATGTAGCTTCTTGGTTAATAAGGCATGGAGGACGAGGCATCACAGGTCGGGCCACCACAGGAGTCCATAGGCAGGCGTTACTACCGTAACTGTTACATTATTGCAGAACCATTGGTACAGAAGTCCAGATTGACCGCGATCATGATGGCCTTAGCCGGTCATACTATGTGAGATATCGACGGTAAAAGTCATGTTGGTTAGCTATATCGGCTGATTCTTGGAGCCATGATTTTTTTACCTTGTCGACTCGAAGTCTCAAGCTCTAATCTCTCCTTTTATCTCATTAGCTCTCCACCTAATTTTTCCTTTTTTTTTCTTTTTTTTAATTAAAACATTCCAATGGTCTTTGTCCTTTAGATTCTTTGTTTCCACTTGTTGTTGACACCTCCCATGCTATGCCTTTGGCCATATGTAACTTTATTTTATATGATTTTATAGCACTACATACATTTTATTTATTTCCTTATTTTTCTTTGATTACTTACACAAATTTTAATGCATGTTTTTCTTTATTTCTTATTTAAATTTTAATAATCATTTATTTTTTATCTAATTCTTGCTTTAACTCTACCCCATAAAACCTGCATTCCGTTTATCGTCAAATGTGTACTTTGAAGCCCAGATTCTTATCTTTTCGAACATATTAATTTTCTAGGTTTTTCTTTCCACGCTATCGAAGTTTTTTCTTTTTCCTTTTTTTTTTTAAACTTTACTTTTCCTAAATCATATTTTACTACATGTTTTATTTATGTTTCTTTACTGCTTTAACTTTCCTACCTTATGCTGGTAGTATTATAATTTAATATTTACTTTTATCAAAATTCGGACTTTGACTAGCTAATTTTCAACAGTTCTTGGTTTTGTTAATTTCCAAGCTCGTTTTTTCTTTCTTATTTATTTATTTCTTTCCAACCCTAACATTTCTAATTTGTGGATGTTTTGTAGGTACATGTGTGACAGTATGTGCGCTCATCACATTACATCATTCCCCCCTTTAAAGTTTTTTCTGCCTAAAAAATTTTAACCTTATGCCTGGACAGCTAAGTGCTCCCAACTATTGTTCGAACTCTTTTTTTTTCCCATTATTTCTACTATGATGTAGCGATGAGGTTAATCTATAGAGAGGCGACTAGGTAAATTATATCCCTTTCTTTGCTGAACCAAGCAGTATAGCCAAACCAATTTAATCCTAACATTACCATGCATGCGTTTAATTTCTGCCGCTACTCTTATCTACAGGTTCGAATCCACAGGATATCTCTGTGACCCGATGAAACCTGTTCATACATCGCATTTCTGCAATAAGGCACCTCTAAGTGCCAACTCCGAACACTATTATCAAGGTGGCTTGGAAGACTGGCATCTATCCGTCCAGCTCATTCATGAGCCTAGTGTATTTCTGAAAGCTCTATATTCATACAAAAAGGGTTCTTTCCCCATAGATTGGTCTCTGGACCATTGACTCATGATATATGTGCTTAATATCTAACTGGAAATATTGTAATACTGGGATCTCTGTCCCTGTGTTCTCTCTGTGATAATACTTGATGCACCGCAGAACACACAAGCATGGCAAAGAAGAAGGCAAAACCAAGTACTGCTAATAAGATCAAGCTACAAATATCTAAGCCTACTTTCCCTCAACCTCAATCTACAACCCCATCCTGCCAATTAATTTATCCTATATCATTTTATCCTAAAGTCCCTCATACTGTTTGGCCATCTATTGGCTCGTCATTTCTTTATATCGTTAGTTTCTGTATGCCCATCCGTTCTCCATGATTCGAGGTCCATGTCCCTTTCTGAATGTGTCATCATCTAGCCCCCCCCCTTTTTTATTTTGGGATCGCTCTTACGTTTTATCTGGTGGTTGTCTTTCTTTCTTACATAGCCTTAGTGATCGAGCATTGTATACTCCCTTTTCATCTGATCCCTGGGCTATCACGAAGGCATTATTCCCATACCGCTTTTGGATCATGTATGGTCCTTCATGAATGGGTTGGAACTTCTTAAATATGTTTTGTGATGGGTAACTTACTGGGTGCACCCTTACCATGACCTTATCACCGACCCGGAATTGACTTTCCATTCCCCTGAATCTTTGCCTTCTTATTTCACCCATCCTTTCCATTTGATTGCATGCCTGCTCCATGTCCCTTCTTCTATTTACTACTTTGGTTCCTACAGGTAATCGACCCTTAAATGGGCATGGGATATGTTTCCCAAAATGCAGCCGAATGGGTTCAAAACCTGTGGACTCATTCTTTGCATAATTGATCATGTTCACTATACGTGGGGTTTCCTTTACCCACATACGATGGTCGTCAGATATATATACCCGAAACAGATGCCTGAGCTCTCTCATGACCCGTTCGCAGGGGTTCGACTGAGGGTTACGGATCGATGTCAATGTGTGCTTTATTCTGTGTTTAACGATCCATTTCTTCCACTCGCGTGACGTAAATGGGGTACCGTGATCTGATAAGATCCGATTAGGAGTTTCCATTATCTTAAAATGTTGTTGCTCAAGTGCCTTAATGGTCTGCTTAGCATTGGCTTGTGTGACTGGATATGCCGCCACCAACTTTGAGAAGAGGTCATACGTGACCAGTAAGTTTTCTTCTTATTAAACGCTGGCAACGGACCATAAAAGTCGATGGCTAATATACTGTTCGGCTGATCGGTGTATATGGGTTGTAATGATCCTACTCCTGATACATTGGGGGGTTTAGTTTAAGCGCAGATATCACATGTCCGAATAACACTGGCAATGTCATCATGCATTCCTGGCCAGTAAAACCAGTGTCTCAGGCAACTCTCCACTTTATTTCTCCCATAATGCCCACATGTTTCATGGACATACTGAATGGTCTGTTTTCTCAGGACCCTGGGCATGACGATGCGCGTCTGCTTCTTTCGCTTGAGCATCCATTGTAAGAGTCCTCCTTTCACGCAGCAGTGGTTTCGGTCCTGCCACAGAGTGTTTCCCTTTATCTCTGATATAGATTGATGCTGTAAATATCCTATCAATTGTCGGCACTCCAGATCGATCCTTTGGTGTTCTTTTAACTTGTGCATTTCACCTGCTATCTTGAGCTCTCCATCCATCTCAGTAACCGCAATGTATGCCCCATCACATTTCATGTGTTGAGTCATTGCTATTGGGTACCGACTAAGAGTATCGGCCACAATATTCTCCTTCCCACGGCAATACACTACCCTGTAGTTAAACTCTTGTAGGAACAAGCTCCATATCAACAACCTATTGTTAGCCAGAAAACTGTGATTTAAGAACTCAAGGCTGCGGTGATCAGTCAACACCACAATGTCTGACCCAACCAAGTATTGCCAGAATTTTTTGAATGCCCATATCACTGCGAGAGCCTCCTTCTCTGTAACAGTATAATTAAGTTCCGGGCCTTTCAGCAACCAGCTAATAAAGCCAAGGACTCTGTGTTGTCCTTCCTCCTGTATTTGGAACATCGCGGCACCTAATCCAAATCCGCTACTATCAGTTTGCACGAAAAAAGTCTTGTTAAAATCCGGATATGCCAGCATCACTGTGTCCAGGAAGCCTGCCTTTACTCTCTGAAATCTTTGTTCATGTTGTTCCCTCCATGTCCATGGTGTTTTCTTTTTCAGCTTGACATATTAACAAACCCATCAAAGGAACCTCTATGGACAGTTATAAAGTTATAAACTGAAGCAAGTTATTGATTTTTCCACAACAAGAAATGGATGGCTTGATATTCTCTAGGTTATTCTACTTTCCATAATAATGTATTAGAACTTTATTATTATAAATGTCATGTTTTAAACAAGTCTGATGGTGCGCTACCCTTCACATTTTCGCTCAAGAATTTTCCACATGTTTGGAGGCATTCTCCGATATTCTGGATGCTTTGATAATTCTTACGTCCCCTCTCAAGATGAAACTCTTTATCTTATCAT